>JAGSMP010001323.1:0-104772 GCA_029286625.1 Parnassius orleans
CTATGCGTCATCGTATTTTAGCAACGAGTGACCTGCAGAACGCACATAATGCAATTATCAAGGCTATACAACTAACATTTCGCTGACGACATTGCACACCAATAAACATCATAAAGTGAATAACAAGCAGCATTTTAAACTTAACCATTCCTGGACAAACACGAAATCTATGTAGGAGGACGTCTGAAATGCCAACTAAGTCAAGAAAAAAACATCCAATTATTCACCATAATGACAGGTTAACGGAGTTACTGATCGACCAAGCACAAGAGGACCCTGCATGGTGGGAGCAGACTAACTCATCATATTCACAAACAGATATTGGATTATCAGCGGTTTGAGAGCAGTGAAAACGACTTATACGGTGCATCATGTCATCGCTTCCACTATCACCAACAACCAGGTGATTTACCTCCTCCACGCGTCACACCATCCGGCCTTTCACACACACCGTAGATTTCACTGGCATGTGGAGGTAAAGGCTAACAAGGCAGAGGAATAAAGACAATGAAGGCCTACGTAGCTGTATTTAAAGTCTGTGCACAAAAGCTCTTCACCTCGAACTTGTTCCGATCTCTGCACAGTGGCTTTTCTGAACGCCTTGAAACGATGTGTGCCTGCCGAGAAAGCTCGTCACACTACAGCGACAACGGCACCAACTTCTGTGGGCGCAGCAAGAGCATTGGAAAAACAACGAAAGCGAGGCATTACAATGTTACATAAACAATGACGTCATAACAACATGTCAGAGGGGCATTGAATGGCATTTTAACGCTCCTTCCTGGCTTACTGCTGGTGGACTCTACGAAGTTGCAGTAAAAGCCTGAAACATCACCAAAACGAGTAATTTTTCACACCGTTGGCGCAGATTGAAGGATGTTCAACCTCGCCCCTGGTGGCGTTGTCAGAGAATATCGAAGACCTGACTGCCTTGACACCAGCTCACTCTAATCGGCGAGCCTCCCAGAATCACCACTATCCGCTGAGGGTAATGACATGACCTTCTCTACAAGATGGCAACTTACGGAGAAAATGTACAAGGACTTCTGGAGAAGGTGGTCTACTGACTATCTTCAAACCTACAAAACTCGAAGCAATGGCACTTTCCTACTAAAACTTAGAAGTTAGACGTCGTTATCGTCAGAGAAGACAACATTCTCCGCCAAATGGATCCTGGACGGTGTTGACTCACCCAGGCGGTGACGGCCGGGCATGAGTCGTCACACTGAAAACTCAAACAAGTAATATGAAGACCGATTACAAAATTGTCACGCCTTCCGTTGATCCGTCATTCATAATTACCCTGACGCGACACTACGAAGCCCGCAACAGCACAAAGAACACGAAGAAACAACAACGGCAAAACACTTCAACAACTTTTTTTGTATGTTACTACTTATATTGATGTGTGTTGGACCCATTACAAACAAAATGATCAACATAATTGGTTTAGCAGTTCAAGAGTCGTTTATTTTGACAAGGTGTTCGATGCAGATTATTCAAGATATGGAAAATGTTGTATATCAACAACATGACGACATATTGGCGGAGTTTGACAACATACAAAACTATGTCAACCATTTGAACACATTATGCAAGAATGAGCCTATCTTACATTTCATCCCAGTTTCAACACGAACTTAACGAAATTAACACTATAACGATATCTACGATCAGAACATGGACCGTCCTGAAGAAAAGAGTGGATAGTGAATGGAATAGATACCTAGCAACTCCTTTTGGTACTCTGATGAGAGATTTGCCAATCAGTACGTGGCGATATCAACATAATCCAGTCAAACGAAAATCATCTATTGAATTTTCATAAAATCACATCGATCATCGAAAGTGAATATAATCTTCAAAAAGAAACGAGGTAATGAACACAATTCGTATCGACAATCATCTGCTGGAAACGGAAAACGCATACAACCAGCTATGACAATGCTATACATAACAGCTACACCTGGCTGTGAACTGATCATTTCAAACATACGACAACACAGCAACTCCTAGACCTAGTAACTGACGTGAAGGACGGGAGAGGACACCCATCTCATCAAGCCCAACCAATTTAGATCAGCTCAACATCATTCCGGTCATTTACCAAGGAGTTATCGCACCCTGTGAATACACGCCATTGCACGCGAAGTTTCATAAGCTATGAGTACGTGCTTATCATGCATACATATATTCGAAGTGAAGCTACTACATAAACAACGAACAATATGAACTTAACCGCATCATTCTATTCCGCAAATAATCGACACAGAGAAAAACTATAGTACTCACATCTGAATACCTTGCTGTAAACCTAAAAGGGGACATGATAATACCCTTAGAAAACCGAGATGTAATCATCATGTTTAAATTCAAAGAAACAAATGTTATGTGCTATCAATCAACCTATTTACAACATTAAGGTAGCTGATACATTATGTGAAGCGCAATATTAAACAATGGCGATTTATCAACATGCCGCACAAGAGTATTGATTGCACCATGCGGGTGCGACATACAATCGTGCGCCGTCTTCCTGTTGCGAAGACCGCACGATGCGCATTTTCTGCCCAGCTGAGGACGTCACAGCACTTACACGGCACGGGATTATACATTTGACTTGGGTGTATGCTCAAGGAAAGCTTCATCATTCATGCTCGCAACGACTATCACAGCGAGTTGAAACTAACAGGCAGTGAAGAAAGAATGTATGCGTGAATCAAGCTTCTGAACCACATACTGACAGACTTAATCATACATTTGACCTGAAGATCATAAAGACGCCTTAAAGAGCAGAAAAACAACATTGATAAGGTCAAGGAACAGCAACAACACTGAGTACAATCACTCACACATGACACACAATAACTATGTGTGTTGTACACCGTAGTCGGATTTATTATTGTAGCCTTCATTGCATGGGGACATTCCGCTGAAAAGAAGATGTCAAGGCTGCATGAATTGCGACAAGCCAGACCCCAACAATGTCGGCAGCCAACCCAAGGACATTCATCGGAGCATGGAGTCTCGACATCGATAGTGTGGATGCGGTGATCGCAACGGCTGCCCGTAACCAATAGGGTTCATGCCTTAAACTTTCTTGTTTATAAATTGCAAGATGTACTTAGCTACATGATATTTCAACAGTTTAGAAAATAATGTTGATATTGTGCTCAGTGCGCGCGACACGTTCACTATAATTACATTTTTCATTCATAGTATTTTCAGTACAATAAACGTTTCTTACGGAACGGACACAGTTTTAATTACCATCCCGTAACGTAGAAGATACAACCTACATTAATATATTTCATATATCAATTATATGTAGAGGGTCACAATTCACAAAACCCCTACTTTGCAGACGCTCAAAACCAATTGATTGACCTGTTAAATGGCGGTGGGTTCAATCTTCGCAAATGGGCTAGTAACCACCCAGATTGCTTCAAACTTACCTGAACATCTCATAAGCCAGAATATGTTTGACTCAAGGACGCAGAGAGTAACAAAACACTCGGCTTAACCTGAACCGCACATGATCAGTTTATATCCAAGGCGCCACTTAGTAACACACGTGACGTCACAACGAAGCGGACATTGCTTGTAATGTGAAATTTGCTTGCTTGGGAAAATACTTATGAATGAAAAATGTAATTATAGTGAACGTCGTGCGCAGGCGCGATATCAGCATTATTTTCTAAACTGTTGAAATATCATGTACTTGCTCGTACATCTTGCCAATTTTATAAACAAGAAGAAAGTTTAAGGCGATGAACCCTCTTATTGAGTTTACGGGCACAGCGTGATCACCGCATCCACACTATCGATGTCCGAGACCATGCTCCGATGAATGTCCTTGGTTGTTGCTCGACATTGTTGGGGTCTGGCTTGTCGCGAAGATTCACGCTGCAGTTTGACATCTTCTTTTCAGCCGGAATGTCCCCATGCAATGAAGGCTACAATAATAAACCGACTACGGTGTACAACACATAGTTGTGTGTGCTGTGAGTGATTGTACACTCAGTGTTTGTTGCTGTCTGACCTTATCAATGTTGTTTTCAGCTCTTGTAAGGCGTCTTATGATCTTCAGGTCCAAATGTATGATTAAAGTCTGTCAGTATGTGGTTCAGGCTTGATTACGCATGTACATTCTTTCTTCACTGCCTGTTAGTTTCAACTCGCTGTGATAGTCGTTGCGAGCATGAATGATGAAGCTTTCTCCTGAGCATACACCCAAGTCCGAGTAACATAATCCCCGTGCCGTGTAAGTGCTGTGACGTCACCCAGCTGGGCAGAAAATGCGCATCGTGCAGTCTTCGCAACAGGAGAACAGCCACGCGCCACTGTGTAATCGCACCCACCTGTCGTTGCAACCAATCTTTTGTGCGGCATGTTGATAAGTCGCCATTGTTTAATATTTGCGCTTCACATAATGTATCGGCTACCTTAATGTTGTAATAGGTTGATTGATAGCACATAACATTTTGTTTTCTTGCAGATTTGCATGATGATACATCTCGGTTTTCTAAGGGTATTATCATGTCCTTTTAGGTTTACAGCAAGGTATTCAGATGAGTACTATAGTTTTCTGTGTGTCCAGTTATTTGCGGAATAGGAATGATGCGTTAAGTTCATTGTTCGTTGTTTATTAGCGGTAGCTTCACTTCGAATATTATGTATGCACTTGTTAAGCGCACGCACTCGCGCCAGCTTGTATAGGCTTCTGCGTGCGGGCGTGTGTTCACACAGGTAGCGATAACTCGCTTGGTAAATGACCGGAGATGATGTTGAGCTGATCTTCAAATTGGTTGGGCTTGATGAGATGGTGTCAACTCTCCGTCCTTCACGTCAGTTACTAGGTCTAGGAGTTGCTGTTGTATTTGTCGTATGTTTGAAATGATCAAGTTCACGGCCAGAGCGGTAGCTATGTACATAGTATTGTCATGGCTGATTTGTATGCGTTTTTCCGTTTCAGCGAGATGATTGTCGATGATACGAAATTGTGTGTTCATTACTCTCGTTTCTTTTAGAAGATTATATTCACTTTCGATGATCGATGTGTGATTTTGTAGAGATTCAATAGATGATTTTCGTTTGACTGGATTATGTTGATATCCTTCACGTACTGATTGGCAAATCTCTCATCCAGAGTACCAAAAAGGGAGTTTGCTAGGTATCCTATTCCATTCACTAGTCCCTTTTCTTCGAGACGGTCCATGTTCTGATCGTAAGATATCGTTATAGTGTTGAATTTCGTTAAGTTCGTGTTGAAACTGGGATGAAATTGTAAGATAGGCTGCTTCATTCTTGCATAATGTTCAAATGGTTGACATAGTTTTGTATGTTGTCCAAACTCCGCCAATATGTCGTCATGTTGTAGTACAACCATTTTCCACTTATCTTGAATAATCTGCACATCAGACACCTTGTCAAATAAACGACTCTTGAACTGCTAAGCCTTGTTATGTTGATCATTTGTTGCGTAGTAGGTCCAACACACATCGAAAATATAAGTAGTAACGTACAAAAAAAGTTATAGCGTTTTTGTTGTTGTTTTTCGTTTTGTGTATTTATTGCAGGCTTGTAGTGTCAACGTCAGAAGATGGTTGTATAAGATGACGGATCCAAAGGCGTGACCTTTGTAATCGGTCGCTTCATATTACTTGTTTTAGTTTTCAGTGACGACTCACCCGGCCGTCCGCACCTGGGGAGTCTCCAACACCGTCCCAGGATCCATTTGGCAGGAGGAATGTTGTCTTCTGACGATAACGACGTCCCCAACTTCTAAGTTTTAGTAGGAAAGTTATTTGCTTCGAGTTTGTAGAGTTTGAAGATAGTCAGTAGACCACCTCTCCAGAAGTCCTTGCACATTTTCTCCGTAAGTTGCCATCTTGTAGAGAAGGTCATTACCCTCAGCGGATAGTGGTGATTCTAGAGAGGGCTCGCCGATTAGGAAGCTGAGCTGTCAAGCAGTCAAGGTCTTCGATATTCTTCGACAACGCCACCAGGGGCGAGAGTTGAGACATCCTTCAATCTGCGCCAACAGTGTAGAAAATTCTCGAACGTAAGTTTTGATCCCTGGCACTCGTTTGAGGTGATGTTTCAGGCTTTTACTGCAGTCGTAGAGTCCACCAGCAGTAGGCAGGAAGAGCGTTAAAATGCCATTCAATGCCCCACTCTGACATGTTAGTTATGACGTCATTGTTTATGTAGCATTGTAATGCCTCCCTGTTGTTTTTCCAATGCTCTTGCTGCGCCCACGAAGTTGGTGCCGTTGTCGCTGTAGATGACGAGGCTTTCTCGGCGGGCACACATTCGCTCAAGGCGTTCAGAAAAGCCACTGTTGAGATCGGAGACAAGTTCGAGGTGAAGAGCTTTTGTGCACAGACAAATACAGCTACGTAGGCCTTCATTGTCTTTATTCCTCTGCCCTTGTTAGCCTTTACTCCACATGCCCAGTGAAATCTACACCGGTGTGTGTGAAAGGCCGGATGGTGTGACGCGGGAGAGGTAAATCACCCATAAGTTGGTTGTTGTTGATAGTTTGAAGCGATGACACGTGATGCACCGTATAAGTCGTTTTTCACTGCTCTCAAACCGCTGATAATCCAATATCTGTTGCGTAGATATGATAGAGTTAGTCTGGCTCCACCATGCAGGGTCCTCTGTGCGCTTGGTCGATCAGTACCCGTTAACCTGTCATTGTAAGGTAAGATATATTGGATGTTTTTGTTCTTGACTTAAGTTGGCATTTTCCAGACGTCCTCCTGCCACGTAAGATTTCGTGTTTGTCCAGGAATGATTTAAGTTTAAAATGCTGCTTGTTATTCGCACTTTATGATGTTTATTGAGTTGTGCAATGTCGTCGGCGAAATGATTAGTTTGTATAGCCTTGATAATTGCATTATGTGCGTTCTGCAGGTCAATGCTAAGCATGATGACCGCATGGCATTGTTGACGTCACGCATTGTTTATGAACCGAAGTATCCAACTTAGGATTCGAGTTACGCGCCATACAGCTGTGTTTGTTTAAAGTTCTCCGATTAATGGCATCGACCTTGTGACACGCAAACTTGTTTGACCTTTTCTCTTCAACAGTTGTGTGGAATTGGTCTTGAAGGGAGGTCGTTGTCTTTAGCCAAATAGGTCCCCACCATAAATGATGATTCGCCAGTTGTAGGGAGTTAGCCTCTGCTGGCAATCTGCTGGGTTATATTCAGACTTGACGTGCCTCCAGCATCCTGATGGCATGATGACAGTGATCTGTGTTACGATTAGCTACAAATGTGGTCCATCTTGAAGCCCCCTTGTAACCAACCCATCACGATCATAGAATCTGTCCAACCATGTATTGTTACACTCTGTGAGTTTATTGACTCTAATGACCTTTTCAAGTCGAGACAGTAGTAGGGCACCGCATAGTTCAAGCCGTGGTAAAGACGGGGGTTTTCTTAATGGTGCGAGCTTAGTTTTTCCTGCCACCAGCGTGATAATTTGTTGCCCTTCTTCACTAATAGATTTACAGATAACGCAGCCGTGGCTTTCTCGAGGCGTCACTGAACGTGTAACTCGATGGTTGTTTAGTGTTACCAATCCAGCGTTGTAAAGCGATGGTATTGATAGTAGCCTGTTGAAAGGTTGTCCACTTGTTGTATCTTCCGAAGAGGTTCATCCCATTTGTTGGCAAAGCTGCTTGTTGAAATATGAGTTTTGCCTTCATTGTTACCGAGACAGTCAAACCAAGTGGGTCATATAATTTGATAGGTCAGAGAGCAATGTCCTTTGTTGTGACGTCATTGTGTTACTATGGCGCCTTGAATGTAAACTGATCAGTGTGCGGATTCCAGGTTGTGCTCCCCAACAACCGGCAGATAGGTGTGACATGGACATTAAACATGATTTTGTTTTGTCCATGTTCATCTTGAGACTATCCGTTGGGAGACACTATTGAGGTCATTGAGCATAGTGCTTAGATCCTCCAGCGATTCTGCCATAAGGACTATATCGTCGGCAAATCGAAGGTGAGTGATGTACTCGCCATTGATGTTAATACCGTATCCTTTCCAGTCCAGTAGCTTGAAAACGTCTTCCAATGCAGCGGTGAAGAGTTTCGGGATATTACGTCACCCTGTCTTACACCTCTGCAGTTGGATAGGTTTTACTCTGGTTCTGTACTCGGATAGCCATCGTAGCCCCTACTGTACAAAACACTTCAGCACCTCGATATACCGACAGTCTACTGGCACCGCTGAAGGGACTGCAGCACCGCCCAAATTTCGACGGAATCAGCTTTCTCACAGTCCACATACGCGCAAAGTGGCAGATTGTACTCGTCGGTCTTCTGTGCAATTTGCCGAAGAGTATATGTGGTCTATGGTGCTAAAGTTTTCGGAAACCGGCTTGTTCGGGAGGCTGGAAGTCGTCGAGTCTGCATGCGAGACGATTCGTAATGACTCGAAAACAGCATGCAGACGCGGCTCAGAAGGAAATCGGTCTGTAGTTCTTCAAGAGAGCGTTGTCGCCTTTCTTGAAGAACAAGACCACCGCACTTCTGCTCCACGCCTGGTGTAATACCACCATGGAGAACGGAATTAAAGAGCTTCTAAGGACTTCTGGTACCGGTTTTCCACCCTTTCAGAAGTTCCGCACCCATCCCCGCCTGGGGCCTTGCCGTTTTAAGGTGCTGGAGAGCCATTCTAATCTCGCTCAGACTGACGTCCGGGATATCATCGGAATAGTGTCGGATAAGACTTGCTCTTGGATCGTTACTCACACTTGCGCGTGGCTCCAACGATGACGGTTTCTCTGCGTGATAAACTTAGAAATGAGGATATCCGCAGTAGAACCAGAGTAACCGACATAGCCCAAAGGATTAGTAAGCTGAAGTGGCAATGGGCCGGCCATATAGCTCGAAGAACCGACAACCGATGGGGAAGAAAGGTTCTCGAGTGGCAGCCTCGTACCGGCAGGCGAAGTGTAGGGCGTCCCCCCACTAGATGGAGTGACGACCTGGTAAGACATGCAGGAAGTCAATGGATGCAAGTGGCTCGGGACCGTGCTTTGTGGCATTCCGTGGGGGAGGCCTATGTTCAGCAGTGGACTTGTGAAGGGCTGTAATGAATGAATGAATGAATGAATACTTTTAGTGGCCAATGGCAACAAATAAGGTATGTAATGTTCACATGTTTAACCAAAAACGTCAAGGGGACAAACCAGGGTAGAGACTTTTTCAGACTTAAAAACTTAATTTTAGGAAAATGTGCTTTTATTGAGCATACAATCGTAATTTATAAAATACATTAAGACGTTCCGATTTATTGAATAAAATGACAACACATAGGGTAAAAAATCTCCTTAATAATGATTGCCGTGCATATTACCTCTTATCGTAGAATCACCCATGTAAGGAACATGAAAATAATAATAACGCAGTTAAATTTACTAAGAAATTTTAAAAAAATGCTTTTTAGAGAAAAAAAAAAGATTTTTTAGTCACTTGAGGATGATGATGTACAAAATTAACAACATTTTGGTCTTGGATGGCTATTGCAAATGGACTCACCAGTTCCAGAAAAATCTCAACCGAAACGATTTTCTTCATCGTTTTCATCTATTCAAGGATGACACAAAAGTTAGATGGAGAATCAAAGTTATTTATATTTTCTCTTAATGGTTGTCGCAGATTAATATTGTCATCGCTTTCTTCGTCATTATCGTAGAACATCTCGTAGAAATTTAATTTATTATAAGTAGTCTGCATGTAAGAGACCAAGCTGGCAATTACGAACGCAAACTAAGCTTATCCTTATTTTTTGAAACTAGTTTGATTAGGCAAAGGTGATTTTAATAGTGTCTCAGGTGAACCAGTAACAATATCTTCTGTGTTATGTCTTTTTATATGTTATTAAGA
Source organism: Parnassius orleans (assembly GCA_029286625.1). Taxonomy (NCBI): domain Eukaryota; kingdom Metazoa; phylum Arthropoda; class Insecta; order Lepidoptera; family Papilionidae; genus Parnassius; species Parnassius orleans. The sequence goes on from JAGSMP010001323.1 coordinate 9,911, forward strand.
TGATACCCATCTCGTGATGGGAACCGTTGCGTGTATCACATCCTTATTACTTTTGCTCAGAGTTAGTTGGCGTTTATACAGAGTACCCCTTGAACGTAAATGTGGTTATTTTATCCAAATGGCTGACATATGATTAACATGGGTCTCATTATTGGGTAATATTTGGATTCCTTTGCAGTTTTCTTGCAAACAAGTAATTAATGATTCACAATCAGAGAAGTATCTCACAATGGCTCCTCCGATGCCGTCTGGGGTGCCTTGTCGTGATTTTTGTAGCATTCTCATCTTAGTATATCGTATCTTATCTTATATACATCTAAAATATTTATTTTCAGCTCTTATTTTCCTTCGATTTTTTTTGCAATCTGCCGACCTGTGACATTTCTTGAATATATGGAGCTTTGCAGTACTGATTAAAAGCGGTGTTTCATTTTTAGTCTATTCTCAGCTCTCTTTCTTTTCACGGTGTTTTTGAGTACGTTCTTGCCGTTGTTTTTGTATTTAATTTTGTATTCTTGGAGTCAGATTGTTGATACTTTTAACTAATCCTGACTCTTTATTATTTTTATATTTTTCTCTATCTTTTTTACTTCTTCCTACTAAAATAGCTTCAGTCATTTTCGACCTTGTTCTCTTATCCAATTCCTTTTGTTGCTGCCCTCACCGATCCTTCTTTCTTTGTCTATCAACGTCTTTTTAACCACCTAAGTATAAAATAAAATTCAATTCAGATCTGTGCCAAATTCACTAACTATAGTATGGTGTCAAGAACACAGCGCTTAAACTTATTATTTCATATTTATGTAATAGAATGCAGAAAGTTATTATCAATGGTAAGTAAGTTCTTCCGGGTCACCTGTACTAATGGGTGTCCCTCAGGGCTCGAGTCTCGGTACATTCCTATTTCTAGTGTATATTGATGACTTACCTTCCCTTGTAGAGGATAATTATGATATAGTATTATTTGCTGATGATACTTCCTTGATTTTTAAACTTAAACGTCAATCATTTAAATGTGACGAAGTGAATAATGCTATATCAAAATTAGTGCATTGGTTTAACGTTAATAATCTACATTTAAACGGAAATAAAACTAAATGTATTAAATTTTCAACATCGAATGTTAAAAATCTGAATACCGATGTGTTTTTAAATTTAGAAGAATTGAGCCCTGTTGACTCCACTGTTTTTCTTGGCATCACTCTCGACGCAAAGCTTCAGTGGGGCCCCCATATATCCATAGTCCAGTCAAATAAGATCTGAAATCAAAATTTAACACTCAACTTTGCATTTTGATATAATGTAGTTTTAATGATACAAAACCAATGTGTGAAGTTTCGTGTCCGCAACTCCCGGCAAGAGTTAAAAAATTGTCAAAAGTGTTTTTCGCAATTACTCGAAAACGGTAAATATTAGACAAAAATGTTCTTTTAACGCGGCAGAACTCGCGCCCTTAAATGTTACGCAAGCACTCGCGTATACAGCATTTTGCTCACGCTAAACAAACAGTCTTTTAAATACCTAAAAGATAGCGTGTGGACTTTTTTTGTTATGGATATAATAATACACATAAAATTTTATGAATTACATATTTATTTAAAGAAAAAACAATGATGTACGTTTTTTTTTTCGACATTAACATTTAGGAACTTAAATTTGCCAGTCATCACATGTAGTCTTTGGGAAAAAATAAAAAAAAAATCTTAACCTAAAATTTCTTAAAACAAAATATAATATCTTAATCCTCATCATATAACCTAGACTTACATATATCACACAAAATTTTGCATGTTCTGAACATAAAATTTTACAGTAACACAAGTTTTTCGTTTTGCGATTTTACGCCTTGGGCACACCGCACATATTCCAGGTGGTGTTTGATTTCGGGAACGTCTCTTTCGTTTGAAAATCGGGTTATAACCTGTTTAAGGGATACGATATATTTTAAAGAGCTCCTTCGGTTGATGTGTGTTAAGAGAGACAGCTCAAATATTCCTCCTTGTGATCAAATCATCACAATTTCCGTGATAAATAATTTGACTATTGATACCTGCTATATTCAAAATGGAAAAAAATTCAGTGGCCACCTACAGGCAACTCGAGCTACAGAATATTCTCCTTTCAATCTATCGACTACATCTACCCCTCCTTGGTTTTATTGTAAAATGTAATTATTTCAGGTTTGCGTCATCTCCAGTTTCAGGATCGATTCGGTCGTCATTATGAAGAGTACTAATCATAAGAACATTTTTTTGATCTTTTATTTGGTATATAGGATACCAGAACTTTGCCCGTTTGAAAACCAAAATACTACTGGGCTTTGGTCTTATTTTAGTATTTAAAACATAGATGGAATTTCCCTTTGTTTTTTCGTATAGTACCAACCAAAGTAGTACGTTTAGTCAGCAAGTCGGCCAATGGGATAGATGTAAAATAATTATCTGCTGTAATATTTCTTCCAGAATTTAGAATATCTTTTGATAAACGAGTAACAACAGCAGATGGGGAATTATCATATTTGTACGGACCATTTGGTTGTTTCTGGATAATCTCTAAATTACTTGTATAATAAGAATGCGCATCACACAGTGCATACACTTTTATGCCATATTTGGCTGGTTTGTTAGCGATATACATTCGGAATTTGCAACGACCCCGGAACGATTCTAAAATTTCATCTATGGTTACATTTTCTCCAACCTGGTAGTTAGCCCGACACTTTTCGACAAATAAATCAAATATTTCACGAATTGGTGCAATATTGTCAGAATCAGATCTCTCCTGATGAGTTTGTATATCATCAAATCGAATGCATCTCATCAAAAACATAAATCGATTGCGATTCATGACAGCTCGAAATATATCAGGGGGTGCAATCTGTTCCACATTTCTTTTAAATTTAGGTGATTCATTTTCTTTATATCAGCCATGGACAAGAGCCCAATAAATGCTTTTATCTCTATTATATCCGTCTATATATCCGTAGAGACTGTCAGGTTTTGACAGAATGGCACCATTTTTAAATTTACCGTGAGCAAAATGCTCATAGCGCGAGTTCTCGTGGTTAAAAATGTAGAGCTTAAAATTTATAAAAAGGTGAAATAATTTTTCGTCTCCGGTCAAAATTAACCGAGTTAGGAAGCTTTTGTTTAAGGGATGAACGTAAATTTTATAACATCGTAGGGAGTAAAAAATAAACGTTTTTTTTAAATTGCTTAAAAAATCTAACTTACAGTTTAGATTTTAAAATTTAGAAATAAAAATTTTAGAGACAATTTTTTTTTATTGTTAAAAAAATATAACAATATGAAATTTTCAAATTGAAATTTTAATGCTTAAAAATTAATGAATTATTTACTTTTTTCCATATTTAGATTCCTCGTAAAATTTCCTACATTTTACGATTAAAAAAAAATTCCTAGTATATTTCGGCAGGTGTGATTTATACAGGTGTAAAAAAAAAAGGTATGAACAACAGCAACACCAGGGGAATTGCAGATGCGTTGTCGGCCTTTTAAAAGGAGTAGGCTTTTTCTTGAAGGTCCCTAAGTCGTATCGGTCCGGAAAATCGCTGGTAATCGGTTCCACAAGGAAGTTGTGCGAGGAAGAAAACATCTTCTAAATCGCACAGTGGTGGACCGCCAATCATCCAGATGGTATGGATGGTATCGCGAGTTTGTCGCGATACCATCCATAATACGAAGCGGCTGGAATTAGTCCGAACAATTCCTCAGAGCACTTCCGTGGTACATGCGATAAAATACACAAAGAGATGCAACATCTCTACGCAGTGCTAGTGAGTCAGCCGATTGGAAAGAACTCGGTCGTCGACGATTTGATCCACTCTGCGCTGAATGCGGTCAAGTGGAAGGAGCTGGCATTGGGGAGCCCTGCCCAGAGATGGGAACAGTATTCCATGTGAGGCCGAACCTGCGCCTTGTGTTGCAGGCGGTGTGCCGGCATGAAATACTGCCCCGCTCTACTGAGCACGCTTTTTAGAGGCTAATTTACCTTCTTCCAAGTGACCACGAAACTGCACGTCACTCGATATGTCAACGCCGAGGATTCCGAAACTGGCTGAGGCAACAAGGGAGTGCTTGAATCTGAGGAGATACGACAAATGGGTTCTTTTAGCGGTAAACGCGCAAACTTGTGTCTTCTGGGATTGAACTGACTAGATTTAGTCGTCGCAATCCGAGACTTTGTTCAACAAAGTCTCGACTTCAGACACAAGTTTGTTCCGGTACTCGGCGACGTTTTCCCGAGAAATATTGGCATGGCCGGTGTATAGAGCATCACCAGTGCTATCATCCGCATAGCAATGAATGTTACCGGTTTGCGACATATCATTGATATGCAGAAGAAACAGCGGTGATAGCACGCAGCCTTGTGGAACACCAGCGTTAATAGTCTACTACTATACGAGGTCCGAGTAAGAGTGAGAAGGCATCATCGGAGAATCATAATTTCGCACTCTCTCCATTTTACGATCTGTTCATTAAAATAGATCAGTTTATTTTTGCCTACTTGATGATTAAATCCGAAACCAGGAAGTAGTTTTTAATAATTTTTAACATTATTATTTCTTAAAAATAAGTTGAATGTAAAACGCGACGATAAATATATTATATTTATAAAAAATAACTTGACATGTTGGGATTGTTTTAGAAACTTAACATTTTTTAACTTAACATTTGGAATCAATATAATATATTTATTATCGTCGAGACAGTTAAAAAAAATCTTCAACTTATTTTTAGAAATAATAATTCACGTTGATTCAGAAACTATTTTTGTTTTACAGAAGAGGGCCATTCGAGCTATTTACAACCTGAAACCGAGAGAGTCTCTTAGAGATAAATTTAAAGAAATAAGTATATTAACTTTGGCCTCTCAGTATATTTACGAAAAATTTAATGTATGTTCAAAAATACAAAGGTAGTTTTAGTAAAAATAGTGATATACACTCTGTAAACACTAGGAACAAACACAAGCTAGTGATACCAGTTTCTTGACTCCACAGAGTCAGTAATTCATTCTTGGGGCAATGTATGTGGGTCTATTACTACAAGGTCCCAGAAAGTGTACACAGCTCTCTCTATTACCAAGTTTAAATGTTTTGTTAAGCTGAAACAGTATAAAAAGGGTTATTATAATATAAATTAATACATGGTTGATAATAACCCCTAGGAATGAGAGTTTTCCAAGCAGTTTCTAAAATAATTTTTGTAAATAGTTTGTACAACCATTAATGTAAAATTTACTTTTTTTTAAAAATTCCCGCTAGGTTTTTTGCTGGTTCTTCCCAGGACAGAGGTTTTTTCGAACCAATGGTAAAGTAAAAATGACTTTCAATAAGAATTACACATGTGATCTATATTGAATAAAAATTATTCTATTCTATTCTATAGTTTTGAAGATTTTCTCATTACAAAGTCAAAATGTGATTCAGTAGTATTTTAAAGTTTGATAGAATTTATGTTGGACCCTTGAACTATTACTAAATTGAAAACTGTATATAAATAAATAAATTCTATCAACGTTTCAATTTGATAGAATTTTAAGTAGAAGAAGAACAATCAAATTATATAGTTATTTGTTAACGTGTCTTATAAATTCATGACAGCTATCAAAACACAAAACATAAAACAACTTTTTGTCGAATTTTCCGCCACACCTGGGAGACAACCATAGAGATAACGAAAAAATCGGCTTTGAATTTCTTAATATTTAATGTAACACTTGAGTTGCCCTCACAAGCGTTAAATGTATAATAAACATAGGCGATAGTCACTGTGGTAGACAGTCGTCACTTGTCGACAAACCAGTCGACAGAATTGACTTACAGACAGTGACAAATTTTAATCTATTCAGGTTAATAGCTACCCTTTAGAGGCAATAATATTCAATGTTGTTTGAAATGTCGTGAAACCTTTTTCTTAAAGGCCGTGTGTAGCTATTTATTTTATCACGTCACTAATATTTTATTTTTTCCTCTAAGAAGTGACTCAACTTTGACACACTTTTAGAACCTTCTTTTAATTTAAAATTTTCAGCAGCTCGCTTTTGTTCCATCAAAAAATATGACTGATGACTAACAAGTATGCACTAGAGTTGTCATAAAAAGCAAAACCACGTTGCAATAATAAAGTTTATGATTCTTGTATTCAAAACTTTACATGTCGACAGTTGTGACAAAAAACTTATAATGTTTGTAGAAACATCAATATTTATTATAACTAGGTCAAATAATTTTTAAAAGTCTTAATTTATAAAACTCTTACGTATTTAAAACTTAAACACTTGATAGCTCGTGATGACTACTGGACGAAGCTACAGCACCACATCGTGCAATGTAATTGAAGATGCTTAACCGCGAAATACATAACTCTCAGTGACACGCAAGCATAATAGGCAGTATTTCACTTATATACTTGACACCTCTGCCTCTATTGCAGTGAAGTATTTCTTTTTTAAACAGCCGTTAAACCTTCACATGGCGTCAGGGAACAGTCGACAGACCGTGACAGGTCACGTATTGTCGTCACGATTTTTTTTTTCATAGGATCATCATTAATCCACAAAATAATGGATGGAAAATATAGATAGTGATATCTCATTTTATATCACAGCAAATAGCTAATCATGAAGTCCAAATTCATGAACTTCCATTAAGCGAACACAAATTCTCAGGTTCGTAGAATGACCCTTAGGCGCCTTTTGAATGCTACTTGAGAAGCTTGTAAACAAAAGTTAACCGGATATTTGGAATCTCGATAGTTGATTTCAAGACAATTCGGTTTTAGAAGTTTTAGGAGGGAGTACGGAAAAGACGCATTAAAACCGGTGCCAACTCCGGAGCATACGTCTTCAGTAATGGGAGGGACTCCATCAGGTCCACTCGACTTGCTGACGTCCAGGGACAAGAGTGCTTAGCGAACCGAAAGCTGGTAAACCGCACATCCGGCATGGAGCACTCACACTTCAGGATGGTCGGCGGTGTGGTCCCCTGTCATCGAATTTTGCAGAAGCCACCCAACATTTTCAAAAATATCGACTCATATCCCACTAGATTTGAGTTGTGGAACAATGGTTGTTACTTATCCTTTACACAATATTTTTTACAAAAATCATGATATCCGAATACGTGGCTTGGCCCATTCTGGAAGTCTTCTTGAGGATTCTAATCTTGTCTGCTGTTGCGAGCTCGAGCTGCGCGGTTGCTACTGCCCCAGTAACTGCATTATTTAGGCGTCGTATTTTGTCTAAAAGCGCTTTACGTAATAGTCACAGGTACAAAGCCAACTTTGTTCTGAGTTTTCCCTAGTTCTCTAAGTTTATTTGAATAATTTCGCAGTAAATGATTACTGCATTCTATTTTCTGATGTGAACATTAGGACCATACACCATTGCGTCTCTAAGAGCGTTCATTACGCTGTTATCTCCATCACCAATTACCTTGGTATACATGAGTCCGTGCATCACCATGCTTACTTTGAATCCATCTACAATGGCCGATGTCTCTTTTTCGGTAGATGGACTAGACCAGTTTTTAAAACACAATTCTTGGGAAAGAAATTCCCAAGAATTGCTTAAATTGCGTAAGAACTATGACTCTAAAAAATTTTTGACCGGACGATCCATAAACTGTAATCTTTGAAAAAAAATTTTTTCTGATTCTCATTTAACTTAAGCAAAACCCGCAAAATAACGAAAAATTTTAAATTTCTATTGTTACCTCATTTTTATGAGAAGCATATTGCTAATTTTTTTATAGAAGAGGGTAAACGACTGTTTGCTTCATTTCTTCATCTGTCTAGATTCTTTCGTGGACTTATTAGTGAAAAAATGTTATTATAGTAACTGCATACTCGTATCATTTTCAGAAAATAAACATTTTTTTTTACTTTTTGAGGAGGTACACTATTTTGTCCGCAAAAATTAAAAGATTTTCTTATTTACCTCGATATTAAAATTACAATGTTTTCGAGACTTTTTAAGACTTTGAGAATCTTTTTGACTAGAATTTGTAGCAGTTCTGCCACTTAAGAGGGGCTTGAAACGATGATAATATGGAATTAGGTTGACTCCAGGCGGATGTCAATGATTTAAAAAAAATTAGCAGCTTTAGAAAGGAGTCAATCGTTTTTGGGCCCACTAGAAATTTTAACGACCCTTAATGGGACACACAAAAAAGATACAAATTTATAATAGAAAGTCACAGATTTTATGAAAATCTAAACGGAATCATGAAATCTGAAAAAATGAGTTGTATTGATATTCGTGTTGTGATTAATGTAATGGGGGAAAATGTGTAATGGATCATTTTTGCAGTTTCTATAAAAAGAAAAATATATTTTTACAAAGAGAACCTATTATAGAGGGTATTTTTGAAACGCTCCCGAAAACGAAGACAGACGAGAGTACTAACTATATCTTTGATGATGGGTGAAATATAAAATCGATCTTGATGAAAAAAAAATCATCTTTTCACAACGTTTTATTAGATTTATTTACGCTCCATCGTGTTAGTATAGTTAAATAAAACGTTAATTTCATTAACAAAACCATGAAAATACTTAAACATAAAACCAGCAGTGGAATTACTGAATTACAATCAGCTGACTAGGGGTCAATGTACGCGCGAACGCCGAATTCGCGCGGCCCGGAACTAGCGATGGTACCACAACACCTAATAATTTACAACATTTGTCTAAATACCTAACTTATCTACTTAACCTACTATTTTGCCACTGTGCTTGTCTCCACGTAGCCACTTTTAATTCAAATTCACAGGTTAAATAAACCAAATAACTGGTTCGATTCCCGCTAATGAAAAAAAATACTTAAATAAAATGTTAACAAGATTAGAGTCATGTTTTTCATCGTGTAGGTATGTTTATTATTCTGATGTATTCAGTTATGTACCTATTCAGATAAGTTCAGTACTAAGTTATTTTAAAAAAATTAGGTATGAAACAGCTTACCGCTCTAAATCCTCCGTGGTCTTATGAGATGCGGCTCAAATTGTGCTCCATTCATTTCGAGGCAGATGTGGGCTCGTTGTTGCGTCTTCTCATGCAGGCGGGCATCGTAGTTTGTCAAAAACATCCACGATCCTTTGGCGCATTTCGTCAGCACTATCCCACTCACGATTAAAAACCCTTTCTTTCACATACCCCCACAGAAAGAAGTCTAACGGGGTCAGATCTGGTGAGCGAGGTGGCCAAGCGTGTGGTCCTAGTCTGTCAATCCAGCGATCATCAAATAATTCGGTAAGGCGCTCACGGACGAACCTCACGACATGTGGAGGTGCACCATCATGCTGGAACCATGTGCGGCGATATTCATCCAACGATAGGTCGTCTAAAATGTCAACCAACTGTTCATTTATAAAGTTTAGGTATCACTGTCTGTTAAGTCGCTGTGGCAGAAACACTGGTCCCAGTATGCGATCCTTAAATAAACCTGCCCATACGTTAACCGACAGCGTGCGGGTTAACCTCTGAATACACGTGTGTATTTCTTCGGTTCCACAGGCCGTTTCTGGTAAATATCGACTCGTCCGTCCAGATAACGTGCTCAATGGAACCAGGCACACGTTGTTGTTGGTCTAATAACCAACGACAGAAAACTCGTCGGCGGTCGTGATCGCGGGAACTAAAGCTTGCACTTTGTGCACTTTGTATGGCCGCATTCGGTTACGCTTTAACACTTTCTGAACTGAACAGTATGACACACTTGTTCCATCCCGACGTCTTAACAATTTAGCGATACTTTGTGTACCTAGGTCGGATACCGGCGAACGACATCTAAAATGCGCTCCTCGGAGTGAACAGTCACTTGACTTCCACCTCCTGCCGATATAGGAGAAATGGGCCGATTTTCCAACACTCGCTGAAATGCTGCTGTTATCAGACAAGAGTCAGTTGTGTCGAGGGTCGGGAATTTCTGTAATTCGTAATGCACGCGAAGCATTCCTTGCTTCTCCAAGGCACATTAACATGTTGCCGTATTCACGACACTATAAACGTACGCGTTAGGCATTATTAAAACAAAAAGAAACACAAAACGTAACAACAAGAATAACACGTAATAACAAGTAGGTAATACAAGTAATAACAAGCGTCCTAACGTCCTTGTTAAACACATTGAACATTCCCACAGACCGTCAAATGTTATGACATTGCCAACTTTTATTTTATAAGTTTAGTTTCCATATGATCCCTACGACTAGTCTTTCATATGGAATTTAGAAGTTGTAATTTTTTTAATACAATTAGACAATCAATTGTACCCTGACGAAACAAGCAGTTCGTTACTACCAAAATTATATTGAAATTAATAAACGTACTTACTTGGGTACCACTTACACAATTATAAACACTATTTCATCGTTATCTTTGATTTTGTACAAGAAAATAGAAATAAAATGGTATTGAATAATTTAATAGTTAAAATCAATTGCAATTATGATCGACAGGTAATTAATCTAAAAAATAATTATTTTACTTTACTTTTAGTGACTTTCCGTTTTTAATCCATCCAATACTTTGATTTGAAAAGAGGTACGTCAAAACTATTAAAATTACTTGCAAGTTTTATTGTAATTGCCACCTAATTCTTATGTCGCTTGCAAACAAATCTTAGTAGGTAAATTGGGGAATTTATATGTTGGCGCTGACGCGAGGTGACACAGTCGGCCGGGCGGCGGCAGCGCGTGGTACGAAGGGGGCGCGACGGGGAATGCTCGCCAGTATTACTGCGCGCACGCTATTGGTTCCTCATTCTTCCCGCGCTTTGAAAAGCGATGTTTCCCAATGTACAGTCGCACACAGCTTTTGCACGACGTGCGACGATGGTTTAAAAAGGAAGGAAAGAAAAATTATTTATATCTATTGTTTTATGACTGAACTAGTGAACGAAAAGGTAAATAGAAAGTGAATGGGGAAAATTGTGCAGTAAAGTTAAATGTATTGAGGAAGAATACCGAAAAAATTACCATGTGGTCAAACTGATGACGGAAACATTTATCATTCGCATTGATGATGATGATTCTGATGAGTGATGATGAAGTAGCATCCAGTAACACCAACACACCATCGACATCTGGCTTCCATGTTCCATGTTCCAACGGTATGATGGACGGCCTTAGCTTAAGTTTTCTTGTTACAAACTACTTTATTTTACAATAGAAATAAAAAATAATGCTCAAGTAAACGTTATCCATTTTTAATTTCAATCTCTTCCAAAGTTCTAAGTAGCTAATAAGGTACCTATTATGATTCTACAATAAAACCATTAATTACTATTATAATATTATAAAACAATAGCCTAGTACCATGTAGTACTTTAGAACGCGACTGTACACATGCGCAGACACACCCCTCCACCGTCGCTCAGCGTTCTTTTACGTGACGGACCTGTACCGAGCTAGATAAAAGAGTTTGGCTTGACGATATTGGCCCTAGTCAGCTGATTTTATGATTTATTTATTTTAAATTCCACTGCTGGTTTAATGTTTAAGTATTTTCATGATTTTTAAAATGAAATTAACGTTATATTTAACTATACTAACAATGGAGCGTGGAAAAAGCTAATAAAACGTTGTGAAAAGATGATTTTTTTCATCAGGATCTATTTTATATTTCAACCATCATCAAAGATATAGTTAGTACTGTCGTCTGTCTTCGTTTTCGGGAGCGTTTCAAAAATACCCTGTATAATATATTTATTACTTAAAAGAGATACCATTGAGAACTTTGTATTTAATCCTACTTCTAAAAGTTAGCTAATCATAAAATGTCATATAACATGGTTCAAAGTGATCGTGGAACGAAACGCTATTTGGTTATTGACTTCCGTGTCTGGGTAAGAACCGGCGGCTGGGTATTATTTTATATTTTATGATTTTATACATTACAACTGGCTTTGACTTTTTCACGCTGCTGTTTTTGGTATTTATTTGCGATTTTAAGAAATGACATCTTAAAGATCATCATACACTATAAATAGTTGTATTAATTGTGGAGTTAGATTTCAACGCAGTGTGCGAAGACAATTACTAGCCGAGACAAGAGCAGATGTGCGCCAACTTTTATCTGTGTGGATTTCTAACGAGGTGAGTATTTTATCTTATGGAATGCGCAGAATTCAACTGTACCAAACCTATAATCGATTTAAAGTTTCAAACTTTTATGAGAAATATTTTATCACCTCGAAGCTTGACGTGCTAGTCTAAAAATATTGCAGAAACGAAAGCTACTAATTTTAGTTTTAATGTATTTATATATTATATATTTATACATTTTATAATACATTTTTATTTATTTTTCATTTTTACTGAATATGAGATATGACATATTTTTAGAAATAATAATAAACGACACTTAACGATCTATACATGTTTTAGTACCTAATTATTTTAAGTTTGTGAAAATACTAATAAATATCCTTCATATTACTATAACAAATTCATACTTTCTACGGATATAATTTTAATCTATGATTATAATACATATTTAATAATATAATACATCTTTTAAAATTGTAGACACTGCATTGACTTTCTTGTTTATAGTAACCATACCAACTGCATACAGTAATATGTGCTTGAATTGTTTAGAATAAAGAAATTAAGAAATTGAAGGTTAGAATAAAGTCGTAGTTTTAAAACATTTGGTTGCAAATATAAAAAATAAACTTGTTTGTTTATCGAATATAAAAGTTACTTTATTTAAGATATAAATTGTGTTCGTGTTAAAGTTTGAAAAAATTCATATTTCTACTTGTAACAAGTACCTAATTCACGTAGTTTTTCTGCCAACAAGTAGGTTTATATGTCTATGTTTTATCAGCGCAACAAGCAACAAGTGTTGGATTATATTAAACAGGTTAGCTAAATATTAATGATTACATTCGAAATGAAAACTGACTAGTTTAATTAAAAGTGTTATGTGAGTATATAATACAAGAGTTTACTTTTCCTCCTAGAATTTTGAAAAACTTAAAACAAATAACAAACACAGGTCATATTAGTATGTTAAAAGTGTCAAAGTATTGAAGTTTTATGTTATTGGTAAAAGCTAATTTAATTAATAGATAAAATAAGATCACACAAAATATACACAAAAGAAGTTTTGTCTATGTTAAAAGAGTATCTATAATAGTAATCAATGGGTCGAAGGGTAGGTAATTATGTATATTATATCACATGTAATGTGTATTTAATAAATCTGGTGTCAGTCAATCAGAAATCAAAAATAATATAAATGTATTAATATTTATGGTAAGAATAAAATATTATGTAATTATAAAATAAGTTAATTATGCAATAGATTTTCAGTCCACTCTAATATTATAAAGTTTATTTATCAATATAATATGTGCTTGAAATACTGATAATCTTGTAAAATTATAATATTGTTGTGCGCCACTATTAATGTCTTGTACATGGCAACACTAGTTACCACTAGCGCCCTCTAGTATCGAGCAGAACTAGGAGAGTCAAGATCTTTCTAGAAATTTCGGGACCGATATGTACTCGAACATTCTAGATTCTACAGTAGAAGGTTCTGGAAACTCTGAGGTCTATATAAGTCCGGTATAGACCGCGACCGAGGTAGTATTGAATTCGATACAAGCGAATACTTCGAAGGATACAACTGCTAACTAAAGTGATCTGTAGTACAATTGTGTTTTGTTATTAGTGGTAAGTTGTAATTAGTGTGTGTAATTAAAATGTCAATTTTGGTAATTCACTCGGCAGTTTTAATTGTCTCGAACCCCAAGCTCGTAACAATTGGTGTCAGTGGGATTTAATCATGCCGATTTTACCTAAAGATGACACGGAGGGTATCCGTACCCAAAGTCAACGCCAACAGGAGACGGACCAGAGACGATTTGTGGTACAACGTCGACCAGAGACGATTTGGTGGTACAACGTCGCAAGCTTCGGAGGGCCAGCTGCTGACCACGGAGGTCGGCCCGTCAGCAGCTCCTGCATTTGCAGCAGGCCCGCTGACAGGAGGAACAGATGATTCCATGAAGGACCTTCACGCTACCTTCGGAAAGAGATATGAGGTGAAGGATAGGTTGCTCAACATGACAACCGCCTGTCGGAAGCTGAAACCCGAATCAACCAAGTGAACAATCGGGTTGACAGCGTGATGGCTGACGTGAAGAAAACGCTGGACGACTTAAAAATTGGAGATGGAATTACAGTTCCCGTGGTAGCTACAACACCTTCGCTACGTGGATTCAAAGTGACGCCGTTCGACGGGACTTCTTCCTGGTCGGCCTACAAAATCCAGTCCGAGGCTGTCATGAAGGCGAACGGCTGGAATAAAAGTCAGGCCATGACTGATCTCACCCTAGGCCTGCGCGACCAGGCCTCAACTGTTCTGGAAGCTCTCGTTAAGGAAGTGACTTACGAGCAGCTCCTTGAGGCATTGGAGGCAAGATATGGCGACGCTCACCTGGAACACGTCTTTCGTGCGCTGCTCAAAGATCGTGTGCAACGCAGCAACGAAAACCTGCAGCAGTGGGCCCTTGAGGTGGAAAAGCTTGTTCGAAAAGCATATCAGTCTGTACGTACCTGCGCTCATTGTAGGGAACCTGGTGCAGACATTCATCGACGGCATCCGCGACCTTGAAGTCAGAGCTGCTGTGAGGCTCAAACCCGAGACGCTTAAGGACGCGTTAGCCCATGCACTGAGGTGGAAGCCGTGCGGCAAGATCATCGTTCCCATCGCGTCAGGGAGGTTGCAGCAGCTACAGTTCGCGACTGCAAGGATACAGCCCCAGGTGCTACGGCTGTGGAAAAGGGCCATATTCGATCCAGCTGTCCTAAGCGAACTGTAGAAAGGGAGGTGATCGATCTCGAGAGGGTGCGGCTAACAGCACCGCCCAGCAGCAGCAGGGAAACGAGTATAAGCCAGGACTGGGGCGGGTGCTGGCTGATGTTAAAAGAGCCTCAAGGATTTGATCTCACAAACCCATGATGGGAACAGCCTAATCATCAAAGGCGAGGTCAACGGAACGCCGTAAACTGACCATAGACACTGGAGCCTCTCGCACGGTTGTCAGTTCCCAACTTATAAGTCAGTTCCTTGGGGACCTGCATACAACCGAGAACGCATTTATTTGGTAGCCACCGGTCAGCGTATACCCGTCCGTGGAGAGAAGGAGATGGAGGTGAAGCTAGGCAACATGATCTACCTGCATAATGTCATCGTGGCTGATATAATGGACGACTGCATCCTGGGCCTAGACTTCATGAGGAAGAATTGTTGTGAGATCGATGTTAAGCAAGGTGTTTTGAAATGTGGACAGGAGGAACTTTTCGTGGAAGGGCGTTACCGGGGAATGTGTACAGCCTTAAGAAAATTGTTCTGCCGCCGAGATCGGAAACGGTTGTGCCGGTTAGTCTTCCTCAGAATCCTGCTCATCGTTGTGTACTCGTGGAAAGGGTGGACAATGACCTTCCGTGGAAAGTGGCTCGAACCTTGGTCAGAACCACCGAAATCTCAGGAGTACGTGTGCTGAACCTTTGTGATCAGGAACAGATTATGGAAAAAGGCCACTGGTTGGTACTTGTGAGGAAGTGAATTGGTTGCGTAGGTGCCAATATCCATCGACTGGGACCCCCAGCAAGGATGCACAAACGAAGGTGACCACACTTTTAGAAGACTGTCGCAGCGTTCTCTCCCCGAATGAAATGGTCAAGGCGAAGAAGTTGTTACTCAAGTTCGCCGATGTTTTCTCGTCAAACGATGCTGACATAGGAAAGACTGGCTTAGTTCAACACAAAATAAACACAGGAGAAAAATTGCCTATCCGTCAGCGGCCAAGAAGATTGCCTGTAGCACGTGAAAAGGAAGTGGAAACCATGATTAAGGGAATGGTGAAGGATGGTGTTATTGAACCTTCATCTAGTCCATGGTGTTCACCTGTGGTGCTGGTAAAGAAGAAGGACGGAAGCATGCGGTTTTGTGTTGACTACCGCCGTCTGAACGACGTTACGAAGAAGGACAGCTATCCCTTGCCAAGAATTGATGACACGCTGGACATGCTTACAGGCGTAAAGTGGTTTAGTACGCTGGACCTGAAAAGTGGCTACTGGCAGGTTGAAATTGACCCTAAGGACAAGGAGAAAACTGCATTCTCCTCAGGAAAGGGTCTGTGGCAATTTAAAGTCATGCCGTTTGGATTGTGCAATGCTCCAGCAACGTTTGAAAGGTTGATGGAGCTCGTGCTTACCGGGCTAATTGGCGATGCCTGTCTGGTCTACTTGGATGAAATCATCATCGTAGGTCGTACGTTTGAGGAACATCTTCAAAACCTGGAACGCGTGCTCATGAAGATCCAGAGTGCCAACCTCAAGTTGAGTCCGAAGAAATGCTCACTATTCAAACGGCAAGTTAGCTTTTTGGGGTATGTAGTGTCGGAAGAAGGTATCCGCACGGATCCAGAGAAAATTGCCGCTGTCAAGGATTGGCCGCTTCCAAAAGACAAGACACAGGTTAGAGCATTTTGGTTTGTGCACCTATTATCGGCGATTTGTAAAGAACTTTGCAGATATAGCCAAACAAGCTAACTGAGGAGAAGCGACATTTCTGCTGGGATGAAAATTGCGATATCGCATTGCAGGAGCTCAAGGACCGTCTGTGCAAAACACCTATTTTGGGGTACCCTGATGCGGGGAATTTATAGTTGACACAGACGCAAGTGATATAGGACTTGGGTGTGTGTTGTCTCAAAGGAATGGTGATCAAGAGGTTGTGATAGCGTACTTCAGCAAGTCGTTGTCAAAGCCGGAAAGGAACTATTGTGTCACAAGACGGGAATTGCTTGCTGTGGTAAAGTCCTTGCAGCATTTTAGCAAATATCTTTTGGGGCGGAAATTTCACTTACGAACTGACCATGCTGCACTGAAATGGCTATTGCAGTTCAAAAATCCAGAAGGACAAGTTGCGAGATGGATTGAACTACTGCAGGAATACGACTTTGTGATCGAACATCGCAGCGGGAAATCTCATGGCAATGCAGATGCATTGTCAAGAAGACCTTGCCCTGAAGATTGCAAGCATTGTACTACGCAAGAGGGTAAGGAAGTGGTATCTGTGAGGATTCTCAGGACAGACCAGCTCAGCAATGAGTGGAAGGACAGCCTACAACATGCACAGCTGGAAGATTCGGACATCAAGCCGATTCTAGAATGGATGAAGGCCAGTGCCCCTAAGCCCAAGTGGAGCGAGTTCGACCACGAAAAGCTATTGGGCCCAATGGGACAGCTTGCTGATTCAGGATGGAGTCCTGTGCCGTAAATGGGAAAATGGTTGTCCCTAAAGCTAAAGTACCGGATGTTTTACAGCTGTACCATAATGGTTGTTTAGGAGGACACCTGGGAGCTAAACGAACTCTACTGAAGATCCGAGAACGGTTTACTTGTTCACAGTCGTGACGATGTCGAGGACTTGTGCCAAAAAGTACAAGTTGTGCGGCTGTAAAGGACCTCAAACTCGTAGTAGAGGCGCATTGAAATTGTACAATGTTGGTGCACCATGGGAGAGGATAGCCATTGACGTTGCGGGCCGTTTCCGGAAAGTGAAAGTGGTAACAAGTATTTCATGGTTGTGATGGATTACTTCACTAAGTGGCCAGAAGTCTTCGCTATTCCAAATCAAGAAGCTTCGACAGTTGCAGATAAACTAGTTCATGAAGTCTTCTGTCGTTTGGAGTACCTTTAGAGATTCACAGCGATCAAGGAAGGAATTTTGAGTCTCAAATATTCCAGGAAACTTGCCGAGTTATGGGTAGTTATAAAACAAGAACAACTTCCACCCACAATCTGATGGAATGGTAGAACGATTTAATCAGACATTGAAGAGGTACTTAGCAAAAGTTGTGGAAAACGGCAACGAGACTGGGACAGGCACATACAACCGTTTTGTTGTCACATCGAAGCGCTGTTCACGAAAGTACATCAGTGACACCAGCTTTGCAAACTTGGGAGAGAATTACGGCTGCCTGCAGACCTGATCACCGAATACCACCTGATGCCCCGCAGTAACCGATTATGCAAATGACTTGCGGAACAAAATGAATGACATTTATGAGCACGTCAGATAGTCGGGCCAGCAAACGTCTGAGAAGATGAAAACACGGTATGACCGCAAAATGAACAACAAAGGGTTTGACGAAGGTTCACTAGTGTGGTTACACAATCCAGTTCGCAGCAAAGTGAAATCTCCTAAGCTTCAAGCTGAATGGGACGGACCGTACCGGATTGTGACAAGGATCAATGACGTAACCTACCGGATACAGAAAGGTGCAAGAGGTACTCCTAAGATCGTCCATGTGGATCGACTGGCGCGTTATTATGGGGCCAATAATGCTCGGGACGAGCATGTCTTAGGAGGGGGCAGTGTTGTGCGAGTTAAATCTCATTCGTTTGCGCATCATTAGCAATCCCATCTGGGTCAAGCGTATGCAGTAAATAAGCTTAGTAAATAGTTTTGTTGCATATAACTTAAGTATAAATAGACAATTGTAATCATTTAATATTGAATATTGTAGTAATAACCTTCTTACTTTAACCCTGTCGGAATAAATAAATATATTTTTTGTTGAAGTCTGGTTCGTTATCTTAATTGGCGCAGTCGGTAGGGACCCGTAAGACCAAGTATTATTTCGTGGCGAATAAAAGCCGCGGAAAAATCGGTCGTACGTCTTAACGTTTTGATCGAGAAAACGAACAAACAAATTTATTGAGGAGCAGACCAACTTCAAGGATGGAGCACCAATATTCCAGAAGGAGCATGGGAAAACTGCAGCGCTGTGAATAGATCTTCACCAATCTGTATTTTCCTACCCTTCTTATTCCTATTTTGTGTGTGTTTATATTCTGTTTTTTGGGATTAATTACGCCTAATTACTAGATAAATTCACACTTAGTTAATTATATATAATTATAAATATACAATATTCTTATTATTAGGTAAAGTGAGGAATTTAAATTATTTCATTTAATTCTTTATAAATTCACTTAATAATAACCGAATAGTATTTATTTTTCTGATTTTGGTATTATATTCCGTGACAAAAAAGAAAGAAAATGGAAAAATATAGTGAGAGTTCCTTATGGAAATTGTTTAAATTATCCCTAACTTCTGATGTGGGTGATATTTCAGACTTTACCACTTTTTTATAAAAATGTGAGTACAATATAATTTACTATCCTGAGGAAACCAAATACAAAACGAATATTTATTCATCAGTTATTACAAGGAGATTATCTGTAAAGCAGGAACCTAGTTGGGAGAACGGATCACACACATTGGGTCGATTCGAACATGATGAGACCACCATGGCACTGAGACTAGAACACTGAGATGGACGAAAACCATTAGACAAGAAAGGTGATGTTTTACGTTTATAATATAATATAATACCTGTTAAGCTTAATAAGAGACAAACTAGAGTAGCTATAACAAATATTAAACGTCCTCCACAGGTCGTGGCTAGTACTGGCATTGGCAAAACTGTCCAACGGTCTAGATCTACAGAACCTGAACACCAATTCGGGGATAGCTCCTCTGAAAGTTGGGATGGCAGTGATCAGGAACAACTCGTGGACCATTTTGAAAACATTAGATTTAAAGTTGGTAGTAGAACAAATAGATACTAATACTGAACAATATAATCGTGTAAGATTATTAGTAATAATAGTGAAGTTAGAGATGAATTTGGAGTTAATTAAACAAATAGAAACATCCATAGATTTAACACATAATAAAATACATCAGATTTTACCTATATCTACAATAAGTAAACGAGCCACATTTAGTCCTTTAGGTTCCTTAGTTAAAGTTATTTCAGGTAACTTAGATGAAGAAGACGCTAAGCACTTCGACACAAAATAGCCAGGTAAATAATAGAGAACATTTGGTCGAACATCGAGTCACTTTATACAACAAGCATTTAACAAACTTGTTAATGCGTCGGAAGACATAAATTCGAATGTCAATCGTTTACAAAATCAGGAAATAGATTCTTTACTTCATAACGAAAGGTCTGTAAAAAAGGTTGTTACAATATTAAATACCTTATATCAAATTTTGAACAATTTTCGAACAGTTTTAGATGTAATACAAGAAATAGAAACAGCTATTGCTTTTAGTAAATTACATATTTTACATCAATTAATCATAAATTCAACAGAACTATTGAATATGTTAGTAAATATAGAAAGATATGCCAAACTGATTTACCCCGCAAATAAGGAAAATTTAATAAAGTTAGAAAGAAATATAGTAGTTAAATCTTATGTCAATAGGAATAGTTTAGTTTTTGTATTAGATATCCCACTAATTGAACCATATACAAATACTACAAAATAATACCAATTCCAATATCCAATTCCGATGTTACCCATACCATAATCCCATCATATCCTTTTCTATTGGTGAAAAGATTGAAATACAGATCAGCGGTGAGTCCCTGCGAAGAAATCGAAGAAGAAAAATTCTTATGCCCAGAGGAAAGTCTCGCAGAGTATCCAGCCGAAACATGCATTGAGCAAATAATGCAGATGAAAACCAACTACAGTAGCTGCCAACATAATATACGATTGAGAATTTAAAACAGAGGATCTTCAAGAACTATTGGCTACTGTATACCACTAAGGACTTGATAATAACTGAACACTGTCCAGAACATGTACGAAAATACCAAGTACAAGGTACATATATAATGATACCTAATCAAGAATGCAGAACACAGGTTGGAGACACATTCATCAACGCCCCGATGTATTTTGCGAATATAAAACTTCAGCTTCCCACAGTCGACATACCAACCGTACGAGGGGATGACATCAAGAAAAAATCAAAACAGTTGGATTTAAGAAACGTGGACTTCAGTGATATAAAAGAATTAATAAATAGTGCTAATTCAGCGATAACGAAATAGATACAAAATTCTCAGTAACAAGTGAAATCAGTGTATGGACCATAAGTTTATATCTCATTGTAATTTGTATAATATGTATAATTTTAATTAAAGTCAATTATGTTCTGAACTCTCCGAAGCTTGAAACACCTTCGGATAATTTCTCTTGAGGAGGAGTTAAGACTGAGCACCCCTGCCAAATCTCATTCGTTTGCACATCATCAGCAATCCCATCTGGGTCAAGCGTATGCAGTAAATAAGCTTAGTAGTTTTGTTGCATATAACTTAAGTATAAATAGACAATTGAAATTATTTAATATTGAATATTGTAGTAATACTTACTGTAACTCTGTCGAAATAAATAAATATATTTTTTATTGAAGTCTGGTTCGTTATCTTAATTCGCGCCACTATTAATGTCTTGTACATGGCAACACTATTACCACCAGCGCCCTCTAGTATCGAGTAGCAGAACTAGGAAAGTCAAGATCTTCTAGAAATTTCTGGACCGATATGTACCGAATATTCTAGATGTTTTACAGTAGAAGGTTCTGGAAACTATCTGAGGCGCTATATAAGGCCGGTATAGACCGCGACCGAAGTAGTATTGCATTGGCGATACAAGCGAATACTTCGAAGCGATACAACTGGGAACTAAAGTGATCTGTAGTACAATTGTGTTTTGTTATTAGTGTGATTTTAAGTTGTAATTAGTGTTGTGTAATAAAAGTGTCAATTTTGATAATTCACTCGGCAGTTTTTAATTGTCTCGAACCCCAAGCTCGTAACAATATATAATCGATATTTCTCTTTTGGATTTCCAATAAATCTTTGTAATTGAAAATATATTGTTTCGCTAAAACTATAGGATATGATTAGTTTATTATACAGGAAGGATAGATTCTGTGTCAACCTTCGCTGGTTTCATACCAACCTCGCCTCTCTCTCCTACCTCTTTGCCCTCAAAATCCATTGTAGGTAACGTACATTCCTTCTGAATTTAATATTTTTTTATTTTTTATTTGCATTCCCAATTTTTGCAGTTACACCCACTTGACGCAGTTTGTTGTAATTGCCTAAGAATATTCCAGGAAAGTATTGCAAGTGCTCATTCCATTAGAAGATTTGGGTATAGGCATATTTGTATTCCATGTGGATCTTCAATTTTAAGAACACACCACACACGTCCTGTGTCTATGTTATTGCAGTGGATACCATCACACCAGGTACTTACTTTACTTTAAAAGCCTGTAAATAATCCCTGCCTGAAATAAGCCTGACCAGAGGAGCCATAATCACTGGCACACAGATTGATGTTTGTGGTACCACACCTTGCACTCACACAATTTGGCTGTTCACCACTAGGTCATCTTTATTTTACAGCCTATCAAAAGTTTATTGAATAGACCTCCCCATAGATTTACTTATAAGGGGATATTTGATAACCAAAGTTTATCTTTAGTTGTTGTTATTAGATAGATGCTAGTTCTTTCTTACTTTACACCCATATTTGTATGCCTTTGTACTTAATATACAAGTAATATTTTTACCTTAAATAAAGTTAGTGTAAATAAAACGTCAAAGAACTTGCTTAGTCAAATAACGTTATAATTCTAAATAACTACTCTTCACTTGTTCACCTGTCTTTTATTAGATGTATTGTTATTTCTTTTACCTTAGTGGAATCTGGTTTACGTCTGGTTTAAGTATTATGAAACAAATACATGCTGATATAAATAATTTTAAAAGGCATTAAGTCAATTTAGTTTAATAAAGATTGAAATAAATAAAATATTAATAATATTATTATTTAGGGTCCACACTGCAAAATTATTGTCCGTTCGGTTATTTGATGAAAAAACACTTTTTCAGGTGAATCGTTTAGAACGAGTCTGCAATACTTGTTGGCTGAGAGCTTCCAGAACTGTACAGAGACAGACACAGAGACAACAAAATGATAACAGGATATGGAATTACAATGCATGAATATTGAAGACAACGGTAACATCCCACAACCACCCCATGCCTGCAACTGTAACTGCCATTTCCAGAACGGTATCAACAATTACTATGGCTAATTATAAGCGCTGCTTTACTTCCTGTCACTGTATTTTTAAGTTATGTAATCATTCATCTAGATTCTTAATACCTAAACTAATAAAAGAGATTGCTGATTGATCATTCATGCCACTGTGCTGTATTTGTGAATACCACTTAAATGAACCTCACAATGATTGGAATAATTTATACACAAGTAGTAACTGTTCAGATTTCTGCATCTCAAATAGACAACCTATGTTCACTACTTAAAAGTAGTGTTACTCAGAATTATAATATTTTAAATATCATTGAAAATAATTCAACGTTATGCAAGTATTGATTAGGATTTACTAAATACCTATTTGAACAATTACTAGTCGAAATTCCATCTATCAGTGAAAAGGTTAAATCACCCAAAAAGTCTAGCTATGTTCTTAATAAAACTTGGTACAGGTGATAGCAATGAACGAAGCTTTCGTTTTAATGTAGCTTCATCGACTGTTTTCAAACACTTAAATATTGTAAGTCAGTGCTTTGAAGAGCAATTCATCCAACTGCATTTAGACAAATACCTTATGCATTCAGCAAGTTGCTCAATTTAACTTGTCATTTCCAAATGGTTTATTTAGTAATCCAGACATGGATCCTGAATTTATGCCAGCCATTATAATACATATGTTATATGCATAAAACTAGTAATTACTTTTACCAGAAGCAAACATACAGTTTACATAAGTATCGTACTTATAAGTCATTTTTACTTGTGTGCTGTAATGGTTATATCCTTGATGTTTATGGACTATATCCTGCGACAGAATCAGATGCTTCTATAATGCTTAGACTGTTGCACTGCGAACTATTTTAGAGTGATGTATGATTATTCTTGATAGAGGTTTTAGGATGCAATTCCATTCTTGCAGCAATGGTTACAAGGTCTCACATGCTTGAATCTAAACAAGAAGCAATCCAATTATCAACCATTGCAGTCAACAAGTCCAGATGTGTGACTTTTGTGTAGGTGGGTGGTTGAAATCGTAAATGGGAGATTTAAACGGGACTTCAAATTATTCCGTCAGGAATATTTTAATACTGCATCTACTCATCTTATGCTGTACTTTAAAATTGCAGCTGCCTTAATAAATCGATTTCATACATTGATTCGTGATAATTTTCATGCTGTAGAGATATTAGCAATTGCTCAAGCCAAACTAAACACACCAAATAATTTAGCCTCCTATGTAGAAGCACACAATTTAAACAGAGTGAGAGTGCGATTCACCAGCATTGATGGTAATCTTCCAGGGCTGGATAATTTTCCACGACTGGCATTCCAGGATCTAATTATGTATAGTCTAGGAATATATCAAATTAAACAAGCTCGTAGTTATTACGGGGAGCATGTCAGGGCCTCTGGAGAATATAAAATCGAGGTATACCTGCATCTGTCTATGATTTTGGTCCAAATAGTTATCTACTGCGAGGTAGGATACAATCAAGGCACACAAGTAAGAAAACTTATTATACTTATATACTAGTTGACACCAACCCATAAATTGCTAAAACTAGTGCTCTCTGCTCTCCATTTCAACTTGTGCACTGTTTCTGTAGGCAGATGCACTATTGGCTGCCAGCACATGTCATGTCTGTTGTTTGGTTTTTATCTTGGGCACGGCATCGAGATGAAGTTGAACCACCTGCATCTTTTTAGATGATATATTACTAAATGATGATATAGAAATGATGATTTTATTAACAATGATGCTTATTAATATAGTTATATAAATTTAAATGGTTGTTTTAGCCACAGTTACCAGCTTGTTGCAGCCAAAGTTTTTTGTGTATTCTATAAAGATGGTACTGCTCTTCTCCGGTATTTTTCTCTGTTTGACTTTTACAACACCATACGGGACGAAACGGAATTGCAGTTCACGAAGGCCTATATAATATTTTACATTATATATTTCATTTAGCGGATTCGTTGTTCAGCAGTGGACTGTTGTAATGATGAATAATGATCAATAAAATTGTGATTATTGTTGCTTATTTGACGTATTTCTATTTACTGTGTGCTTATTTTCTGTTATGTATTATGTTGATGTGTAATTTATAAATAAACGCCGAGCAAGTTGTATTGATGCTCTGGCACCTTTTCTTATCTCTTTAATTGACTATGACAAACGAGTACATAGTGCACCTGATAAGTGGATGCTATGGCTCAGAGACATCTACATTTCTCCCCGATTAAGTATCAAAATGCAGATGCGTTGTCTCTTAGGACTAAGATGAAATGCCTAGTTTCCAGTGAAATGGGTTTCTACACTCACCATACCAAACACAGGAGCATTAAGCTGCTATTTTTACGCTGGTATTCCGTGGAGCATGTCCTACCCCGGTCGAGCCGTATCCTCACAACTAGTTTAAAACTTTCATCATTTCATATTTATCATTACAGCCCTTCACAAGTCCACTGCTGAACATAGGCTGAAGGAATGTCACAAAGCACGGTCCTGAGCCACCTGCATCCATCGGATTTTCTGCATGTCTTACCAGGTCGTCACTCCATCTAGAGGGTGGCCGCCCACACTGTGCTTACCGGTACGAGGCTGCTACTGAGAACCTTTCTTCCCCAACGGTTGTCGGTTTTTCAAGTTATATGGCCGGCCCATTGCCACAAACTTATCATTGTGTGATTTCATGAATGGATAAGTTAAAACCTTATCATTTTAGCTTCAATGGTGCTTGAATGTAAACATGCTAATCAATCAACACATATTATAATTTAAAATAAAAATGTTGTAGAACCGACTTCAATATAAGTTATTAGTTATAACTCAAAACTATTGGTCAGACGTTGGAACCACAAGCACCAGCTTTCAAATAAAAATGAATCACCGAAATCGGTTCACCTAGAAAAAGTTGATGAGAGTGACACACATTAAAAAAAAAACATACTGTCGAATTAATACCTTTTGAAGTCTGTAGAAAATAATGTTCTGGCACTGCACTTGACGGCCTGTGCTACTTTTTAATAGACTGCTTTAAGAATGTGATGATTTTGCAATAATAAAATGCAGTGACAATACACAGTTTTTTTTTATCCTAACGCAATCAGTTCAAAACACCTATTTTTCGTGTTTAATATCGTAAATGGATATGGGGAAATAATAATGGTTCCGAAAAACAAATTAATCTCCAGCGATCTGTGTCCGACTATTATTCTAATTAACCAGCATTATAATAAATTACCGTCAAAACCCAATACATACCGAACAAAATTACAAATTTAACAAACAAAGGAGAGAACGGTCAAATTACATTTCTCCAAAAAAATAGATCTTCGAATAACAAAAAAACTTCCGAATAAAATACTGAACCTCCGACAAGATTACTAAGTTACAACAAAGGTTTTGACAAAATAATCATATTTTACGACTTGCATGAACTATTATAATTTCTATTGTTGGTTATCAAATATATTTTAACTCTCAATAATGATGAAAATACCTCAACTGTTTGTCCCGCGCGATCGAGTTCAGGTCGCGTTCGGCTGTTTTCGCGAGGTCGGATGGATGTTCCGAGCGCAGTGCGTGCAACGACCGATCCTTGCGTGTTTTGTTTGTATGTTATGAAATTAAATAGTTTTGTTGATATTGGTTTAATATTATGATGTCAAAAACTAATAAATCTACTTAGGTAACTACTAACTTAGTATCTATTAAGGAAACTTAGTATTGTTGTAAATATGGATGAGGTACCTGTGTACCGTTCTGAGTCGGAGGATGAAGAAGAGGAGCCATCGGTACCGGCGAAGAAGAATCGTCAACAAAGTTGAGTGTTGATCAAACGGTGCTATAATGTACAAGAAGCGGAGAAATTTGTGAGTAATGAAAAGACTTGGTCAAGAAATTATACTCAGGACAGTGATGAAGGCTAAAAACGTTTCTATCGTTGTAAGGTAAAATCAAGGGCCACAGTGTGATTGTGCGTTTATTTATTGTTTGTGAACGACTGTAATGATATTTTATTTTAAGACCACTTCAGAGCACAACCATGACCAGATTGGTACGCGAAGTGAGAACCGGAAAACGTTAAAGAGAAATAAATAAGCTGTTTGATTTACGCCTAAAGCCAAAAGCTATATTAGAGGCTCTAAACAACATGACAGGGATAAAGGCGCCTTCGAAACGGCAACTTAACAACTACTTATATGACAGAAGCGAGAAGTTCGGAAGAGCTGCAATTTACTTAGGTGAACTTGAAAATGGATTGATCGAACAACTATTCCTGATGATGAAATGAAGTTTTCGTGTTCAGCTATCACGTGATAGAAGAGCAAGAACCAAGTTTTCGTCTGGCATTGTCAACTAAAAATTACTCAACATAGTTTGTTCCACGGACATACTGCACATAGACGCCACATACAAACTCATATGGCAAGGGCCTCGTTTTAGTTCTTGGTACCACTGATAAGAACCGCAAGTTCCATCCTTTGTCTTGGTGTGTCCACGAATGAACGTCAAGAAGATTTTCAAATGATTTTTGATGGCCTTAAAGAAAAGGTTCTATCTTTATTTGATCACGTGATGCAACCTAAAGTTTTAGTTTGTGACGCTGCTCAGAGTATAAGAAATGCTTTCATCGCAGTTTTGGTACACACCAGTTATTCGTATGTGCTCACGCGAAGAAAAAATATGCACCAAAAGTTCAGAAAACCGTCAACAATAAAACGAAACAGAAAGAAATCATACAAGACATAGACGCACACATAATGCTACATCATATGAAGTATTTAATGATGCATCACAGGCTTTTGTTGAAAATGGCAGACTCAAACCGAGTTCATTCACTACTTTAAAGAAGAATGGTTAAAGAAACATCCAAATTGGTTTTAGGCGCAGCGCCGTGTTCACCACACAAATAATGCATTAGAAGCATTCAATCGGAACATAAAAGACCAAAACACCGTGAACGTCTTCCACTTTCACATTTCTTGACCATTGCCACTGAGATGGTTGCTCAGTGGTTTACACGAAGCTGCAAAGAACCTTTACCTGAAACACCTACTATTGAGCTGAAGGACTGAACTGATGGGTATTGCTGCAAGGAAAGATTTAAGAATAAAGATTTTATCATCCAACACGGCATACACTGAATACTTGATCCCAAGTAGTAGCCAAGGGAGAGATATGGTGAGCAGTGGTTAAACTTTGAAGATTACAAGATGAAACATTTTGCTTTCTGGAAAGTCACAGTGCCTAAAAACAAAACACAAAATGTAGAATGGAGAAAAGGATCCTGCACTTGCCCACAGTTTCATAAAAATACGTTTGTAAACACCTTCTAGGGCTCGCTATTAGATTGAAGTCATGACTCCACCTATGGAAGGAAAGCACTACCTATAGGACAAAAAGGAAACGGGTCGTCCTACTAAATCCAGACCTGCTCTTATAATACAATGAAGATAATTAAGATACTGACAACTAACTACCTACTCCCTATTTAGTTCATAGTACACAGTATGACATTTCGTACTACCTATCAAACAATATCTTTATAATGAACTGAATTTTGTTTTTATTTATCTCTTTTTCGCTAACATTATAAAAACAATTTGTCGATTAAAAAACAGGATAATAGTAAAATATTGTAGGAAACCAAAATCCACCACCAGCCCACCACCAGAGTTTAGATTTATCTATATGACTGTTTTGAATTTTAACGCCTGCCCTAGTAGCATGGTTTCAAAACACGATATAATAAAGCGATTTATCGGTTTGAACTTTCAAAATTCCATTGTATTTTGACAGTTCATAGCGATAAATCGCTTTGTCATATCGTGTATTTTGGTCATGTAATAAATAAATAAAATAGCCTCTATTTCTACTACAATACAAACTTGACTTATGATTAATGTAGGTACAATAGTAAAGAATAGTTAATATGTATTTTTACGTATAATTATGTATGTATATATGACTTAGTTAATGTTAGTAGTAGTCGCCTCTGCGGCGTAGGCCTCTCAAACCTTTCCACATATCTCTATCCCGAGCTACTCGCATCCATAGCGGTCCACATCTCTGATTAAAAATATGGTCGATGGTCATGTAATGGGGGCTAAAGTAAGTACTGATATCGAAGCATGTGGTAAGTATAATTCATGATAAGTAAAAGGTAATATTATTACAAGTACATTTTTATATTTTTTATAAGTTTCTGTATAACCACTCAGAATAGTATTTTCAGTATAACGTTGTAGTTAAAACAGCACCACGGTCTATGAAATATGGAAGGTAATTTATATATTAATAGTAGGTAAGTACAGATAAAAATTACAAAGCATAGTTTTCAGTAAAACCTAATTTAAGCTGGTAGAAAAGTATTATAGCACTAAAGCTTAATATTCAATTTTCGAAGATTTCAGTATTTCATTCGGTCGTTTCGTCATTTTTATTCGGACAAAAGTAGTCGGAAAGTTAGTATTTGAGGCAGTAGATTTCATATTTTGAGTAAGGGCAATTCTTATTTTTTTTGTCGAAGCTTTTATTACTACCCATGGATATGTTACTACCCACACATTTTGGTTTTAATTGTGCTTTGGATGTAAAGTTGTTAATCAATCAATACATTTTAAAAATATTCAAATGCAATGCAACCAGTCTTATTTATTGAACAGTCGAGAACTCTTAGGGTTTTTACATTGAATTTGTACCGTTCCTATTACAATCGCCGTAGAGGTAAAACTCGCAATAGAAGTGTAAAGCTTTATGTACTCTTATTCCTACACTTTCCTATCCTCTATATTATTACCTTATTAAACATCCCTTAAAATTGTAGGTACTGTTGGACTCACAAATATGCACCTAAAACCATATTACTGGTTGCAAATGATATTGGATAAATAAGTACTTGTGTGCCGGTTTTCAAAATTATATAAGCATAGTTTTATTACTTTTGCTTCGCTTGAAATGTATGCAGTGCTCATTTTTTTCTTGATCTGTGCTTAGTAATCAATACATCACAATAAATAATAAATACAATTAATAAACAATACATCACCGCGTCTGTTTATTTGTACTGTTGACCTGGTACTACTAAAAAATCCATCCACTAAGATTTTGAAACCTACAACTTTTTATACTTTTTATTATTAACAGTGCACTATTATAACATATAATATCGATAAAAACTATTAGACAGTCGCTTGTTTGAGATTTTAGGTTATAGTGAGGTTGCCGTTTGATTGTTAATTTCGGCATTCCTCGATATGGTAAAACTAATATTACTATAGTAATCTAGAGATTATAAGGAGAAATTCTACATACATTTCATTAAGTGTCGTCACAGTTTTGGGCCCATTCTCCATACAAAAGAAACTGTCTCCTTTCAGCTGGAATTTCCAGCGGTTCTGACGCTCAGAGGGGTTGAAATGATGAAAATATGAAAGGAGAATGTCTCCAGGCGTTTGTCATTCAGAGGAGAAAACGTTTTCTGAATTTCTTAGAGTTTTTAGCCCAATTTGAATTTCCACTGACACTCGCAAGGGGTTAAAATGATGAAAATGAGAAAGGAGAGTGACTCCAGGTAGTTGTTATTTTTTCAGAGGGTTAAAATGTATCGAGCATTATCTAGGAGGCTTTGAAATTGACTATGAATAGTATATATCTATATCTATTAGCATTTAGCTGACCGGTCGCAACTTCAGTTACATAATATGAGCAAGAAAAAGCAACGTAAATGTTTATATATCGCGAATGAAGAATGACAAGAACCGGAGACTTCATTTTATTATATTAACTTTGGCCTCAGTATATTTACGAAATTTTAATTTGTTTTAACCCTTTGCGTGCCAGCTAGATAACTGTAGTGGGATTTCACCATGGTGCCACTACGGATATATTCGTAGATTTTGTAGGTCCTTCACACAAAAAATATTTATTGGCACTACAGGTAAGGTCGGATTTTGAACGTTTGGCATTAGCAAAGAAAACGCATGGTAATTTCAAACTTCAAACTTTTAATGAAAAAGTTATGATATGATAAGGTATTGAGTAGTAGTATAAACAAACAAAAGAAGACATAATTCCGTCTTTTCAACAGTAGAAATATAATATTTAGTTGTGATAAGCTTTGAAACAATCAACTACTCATAAAGCTGGAGTTTTGAACACAATGGGCAAAAATACCTGTTTCTTTGAGTCTTTTTTGGCACACACAACACAAGGTTTGCTTTTCTTGCTTGTTTTTTCTTTTTTGTAGGTGGTATATATTCCAAATAATGTTGGAACACTTGACCACTTTGATTGACCTCTTTGACTGCCCTGGTCTTTCAGAATAGTCGATATACTTTGGCCTAACAAGTGGATAATAACATTTTCAGTAAAATTCAGTAGAGGTATTCTTCCGATCTGTTCAATCCAGATTGACCATTATGTATTCTTGCAGCATTATGTATAAACTATTGAAAATGTGAATAGCGAACTTTTGTACCAGTATTTGGTTTTTTTCATGCTCATAATATGAAATCATTTGGTCAGAGTGGTCTACTCCTCCCATTCCGTTATTGTAATCAACAACAATATTAGGTTTTAGTTTGTTGATTCTCGATTTCTAATAGTTATCATTTCAGGATTGTATATTTGAAATGGTTAGAACATCGCGTTTGTCTCTTCCATTTGCAAACAGCTACTTCTTCTCCAAATCATCTCACCTTCTTCAGCTTTGCCGATGTCACAACTTTTGATTACCCTTACGGGTTGATTGCAAAGTTCCGCATAAGAAAGTTTTATTTGCACTCATTTTTCTTGTCAGCTCAATAGAGTTATCTGTATATATAAACTTTATTCAAGTAATCATCAATAAATTTGTTAATTTATAGTTTGTCCACCTCCTGACCGTCTGATTGCCTGTAAAGTTTTATCTTCAGTATTACGGTTACTTTCACATAGTTTATATATCTTGATGTCGTATCTATGTTTTATTTTTATGTAAACTCGAAAAGAAAGTCTTCCTTTCCACGACATTACAGATTATCTATGCAAAATTCTATTAATATCTTGCATCAATTTGTTGAAACTTCATCAAAATCATTTTGTAACGGTCATATCAACTCTTGTTTAATGGAAAATCTGAATAGATCGGAATCTATTACGTTCATCAAATCTAAAAAGCGGAATGTCATATAACTTATGCTATCCAGTATATTTGAGATAATTGCAAGATACCCATATGTAACGCAGCATACAATTTATCTCGGCTTTATTCGTTCCTCTCCATTTTTCAATCTGACGAACGTCGCAAACGACGCGTTGAAAGCACTTGGGTGGCATAACGGTTGGCTCGTAACTAAATTTTCCAAGAATTCGTCGTTGAAGAACAAATCAGCATACATAGAAGGAGCTGTGCCTTATTAGTAGCTATCTTCGCACCTGGCTCAGGACCCAAAAACGGGAAGTCTGAAATTTCCAGGTATATCTATCCATTCATTACTCTCGTTTTCTCCTACCAAAGGACATTTTCTTCTGAACTTAGCTGAAGTTCTGAGTTAGACGTATCTGGGACACCACTACTATCTAATGAAGAAGAAGATTGAATAGTATTGGATCGCAATGTAATAGCTTGTTGTGTAGCTTGTGCGTTTGAACGAGACTCAGCATGTTCGCGCTCCGAAAACGAACTATCAGCGCTTGTATTTGCACATACAATTCGTCTTCATCTGTCGAAGAGAAGTCATCACCACCTCGTCACTACTATCACAATTCGCTAAATCAGATATTTTGTTCACTTAATCGCTTTAGCCATTTTTATGCAGATAATTACTTGTTACGACAGCGCATCCTTTGCATTACGTAGCTAAACTGAATAATGTCACCACACGCCACCACTCGGTCAGAAGCCACGCCCCTAACCGGCCGAAACTAGTTGCACTGTTAGTTCGTGTCTAGCTTCCGAACACGAAGCAACCTGTCGTGTTGCTTCCTGTTTTTCTGCCGCCAAACGAAAGAATACCATTTTCTTTGCCGACTACGAGAGTATAGCTGTATACGAGCATTACTCGGCATAGTCGAATGGATTTATGTTCTACTATGCCAAGTACGATTTATCTCGTAGCTGCTTATGATGACGGCATACAGCATAAAGATACCAAAATATTCTGGCGCTGAAAGGGTTAAAAGAGGAGTTTTAAAAAATACTGTATAAACCCAGAAACAAACACAAGCTTGTGATACCAGTTTCTCGACCTCACAAAGTCAGTAATACATTCATGACATAACGTTTACGCTATTCGTACTGTTACGGTTTCCAATGCTAGGAAAACCCTTAATCATGGATAATAACTAATCAGTTATTGATTCGGTTTAAAAGATTGGTATCAAAATTGAAACCTAGGTTATTATGTTAAGATGATAAGATTATTTAGAGGAAATCTATGTGATTACATAGATTTACTCTAAATAGTCTTGCATTCTTTCTTCTTGTCATTCACATTACTATTAGTTTTTTATAGGTTGGCTGTACGTATTTTACTGTTGTATAATATTCTTTCCAACGAAATTAAAAAATCAAATGTCATTATTGTTTTATTTTATCTATGACATATTACTTGCGCAAAGTGAACAAGTAAACACATTTTACTAAAAGTTTTGTTGAATACAAATTTGATATATTTTCTTTTTCTGAAGAATTTAAATACTTTTGAGGTAAGTGAATATATTATTTTCGCTATGATAATTATTTTTGCGAGTGCATGTTTTACTTGAAGAAACTAGTGCTATTTTTGTGAGTATCAATTTTGATACTTCAGGCATTCCGCCCTACATAAACCTACACTAATTCTTTTTAGCTATAAAAACTTTTGAACTTCCGATTCATTATTTTTCTGCATAGCTTAGTGTTGGGATTACTTTTATTTTTATTTTATTATAGAAATTTATCAAAAATGCGACCAGAAGAGATTGAGAGCATATAGCGGTTAGAAATGGTGAAATTTCGGAAGACGATTCCACCGACAATGAAGATGACATAGACTATTATTCGAGCCAAAGAGATCGTCTGATGGAGCTAGAAGATGAAGAGGATGTATAATTTTCCCACTGACCCAAACTTGATGCAGATCCACCTGCAGCAAACGTAGATACCGACGCAACATAATTTAGAGACTGTTGAACGAAGCCCAACTCCCACAACCAGCAGCCAGAACAACCTGCAAACTGCACCTTTCAACTCTAGAAACTTAGTGAGAGTAAAGAATATGGACATAGTCCAAAATGCTTTCCAGTTTGCTGGAAACACTGAGTATTCACAAGAAATTATGAACTTAGACACTCCTTTTCAGTTTTTTTCTTATTTTTCGGTGAAGAAATTTTGAGATTTCTAGGACGAGTCAAATAAATATGCCTTCCAAAAGAATCCCAACTTTACAGAACCTGTAACTGTCTTAGAATTACGTAAATTTATTGGAATTTTATTTTACTAGTGTATATCATTATCCTAGTGTCAGGTCATACTGGTCAAACATTACAAAGTTTGAACCCATAGCACAAACAATGAATCGCAACAGATTTGATAAAATTCGACAAATTTTCACATGAATGACGACTCTAAACATTTGCCCATTGATCATCTCCAGCACGACCGACTGCATAAAGTAAGACCAGTGATAGACTATTTGAACAAGAAATTTATTACTGTACCATTTGAGCATCGTCTATCACTAGAGGAGCAAATGTGTTCAACTAAAATTAAACATTTTATGAAACAATACTTACCCAACAAGCCCATAAGTGGGATTCAAATTATACGTTTTATGCTCTGTCTGGTATGCCTACAGTTTTGAGATTTACTCAGGAGCTAAGGACATAGAGCGTTTACCTGGCGAACCAGACCTCGGAGTCTGTATCGAATACAGTTATTCGATTGTTACGACCAGTACCAAGGCACGTCGATCATATAACTTATTTTGACAATTTTTATACGAATATTCCTCTGCTACATTACTTGACCAACCAAGGTATTTATTGTCTTGGAACAGTACAGAGAAACAGGCTTGGAAAGTCGTGTTGCCGGAGAAATGGGAAATTATGAAGTCTAACGTACCCAGAGGAACATATCACGAAAATGTGGCCTCACGAAGGCCACGAATTTTCGGCCACAAGTTGAAAGACAACAAACAAGTACACATTTTACGTATGTTGGCGCTGAACCAGCGGATACTACGAAAAAACTAAAGGCCAATGTTCAATTATCATGTCCTCGGATCATAAAAGAATATAATGCACACATAGGCGTTGATTTGATGGATAGCTTCATTGGTCGATATCGCATCCGCATAAAGTCGAGAAAGTGGACAACGAGGCTCTTCTACCACTTGTTAGACATGACTGTCATATGCTTGGGTACTATACAAAAAGGTAAACACACGAAAGGAAAACTTCAGAAGAATATTATGAAGTTAGCAGATTTTAGAACTGAGCTTGCCGATACTTTATGTAGATATCAGTCACTGAAAATAAAAGGAAGACCCAGTACCAACAGTCGACAAGACACTACAGTACCTTCTAAAAGACCCTGACAGGTGTACAAGTACTACTTCACTGACGTGCGTTGCGATTGTATTGGTCATGAAAAATATTTATGGATTCTAGAAATAGTGTAAATTTAATAATTGTAGGAAACTTACCTCCTGGTTCTGTAAAAGTGTAAAGTGTCGTTATGCGATAATAAAACAATCAATGTTTCGCATTATTTCATGCATAGGTATATCTGATTTCTTTATGGCGTTAATGCCAAGTATCAAAATTGATACCTGTTTTTTTCTAAATAAATATGTAAAATAAATATTGTGATTTTTTAGCTATTTTTCCTTCATCTAGACCCTCAAGCAAACACAGTAATATTAAAATAAATCACTTTGTAAATCACGCTACTAAGGGTTAAAGCAGGTCTGCTCTGCCCGGGAACGAGTTGTCTCGCGACCGCCGAATCCCTAACACCTCTGTATCATCGCGTGTCTGCCAGTTTCGACTCGGCCAGTTAAAATTTGTATTCAATTCCATTTTCTGAATAATACTATTTCCTGTGTAATAAAAGTGTTTTTTAAAACCTAGTTTACGAGGTCCCGTATAACATTGGTGATGGATTTAAAGAAATAAGTACATCCTCGGAATGCCTCAATTCAGTGAATATAAAATAAAATGAATTCCATATCTACGTGTGATTGTGTTGGTAAAAGTGCAATTTCAATCTCATCTCCGTGTCGCTGTATCTCTATTAAACACTGCTGTGTCCTGTTGGCCTTATCAGGCCCTCAGGCACGTGTTGTTGGGGCATACCCGAAGACCTATCACCACCTTGTGATCTCGCCTGGCTACGAAATGATTCTGTGTTGCCGTATTTGCAATGTTCCTGTAAGTACATTCATTCTACATCGAAGCTATTCGTGTAAAAGTGTCAATGATTTAACCATAAAGTTCCATCGCCTAATTCCAATTTAATTCAAAGTATTAGACTTAGTAACATTTAATTAATCATTCATTGTTCCATTGTATTATTTATTTATTGTTCAGTTCCGAGAAGAATAGTAACATTCCATTCTAATCGCAACCTGTACTCACGCGTTATCTTTGTTTTGACTAACTGCTATGCCTAAGGACGAGCCTATTGCCATGTAAAACAAAAGATATCGACATGAACTTTCTAAGTAAATTCATTAATAAATTTGATGGCAACCACGAAAAACTTAATGCGTTTTTAATAATTGCAGAAATGCAATAAGCCTTTGAGTCACTGTCTCAACAAGACATAATATTAAAATATATTTAAGCCAACTCCAAAGTCAAAGCCGAGTGTGCTCTATTAAAGAGTTCGAGAACTGGAGAACAGTTAGAAAAATTTCAAAACCAATTTATGAGAAAAACATTACGCCACACTAGTCTCGGACCTCCAAGATTGCGACAAACAGTTCGCACTACGCCTATCAAAACTATTAACTGAAATCAATATTTCAATACCCACGAAAAAGAAAGGTGAACTGACTGGCGGTGGCTGCAATGCAAGACATAGCATTGCATACATTTATAAGTAGCTTAAACTCGATTGTCAACGGTAGTCAGATGTGACCCTGAAACTTTAAATGAAGCCATTGGTTTCGCTGTATCCGAAAAAAGATATTGTAGACCTCTAAGCGTAATCCTCGGCAATTAATACCAGTTCACCTAATCCAGGACGTTGGCCGCAACGTCAATCCCAACGAATCGAAATCCACACAGTGAGGCTACCAAACAATACCAATAGTCAAAGGCTGTTCACTTAGATCCTCCAGTGTGCCGTTATTGTAAAAACGGGCCACATTATCGAGGATTGTAGAAACGGGAATTCAATAATAACCGCTTTAGAGACCAAAATAATCAAAGACTATCTCCAAGACGCTATCAAAACAATTAAGCTCAAATCCACGCGGTAAATATTAACGAAAGCAGTGACTACACGGAAGATCACGGTAAACAAACGATGATTTAAACGCATAAAGGGTCACGGTGGCGTCTCGTGAGACCCAAGCATCGAATTCCAAAATGTTACTATATCAAAGGCACTAATACTACATCCACTGTATCCTCTGTATCCCGTAACGATAGAGACACGCGAATTAACCGCAACATCCACTATAACCTTTGTATCCCTAACGATAGGGACACGCGAATTAACCGCAATACTATATACTCTGTATCCCTAATAGTAGGGACTTGCGATTTAAACGAAATACTATATCCGCTGTTTCCTCTGTATCCCCTTATGATAGGGACACGCGAATTAACCGCAATACTACATCCACTGTATCCTCTGTATCCCCTAACGATAGGGACACGTGAATTAACCGCAATACTATATCCACTGTATCCCCTAATAGTAGGGACTCGCGAAATAAACGCAACACTATATCCACTGTATCCTCTGCATCCACTGTATCCTCTACATCCGCTGTATCCTTACACCCACTGTACTCTGCATCATCTGTTCCTGCTGTATCCTCTGTAATCACTAACAATAAGGACTGCACCTAGTCGCACCGCTGTATCCTCTGTATCCACCATCTCACCAAACGTAAAATCAATCATTCCATATATGCTAAACCTACCTTAGACTCAACTGGTCCATTCAAGAAACGTTTACCCCATATCCTTGTGTATTCCTCAGTGTCGGACACCACCTATCTCCTTGTAGACTCTGGCGCAACTGTTAGCCTACTGAAACGATTCTATACAAAACCAGTTGACATCGCAACAGAAGCAATATTTCTGAAAGGTATTGACCCCATTGATCAAGCTTCACCTACAATGAGCCATTTTCCACTTAAGATAAAAATAAATGATAAAAATAGAATCACACATAGATTCCATATAACACCCCAAATAAACTTACCTTATGGTGGTATAGTTGGCACTGATATGCTAATCGCTTTTGGCTTCACAATCGACTACACTCATGAAACTTTGAAAATAGGTGGAAATGAAATAAAATTAACTTAATTATGTTATTCTCCCAGATCCGAAACCGTCATAGAATGCTCTGTCTCCAACCCTGAAGTAAAAGAAGGACCTGTACTAGGCCAATATTATCATGAAGATTTACTAATCGCTAATTGCTTAGTCGCAGTCAAAGAAAACAAAAGAATTAACTTATCAGTAATCAATACCTCTGAAACTCCTATAACCCTACAGTCAAATCTAGATATTTCACTAATTCCTTAAGTTCTTAACCAAACCTTTTAATCCAGTAAACACTCACACAGTATGTCATTTAAAAACACAAACATACCTCCGAACACAAGAAGTATTAAACCCCAGAGGCTCCCACCATCCTGAAGAGGCAAACGCTCTTCACGATGTTTGCTCTGAATACTCGGATATATTATTTATTCCTGGCGATAAACTTTCCCACACAAATGCCCTTAAGCATAACATAAAACTAGCGATCAAAATCCCATAAATGTAAAATCTATCGGTCCCAGAGGTACATAAACAAGAAGTTAAAAAACAATTGACTAATTGCTCGACCAGCGAATCATAAAACATTCAGAGTCTCCACGGTCTTCACCAATTTGATAGTCCCAAAAAAATTGACGCATCAGTTATCGACTATCGCAAACTAAACGACATCACTGTTGGTGACAGCTACCCTATACCGCAAATATCCGAATTTTTAGATCAGCTGGGACTTCTACCTTGATCTTGCGTCAGGATTTCACCAGATTTTGATCAATGAGGAAGACGCTCCTAAAACGGCTTTTAGTGTACTAAGGACACTACCAATTTACAAGGATGCTATTTGGTTTAAAACGCCACTTTCCAACGATTAATGAATACCGCTCTCAGACCCCAAGGCTTACGGTGTTTTGTTTACCTGACGACATGGTCATATATTCTCATGATTTGAATTCTCATTGATAACCTTTCGTAAGTATTCCAAAGGCTTCTGAAATTACAATTTAAAACTCCAACCTGACAAGTGCGAGTTTCTTCGACGTGAAGTCGCATATTTGCCATCAACAACCAAAGATGGTAAAACTTAACCCTGAAAAGGTAAAGCGTTAACTCAATTTCCTACTTAAACTCTGAAGGACATTAAGTCCTTCCTCGGTCTTGTATCCTATTATCGCCGTTTCATTGCCAACTTTTCAACTCAAAATTGCTAAACTTATAACTCAACTTCTAAAAAGGATGTCCCCTTCTATGGAAACCAACAACAAGTCGCCTCGACGAACTCAAGCACAAACTTACCTCTGCTCCCATCCTCATTTATCTAGATCCCATCCTTTCATCCTAACATGTGATGCCTCTAATTATGCTATCAGAGCTGTACTCAGTCAAGATCCAATTGGCAAGGATAGGCCAATAGCCTTTGCCTCGGACCTTCAACAAAAGGAATGTAACTACAATACCACTGAAAAGAACTCCTTGCTATTTTGTTCTGTTAAAACCCATACTTATGGACGAAAATTCAAGATCATTATTGACCATAGACCACTAAAGTGGTTGTTTAATCATAAAGATCCCAGTAGCAAGTTACAAAGATGGCGCCTAAAACTAATGGAATATGAGTATGAGATCGAGTACCAGAAAGGAAAACTTAATCCTGCTGCTGACGCCCTATTCCGATATCCTGTAAACCCAGTTCAACAATCAAACTGATCCTATTCCATCCAATTCTAATCAAAAGAAAATAATTCCACACCTCAATTCAGCCCTCTTACTCTTGACGATCTTGATATCCAACTATCCCTGATTCCTTAGACCTTGACGATAAACTACCTTCTGTAGTCCTCTTGGAAAACAATGATTCACTACCAGGTATCGACGATCCTCCTACACCGACCACATCTAACAAATCCCCAGATCTCATACCAAATCCTTCTCGTGACGATAATTATAGCAAATTTCTAAAACCAATGAGCAACAAAGACTTTAATAGTAACTAACATCCTAGAACATAACGAACATCCTGAAAACTAACTGCAAGATCATTGTCATACCCCTCCATCGATCTCGATGACTCAACCCTCACGTAGAATAAATTTTAAGTAACCTCAAAACTCTAAAGAACTCTTAGATAGGGAAAGAACTCTACTCCTTCATCTCATTCGATCACAAGGGAAAAACAATATATTTCCTATTCACCAAAGTATACAACTTTCATAACAGTTCTTATGAAGACATTTATAAAAGCCTACTAATGATTTCTTATATTTACGCGAACACTACACATTTAAATAAAACTAGTTTTACGGATTTTATCGCGTATATTAACTTATTTTATATTCCCGACGTTTCAGTACTTTACAGCACCCATGGTCACGGAGGGACTGAGGTGACGTCCCAATGTCATAGTTAACCACGGTTACCTCCAGATTAAAATTATTAATTTTGTTCCGATCTACGCAGTATGAACTTACAGTATCTTGAAGTCTTGCAGTTGTATGCTTGGGTTGGGATTTAATTTTATTAATTATAGGATCCCAAGCAGATGGTAGCACAACGATCTTCTCTATTGAAATTAGGATGTTTTTGATTTCAATAGCCTCGCGAATCATCCTTGGAAGGAATCGGTGTTCTTTAGCGAGATTTGTGGTCTATCAAATCTAATGTAGTGACGGGGGCGATCCTGTACATGTTCACAGACTGCAGACTTCCCGGAGCGTCGATTCTTCACATCAGCTATGTGTTCTTTAACGCGGGTTTTATTGATCTTTAGTTTGTCCTATAAGAGACCACATTCACAATCAAGCTTGTACTCCTGCATCTTGCAGAGGGACATTATAACTGATGGTAAAACTGACTAATCTTCTTCGGCGGCTTGAAGTATGTTTTAATAGAAGCACGCTTCAGGATGTAGCCAATCTTGTCAGTGACACCTCTGACATATGGCAGTACAGCAGGCATTCGCTCGACTGTGGCCGGCTTCACTCGTTCACTGTGACGTAGGCGCGGGACGAAGCTTATTGTCGTGCAAAACTTACTTGACGTGTTGGAGCTCGGCGGCCAGGTGTTTACTGTCACAGATCCTCGTGCTCTCTGAAACAAAGATTTACCCACGGTAGCTAACGGAAGGATGGTGATGAGAATCACCGTTTAAATATCTATCTGTATGGGTCTTTTTTCTATACACAGTGTGGCTCAAGGTGTTATCAGGATTCCGAATTACTAACACATCTAGAAAAGCTAAAGAGTTGTTTGCCTCTAACTCCATTGTGAATTGAATTTTAGAATTTATGGAGTTAAGATGGTCTAAAAATGCAGTTACTTTATCTAAAGGTAGAATTGTGAAAGTGTCGTCTACGTACCGCTTGTAGAATCTTGGATTTACGGGAGAAGTAAGTAGGCTTTCTCCTCAAAGTCTTCCATGAATATATCGGCGACAATGGGAGATACAGGTGAGCCCATCGCCACTCCATCTACTTGCTTGTAGACTCCTCCTTCCACAATAGGTAGCCAGATGTAAGGCATTGTCTAAGTAATGCTGCATATTCTATGGGCATGTTGTTTTCCTCCAGCCTTCTAGTTACAATCGAGATGCAGTCTTCAACAGGTAAGGATGTGAACAGAGACTGCACATCAAAACTGACCATAGTTTCATTGTCTGCCAGATGTAGGTCTTGAATCTCGCTGACAAAATGGTAGAATCCCTTGTGTGCTCTTGTATGTCCCCTGAGCGGTGTAAGTATTTTCGCTAAGTGTTGAGCCAATCTGTAAGTTGGTGAATCGATTTGGCTAACTATGGGACGTAGTGGAGCATTGGGCTTGTGTATTTTTGGTAACCATACAACTTCGGTGGTTTGGCACACGTAGGTATTATCGATTTTACGTCCAGATTTAATTTTTCAGGTGTTTTTTATGATATCACTAGTTGTTTTAAGTGTGTTATTTGTTGGGTCGTTTTAACCTTTTATAAGTGCTTGATCCGATAGAAGTTCTTGTATTTTAAAATTATAATCTGACGTATCCATGACTACCGTGGCATTTCCTTTATCTGCGCGGAGAATCGTGAGTTCTGGTTTATTGCGTAGGTTATTCAACGCTTTATATTCGTCCTTAGGTAGATTCGGTTTCGGCGCTGAACTTCGACGTAACCTAGACGATATG
This sequence comes from Parnassius orleans, assembly GCA_029286625.1. Taxonomy (NCBI): domain Eukaryota; kingdom Metazoa; phylum Arthropoda; class Insecta; order Lepidoptera; family Papilionidae; genus Parnassius; species Parnassius orleans. The sequence continues at coordinate 52,534 of JAGSMP010001323.1, forward strand.
TCTTGACGTATCGCTTCCAAATCTTCCTTTGCATATTATTTTAAATAAACACTCCTCGACACTGCAGATAATTTCCTCGTACGGTAATTTTTTAGGTGTTATGGCGAAATTAAGGCCTTTCGATAATACTCTAATTGTTGCATCATCCAGAGTTTGTTTTGACAGATTATAGACCGCGTTTGGTCTATGATCCGTGTTTGTGGTCAACAGTTGTGCTTCGTTCTCACGTTGACACAGATATTTGACATTTAATTTGGTCGTTAATTTTTGATATTTTACTATATGTTTGTTTTTGCATTCGTTATATTTATTAATTTCTCGTTTATTTAACGTTTCGATGCAAACATTATAATCAAATGTCGTTAAGACTGCCTTTAACTCACTGAATGATGTGTCTATGGATTTGTTTATGTCATGTAGATCGGAGCGTTTTTGTTGGATTACCGTTCTTAACAACTTTTTACTTGCCTGATTTAAGATCTTAGCGCTTCCTCGAATGTCCTTTTTAGTGGATATTTTGACTCACGTAGGAATGAGATTATGGTCTCGGCATCTCTTCAAGAAATTTAAGGCTGTTAGATATCTTGCGCGCTTGGTCATGAGATCTTCTAATCGGCGAATTTTATTTGCAATTACCAGTCCGTACTGGTTTACATAATGATTTCTTATATTTGATTTGACTTATATAATGATGCAAAGAAATTTTGCTTCAGAATGTGGATTTAAATTTACATATTCTAGTCCAAGATATCCGCAGTCAAATGGTATGGCTGAGCGGGGTGTACAAATTGTTAAAAATATATTGCTGAAGTATCATGAAGATAGAACAGATTACAGAATAGCTTTGTTACAATACAGATCTACTCCAGTGTCTGGCACAAATTTATCACCAAGCCAGTTAATGATGCAAAGAAATTTAAGAACTAAATTACCAGTCCCTTTGGAATATCTAAAACCTAAATTAAATCAGTTCACAATCAGTCAGTTTGATAAAGTAATTGAAAGAAACAGATGTAAATATAACAGTACAACCAGAAAGAAAGATGATTTTCAAATTAATCAACTAGTTTGGTTTAAGAAAGATCCATACTCCAATGTTTGGTCATCTGGGAGAATCTTAGAGAAATGCAAATTTAGATCATACAAAATAGAGAGTAATGATAAAGCAATATATATAAGAACATCATATCATATAAGGTCACAATAGTATCAACAATTTGGTGTTTAACAAAGGGTAAAAGGCTGAATGTGCACTCCATGGCTGATACTTATTTTGTGTTAGATAATGTAAGTTAAGATAAGTAAGTTTTTAAGGGAGATTTTTTGTTTAACAACAGTAACAGTTAGGGTGTAGCTAATAAGGCGTTTGATAAATTAACAAGCTTTTAAAGTCTTGTTTCAATTCTGTTCTCTATGTAATAGATAATAAGCTCCTTTAGCTTTGTTTTAAAAGAGGGAGATGTAGTATAGTCTGTGGCTGTGTCTATGGTAGTTGATGGAGTATGGATCTTTCTTAAACCAAACTAGTTGATTAATTTGAAAATCATCTTTCTTTCTGGTTGTACTGTTATATTTACATCTGTTTCTTTCAATTACTTTATCAAACTGACTGATTGTGTTATGATTTAATTTAGGTTTTAGATATTCCAAAGGGACTGGTAATTTAGTTCTTAAATTTCTTTGCATCATTAACTGGCTTGGTGATAAATTTGTGCCAGACACTGGAGATCTGTATTGTAACAAAGCTATTCTGTAATCTGTTCTATCTTCTGATATACTTCAGCAATATATTTTAACAATTTGTACACTCAACCATACCATTTGACTGCGGATATCTTGGACTAGAATGTAAAATTTAAATCCACATTCTGAAGCAAAATTTCCATTGTAATGAATCAAACGGGTTATGATCTGCAACTATTTCCAAGGTATACCAAAATTAGAGAATATTTCAGTTAACATTAATTATACTGCTTTTAGACTTATTCTGAATAAATTTAATATCTAACCATTTTGACATATAATCATATACTACTAAATAAGATTTATTTCTAAATTGCATAATATCAATTCCTATTTTAGAAAATGGTAACTCAGATACTTTATGACATAATAGTGGCTCTTTGACATTATTATTTTGATATGTTTGACAAATATAGCATTTTCTCAAATAAGTTTCTATATGTTCATCAATTTTAGGCCAATAATAAAGTTCCCTAGCTTTTTGTTTCATTTTTGTCATACCCAAATGACCTTCATGTAATTTAGTCAAAAACATACTCGTAGTTCTTAAAGATTTTGGTACTAATAACCTATGTTTCAAGAAAATTAAATCATTATCAGTATATAAATCCTGTTGAAACTTGTGATAATACCTCAACTCGTCAGGAATGTTTTAAATATTATTTGGCCAACCATTTTTTATATAATCTAATAATTTGACACACTCTGTATCTTTTGATGTTTCTTCCTGTAACTGTTGTTTTTGTTCACTAGAACACTGTAAATAAGATGCTATCCCTATACAATGAATTATTTCATTTAAGTTTGACTGATCCTCATAAATTTCATCTAAATAAGACCTAGATAACAAGTCAGCGATATACATAAGTTTACCTTTTAGATACTGAAAAGTGATATCATATTTTAACAATTTTAATTTAAGTCTTTGTAAACGACTACATGGTATTTCATGGATGCTCTTTTTTAATATGGTTTCTAGTGGCTTATGATCATTTAGTATAGTACAAGGTCTACCATAAACATAGTAGTGAAACTTTTTGGTTGCCCAAACCACACTTAGCAGCTCTTTTTCTATTTGTGAAAAGTTCTTTTGCATTAGTAGAGACTTCTGGAAGCGTATGATACTGGCTTATTATTCTGCATTAAACAACATACAAGACCATCTTTACTTACGTCACTTTGAATAGTAATGAGCAAAGAACTATCAAAATTGCAACACTGGAGCTTTAGATAAGTGAGTTTTATATTATTAAAAGTGTTTTCATGTAAATCAGTCCATAAACATGTTGTGTTTGTTTAATAATAACTGCAATGGTGCTACTAAATCCGTTAAATTATTAATAAATTTTCTTAGATAATTTACCATGCCTAAGAATATTTGTAATTCTTTCTTATTTTTGGACTTTTTAAACTTACAATAGCTTTAATTCTTTCAGGATCAATTTTCATTTCTTTAGAAAATATGACCACAATATTTTACTTCTCTTAATTTGAACTGAAACTTTTTAGCATTAAATCTGACATTACATTTTTCTGCTCTTTCAAACACCTGTTTCAAAATTATATCATGTTCCTCATCGTTTTACCGCACTAACAGATCATCACAATAATTACAATACCGATTATATCCCAAACGCCTGTTCTGTGTATTTTGAAAAATTTCTGGTGAAACTGATAATCCAAAGGTAATCTTAAAATCGATAGTTACCAAAGGACTACTAAATGTACATAGATCTGAAGAATCATTAGTGAGTTTTATGTTATAAAATCCATCTGATAAATCTAATACAGTACACTGATTTATTACTTATCTTTTATTGTTTCCTCTAAAGTGGGAATAGATGATACTCTCTCACTAAAACTTTATTCAGATCTTTTGGGTCTAAACACAGTCTTAAATTGCCATTATTTTTTTTGCAACAATTACTAAATTACTTACAAATGATTTAGGATGCTGAACCCTTTCAATATTTGGTTTCAACTAAAATTTAATTTACTTTCCAATCGCCCCAACAAAGCTGAGTACTCGACGTGGGCTTAACAAAGCAGGCTCCGGGCTGAATGTGCAACTGCAACGGCTGTGTGAACTGACCAACACCCTGAAACATTTTACATTATTTTAATAACCTTTTCTCTTGAGGTTATTTATTTTTACATTTTCCTGACTATCTTGCGTTTTAATTATTAATTTCATTAACATTAATATTACTTCATAATTGAAGTTCAAACAAACTTTTAAACCAAAATTAGTTTAACATTTTCTTTCAAAATTATAAATTCTGTTTTGACACACATTTTATTGTGAGTTACTGTTGTGCCTACATTATGTTTAATCAATATTTAAGCAGTATCAATCTGTATCATAATAAACACACGTATCAGGCTCCTGAAGTTTTATTGATACTCTCCGATTAGTACGCAACCAAACGTGTACATGTACAGTGGTGACCCCGACGTGATCTCAAGTTACGCGAACACGTTCGAGAATCAAAGTGCGTTTCACTAACCTGACAAAGGAAAGAAGAACCACAATGACTTCGCAGCAAGACGGCAAAATAAAGCAAGTACTAGCGGGTCAGCAGAAGTAGCAGTTGTTAGTGTTTCCTCGAGAATACCCGAATTTTGGGCCGATCAGCCGCGGCTCTGGTTCATCAGTGCGAAGCTGTCCTTGCACCGCAGAAGATGAGCGATGAAGCGAGATACAACATGGTAGTCACTAAATTGGGGAAGGATGTAATCCAGCAAGTCAGCGACATTCTTATCAAGCCGCCCGAGGAAGGAAATTCGATACTGAACGATTGTTAAGGTCTACGAAGAGTCCGATTCGACAGTTTCAAAAACTTTGAGTGAGATGGAGTTGGGAGATCAAAAACCCTCTCAACTCCTTAGGCGGATGAAGGATGGCTCGAGAAAAGATACCGACGAAACACTTCGGATAATGTGGCAGGTCATCTGCCGGCGTCTGTGAAAGTGTATTAGCAGTGTGTAGTAAAAGACCTGGAGCATTTATCAGCAATCGCGGACAAGGTTGTGGAGACTGCGCGACCCTTACAAGTGACAGAGTGCAAGCTACACAAAGTAGTACGAACACAGAGACTGCGTTAATTCTGGCGAGTTTGAAATTAAGTCTAAAAATTAGGGATTTGGAGATGAACATCGTGATTATCGTGAAATAATTATCAATATCGCTCCAGACCGCGATCTAACTCACGCGGCCGTACTCGTAATACGACACGGCGCTCACCTGATAGTCGGACTGGCTGTGTAGTTATCATTATAAATATCACCATAGAGCTACGAAATGTGTAGAACCGTGCGCCTGGCCTAAAACAGACAAGAAGGAAAACTAGATCTGGTGCAATCGCAGGTGGAATTTGCACCATAGCTCCTGTTCCCCGATTATGTATCACGGACAATAGCAGTGGACTCCGATTTTTAGTGGACACTGGTGCGAACATTTCAGTGCTGCCGGTGAATAAAAATCGCGTATCAAGTGCAAAATGTGAAGACTATAAGCTGTACGCTGCGAACGGGGTAAATAAGACTTTGGTGTTAAAACATTGGACTTAGACCTTAAGTTACGACGACCATTGCGTTGGTCATTTGTGGTGGCAGACGTCAAGCAACCAATACTCGGTGCTGATTTCTTAGCCCATTATAAACTATTAGTGGATGTGAACAATAAAAAACTTATCGACTCAGTGACTAGTTTAAAAACTATTGCGTCTGTGACTGTGCAAAATGAACCGTCCGTGAGAACAATTGACTGTATGAATGAATATAGCGATATATTAGGCGAATTTCCCAACGTAACGAAGCCAATGTGTTTTAAGGAGCTTCCTTGTCACTCGGTGGTACATCGTATAGAGACTTCGGGCCCCGCTGTATTCGCACGTCCAAGGCCTTTACCACCCGATAAATACTATAAGGTTAAAGCTGAGTTCCAACGCATGCAAGAGATGGGAATATGTAGACCCTCTAAGAGCAACTGGGCGAGTCCTCTTCATGTCGTTACGAAAAAGAACGGCGAGCTAAGACCGTGCGGCGATTATCGAGCATTGAACGCGATCAGCAAGCCGGATCGATATCCGATACCGCGCATCCAAGATTGTAGTTATTTATTGCACGGGAAAAGTATATTTACGATTGATATTCAACGGGCCTACCATAACATTCCTATACATAAGGACGACATTCCGAAGACGGCTATAACAACGCCATTCGGTTTGTTTGAATTTTACGCCTTGGTTTCGGGTTCCGTACGGCGGCGCAAACATTTCAATTTTATAAGACGAGTGTTACGGAATCTTAACTTTGTATTTATATATATTGACGACGTTATTATAGCGTCATCAACGAAAAAATGAGCATAGGCAACACATAAGAGAGGTATTACAGAGATTGGATAAATATGGTATTACAATAAATTTAGCAAAGTGCGAATTTGGCAAGACTGAAATAGATTTTTGGGATTCGGATGTCAAGGAAGGCATGAAGCCATTGGACGATCAAGTCAAGGTCATTTCTGAATATCCAAGGCCAAAGACAGTGGAAGAACTTCGTCGTTTTCTCGGAATGATCAACTTTTATAGAAGACATTTACCGAAGGCCGCCGGAATCAAAGCCAAATTAAACGTATTTCTCCATAATTGTAAAAGAAAGACAAGAGTTCGATTCCATGGACGGATGAAAGTATTGAGGCGTTTGAACAGTGTAAACAAAGCCTTAAAAGCGCAGTTACACTGTCATTCCCGTCACCGGATACCGATTGCTCTCATGACGGACTGCTCCAGCACATGTGCAGGTGCTGTGTTGCAGCAAAGAGGCCAGGCATGGAAACCATTAGGATTTTTCATCGAAATGGGTGAGACACAACAACGTTACTCAACGTATGATAGAGAGTTGTTGGCTATTTATATTGCTATTAAGCATTTTCGACCTTTTTGAAGGCAGACCTCTTATAGTATACCGATCACAAACCAATAGTTTACTCGTTACGTAAAAACACAGTTAGTAAAATGACACACCACGCAGAATACGGCAACTTGACTTCATAATGCAATTTTGTACAGAAATAAGGCATATTTCAGGCTTGGAAAATACTGTTGCTGACTGTTTATCAAGAATATCAGAAATTGACATGCCATCACCGCTAGATTATGAAAAGTTAGCCGAAGCACAGAATAATGATTTTGAGCTGCTTAGTCTAATGAAATCAAAGTCGTTATCTTTAAGAAAATATTAGTACCAAATTGTAACAAAGCAATTCATTGCGATGTGTCGTTGAACCGAGCACGTCCATATTTGCCTAAGAATTTCGCGTATCAGCTTTCAACGCGGTGCACGGAATTAGTCACCCGGGCACGCGTGCAACAGAAAATGATGCAAATGATATATATGGCATGGCATGAACAAAGACGTGACTGAATGGGTCAAAGGTTGTGTAGGCTGCCAAAATCAAAATACAAAGACATACGATGTCACCCCATGGACATTTGTAAATAGCGACCGATTTGATCATCTACACATGGATATGTGGGACCACTTACATATTGTCAAGGCCATCGATATGTTGTGACAATGGTGGATAGGAAAACTGGATGGCGGAAGCCTACAGTCAAGGATATCACAGCCGAGACAGTAGCGGATATCATGTACTCTGGGTGGATATCACGATTCGGATGTCCTTTAAATTTAACTACAGATCAAGGCTCTACTTTCTTATCGCACTTGTTTAGGCACTTAGCCAAGAGGATGGGTATCAGAAAATTTAGAACAACGGCTTATCACCCCAGTCGAATGGCATCGTGGAGATGGCATCGATCCTGAAGGCTGCGCTTATGTGCAGAGGCAACACTGACCAATGGGTTTCGGGTTACCAACAGTCTTATTAGGATTAAGAGCATGTCTGAGACGATACGCAAACCAGCGCTGCAGAGATGGTATTAGGAGAAGCACTACGATTGCCTGGAGATTTTTTCAGCCGCTAAGGCTAGAAACCTCCGACAATATTTTGTTTGTGCAAGAGCTGCGTGAAAAATATCGCATTTGGCTTCCGTTCCAAGAAAAGAGTTACATCAAGGAAAATTTTCATACACCTGACTTAAAGACTGCACACATGTATTTGTACGGGTTGACAAGGTGTCCAAACCACTTACTCAACCATACATGGGTCCTTCAAAGTAATTAACAAGAAGAAATATTTTAAAATTATGCAATCGGATACGCAAAGTTGTAAGCATCGATCGGCTAAAGCCAGCGTATACGATCATATCACAAGAATGCACAGATGCTCTAATAAAGGAACTCCGAACGTAAGCAGTAATAGCAAGGTGTCGAGATTCGGACGAGTAATTAAACCTGTTGTTCGTTTCGCTGTGTAAATACGTGTGTGTGACAGTCAATTAACTGCTAAGATGGGTACACATCAGAGCAAAAAGTTGAAGAGGTGATCATCGCGCAGAACGGCGCCGAATAGCGCCGGCGCAGGCGAAACTCACTTACCGGTGCATGTGCGGCAGGAGACATACCTCCTCATAATAATTACATGCATCCTGCTGGCCATACTGTACGTAGTGTGGCGCACTGTAAGACAGGGTACGCCAGGTACCTGCGGCGGGAGCTGATGGAGCTGCCGCGGCTGGAGCTGCGCACGGGCGGCGCGGGGCCAGGCTGCGACAGCCGCCCCACAGCACGTTATAGTGTAGTGATAAAGTGATAGTGTGGTAAAAGTAAAGAATAGTGCGTCCTACGGCATTATAGATAGTAATATTTTCATAACTATTTTTTCTACATTTTATTTTTATAAAGGGATAGAATAAATACATTTAATTTTATAGCATATAGCTATTATTTTTTTATAAAGGGGTGTACTGTGCCTACATTATGTTTAATCAATATTTAAGCAGTATCAATCTGTGTATCATAATAAACACACGTATATCGGGCTCCTGAAGTTTTATTGATACTCTCCGATTAGTACGCAACCAAACGTGTATGTACACTGTAAGTTCAATCTTTTACCAAGGGTTTTATTTTAGCACCAAATGCTTCTAAAATAATAGTTGTCTCAGACCATGATTTTCATCATTGACAACTTGTTTAAGATGTTTTAAAGATAAAACATTGACTGCTCCAGTATCACATTTAAATAACAATTTATCATGTTCTAAGTTCTGCTGTGTTCCATTCTGCAATTTATGTTTATGACCCCCACTGGGTGAATTTTTTATTAGTCACAATTCATTACAATCTTCATAACATCCACTCGTTTGAATCTACAAGCTACTGCAAAGTGGTTAGGTTTTGGTGTTACAAATTTTTCCAAAAACTAGCCTGCTTAGGGCCATGTCGTCTGAAACACTTTAAACACTGATAAGACGTCTTATTATCAACTTGTTTTGTCTTAAAATTATTAGAGTACTTAACTTTGCTTTACAGAACTGGGGCCGCAGGTTTGAATCCCGCACGGAACAAAGTGTTGTGTACCTATAATTATTTCCGGAATCTGGATATATTTGTCCTCGTGCAATTTATGTTTGTAAACTGCCTCCACGATACAGGAGAAAATCCTAGTGTGGGGGTAACGTTTTATAAAGCAAAAAACAAAAAAAAAATGTAAATAGCTTGAATATGTTCTTTATTTTTGTCGTTGATAATCTTAATCTGTGCCTCTGATGCTTCCGCTGCTCTACAAATTGTTATTGCCTTATCCATGGTGAGATTATTGTCCTCTAGCAATTTTTTCCTTACTTTTTCATCACTTATTCCCATCACCAATTTGTCTCTTAACATTCTGTCTTCCAGAGCTCCAAAATTACATTGTTTTATCATCTTTTTCAGGTGGCTTAAGTATGCATCACACGATTCTCCATGAAATTGGTTCCTGTTATTGAATTTAAATGTTTGAATGATCTCATTTTGTTTATTGATGAAATAGTCATCTAGTAAACGGATTACATCTGTGTATTTTTGGTTTTCCTCCGACCCATTCAGCACGTTGTAATAGAGATCTTGCACTTGTTCTCCCAAACAATTAAACAATATTGCCGCCTTCCTATTTTCAGACTTTTGTTCCAAGCCCGCTGCCAGTAAGAAAGTTTTAAATTGTTGCTTAAACTTTGTCCATTTTATCACAAGATCTTCGTCTGTTTTATCCAGCAAAATTGACGTGGGCATCTTGAACTCATAACTCGCCATTTCTTCGCTCATCACAATGTTATTCTCGGAAATAATGTTATTCTCTTCTTTGTTGTTCTTTCTCGGCTGCGCCATGTAATGTTGTCAATAAAACCATAGATTTGTTTGTCTAATAGATTATATTTTAGTTACGTGTTGATACAGGATCCGACATCTTGGTCGGTGTCAGTCGAGACCACAGACTACTTAGTGGATACTACGCATATGGTCGAAACAAAGCCAAAGATAACAACTACCATAGATACGTACAGTAGAAGACCACAGACTATACTACATCGGACATTCAGGATCTACGCGAATGTATAATCGAATAAAAGAGAGGTATTTCTGGAAAAATATGCGGACAGATATTGAAACATACGAATTGCTCCCAATGCCAAAGTAATAAAGCCCTAAGACAAATTAATAATTGAATAAAACTATTTTACGGATTTTATCGCGTTTAATTTTTCTATTTTTATTCCCGACGTTTCTGGTGCTTTACAGCACCCATGGTCACGGGGGGGACTGAGGTGTTTGACGTCCCAATGTTATAGTTAGCCCTACCTTCAGTTTTTGAATATTAATTTTGGTCCGATCTACGCAGAATGAGCTTACAGTATCTTGAAGTCTTGCAGTGGTATGCTTGGGTTTGGATTTAATGTTGTTAATTATAGGATCCCAAGCTGATGGCAGCACCCATCCATCTTCTCTATTGAAATTAGGATGTTTTTAATTTCAATAGCCTCGCGTATCATCCTTGGTAGGAATCGGTGTTTTTGCGAGATTTTGGTCTATCAAATCATGTTCACAGACTGCAGACTTCCCAGAGCGTCGGTGCCTCACGTCAGGTATATGTTCTTTCACGCGTTTTAATGGATCTTTTGTTTGTCCTATGTAAGAGAGACCACATTCACAATCAAGCTTGTACACTCCTGCATCTTGTAGAGGATATTACACTTGACGGATGGTAAAATTGACTAATCTTCTTCGGCGGCTTGAAGTATGTTTTAATAGAAGCTCGCTTCAAAATGTAGCCAACCCAGTTGTTGGGAACTGCCGAAAGCTTTTTAAAACTAAATACAAACTAAATACAAACTACGTGTTCACAGAGAGATGTGAATTTATTCTGACCATTGTCTTTACAATTCTTAATCCTATGCTTACAGGCCATGACTGAATATGTCATGACAGATGCAGCATCTGTGCATTTATGTTCATATTTTGCAAGTCTGTATATTTCAATTATAGTGGAATGAAATCTTTCGACAATGCCTGTCGAAATGGGGTTATTGGAGTTGTGATATGAGTTTCTATTTTATACATAGATAGGAGCTGACACATAAGTTCGTTATTGAATTCGGTGCCTGGATCAGATGATATTTTCTTAGATAATTCCGTACATAGAAAAATATTTAATTAATGCTCGCGCTACTTCAGCGGTTTGTCGACTTGCAAACTCTAAGGCCTGTCTTAATTTGCTAAAAGCATCCACAACGGTTAAATAATACTTCTTCTCAATAGTAAATAAATCTATAAATAGTTCCTGAAAAGGCGCATCCTGAGTTGTTGTGAGTTGTAGTATAGGTTTTATTGGTTTCCTATCGTACTTCATTAATCTGCAAGGTTCACAAGCATTTATAATCAGCAGCTCCACTGATGGTGTCTGTGACATAGACATTTCTATCTTCAACAGTAATGCAGTTTTTCTGCTAAGTATTCTTTTCCAGTAGTTCTTCTCACACTCACCATGCGAAACACAGCATGTTTGCTATTTCGCTTCTGTGAGTGTTTAGTCGAAGATTTTTCAACTATACTACTAATATAGCTGCAGCATGGCTCTACCATGTCTTGCATATTTTCCCAGTATAGTTTCTGCGTATTCTTATCATAGTTTCTTTCACACCGCGATGACATGTTTTTCCTTCATGGTGTTTGAGAATTACAGTTTTTTGTTCTTTTTCATCCTCCATATATACTACGTTGTGTACATTCAAAGAATTGTACTCCTTCTTAAAGAGTTCTATCTTTTGCAAATAATTTCCTATGCTCAGCGTTCTCGAAATAAATAAAGTATCGACTTTTAAATTTTATATATTCCTTTAAAAATAGTTTTATTAATTCTACGTTTTCTAGTGGGAGAAATACCTCTAGTACTTTTTGTTTTTCTCTAGATAAATTTCTGACTTAGTTTATTTTGGAACCAAGAAAATACTAGGATCTGATTTGGTTTAGTATCTGTTGCCTCGCTCAAAATGGGATTGCTGTTGACTCAGGTTCAACATTTGAGTGTATCGTGTCTGTGCTACTACTGTTAGTTACAGATGGTACAGGGTAGTTTTCAACAATTCTATATGATCCGTTATACTCGAGTCTGAGTCTGAAATTATCACTGTCTCTGGGTGAGGTTTAGGTCTGTATTTTCAAGTTCTTTCAGTTGGCGTATTACTTTTGTATGTCATCGTCATCCACATTAACATCCATTGATGCGTCGTCTAAAGCATTAAGTTTTATGCGAGACAAGGCATCAGCATTGGTATTTTGTTTGCCGTTTTATAGACTATTGTAAATCGTATTATTCTTGAAGACGCAAACGCCAGCGTGTTAGTTTGCTGTTAGGCTCCTTAAGGAATAGAGCCAAGCAAGGGTCTATGGTCTGTATAAATTTGAAATTTCTGTCCATACAAATAGGGCCTAAAATGCTTTAGCCCAAATGATGGCTAAAGTTCCCGCTCTATTGTGCTGTATCGCGACTCGGTGTCACTAAGTGTGCGGCATATTCAATAGGCTTATCTGACCCTATTGGTCCTTGTGATAATACTGCACCAAGAGCTACATTCGAAGCGTCGGTAGTTAATATATACGGTTTAGTCGAATCCGTGTATTGTAGTAGTGGAACACTGGTCAATATTTCTTTACATTTATGAAAAGCATATATATACTTTGGTCTACAATTATCTTATTCCTTTTCTTTAAACACGACGTTAGGGCTGCGTGATTTTCGCAAAGTCCTTTATAAATTTTCTATAATATCCAACCAGCCCAAGGAAACTTTTGATTTCGGTGGTTGTCTTAGGAAGGATAATTCTGTATTACTTTAATTTTGTCATCGTTTGGTCGCAGCCCGTCTTTAGTTATGGTGTGTCCAAGATATAAAACTTCTTTTCGGAAAAATTCAGATTTGTCTAATTGTATTTTCATGTTAGTCTTTCGAAGTCGGTCAAAAAGGTACGAAGTTTCTCCATGTGTTCTTGTAGACTAGCTGAAAAGATAATAACGTCGTCAAGGTACACAAGGCAATGGATTCCTTGCAACCCTCTTAAGACGTTATTCATAGCCCTTTGAAAGGTGGCGGGGGCTGTCTTTAATCCAAATGGCATCCTCAGGAACTCATAGTGTCCATTTTGGGTGCTGAAGGCAGTTTTCTGTCGGTCATCTTCATTAAGTTCAATTTGGTGATGGCCAAGTCGAGTGTCGAAAAGTATGTGCTCTTACCTAGCTTATCGAAAAGGTCTGCGATATTTGGAAGGGGGCACTTGTCATCAATTGTAATTTCATTTAGCCTTCTGTAATCTATAACCATTCTGTATTTAACTTCGCCCGAAGCATCAGCCTTTTTTGGAACAAGATGTACGGGAGAATTCCATGGGGAGAAAGATTCCTGAATTACATTATCTAATAGAAGTTTATCGACCTGCTCGTTTATCTCTGTTACTTGTACGGGGGCTAGTCTTTAAGGTTTTGTGAATATAGGGTTCTCGTTTTTAGTCCGAATGAAGTGTTTAACCTGATTACTAAAACTCAAAGGAATCTGTTCACAATAAAATATATCCTTGTATTCCTCACATAGTTTACGAATGCTATGTCTTTCCTCTTCATTCATATGGTTTAGTCGTAACTTGTTTAAATTTTCAAGCAATAACTGGTCCGTTTCTAGATCAGAGTGATCTATAGAATTTACATACGATTTATCGTCCACACATTCTAAATTTCAAAGGTTTCTTAATAGATAGTTCCATTTGTTGATCTAACGTATTTTGTATAATTGTAGTGGCATAGCCATTCTCACATTTTACCAATGCAGAAGGCGTGCGCACTCCATCACAGAATCACGTATAATTTAATATTCCTTCGCCATAAAACATGTGGGTAATTTTGCTCTAACTTCAGAACGAGGTGGAAGTATTACAACATATTCTAAGCTATTGTGTATTATCGGTATTCTAGAAGAATTTGTAGTAAGTACTTGTTTCTTTAAATCTATTACAGCTTCCAACTGCTTTAATAAATCATTCCCAATTAACCCATCATAACGTGAATCGACATTATAAAGATAAAATTTATGTTCGTCATTACTTTGAAATATAGAATATAGTGGAATTTTAATTACCTGATTGTGTTCGCTAGATGCATGAGTGCTATAACCTTAAGGGTTCATTTGTTATATAACTACGGTAGTATTGATTTGCTTTATCGGGGCTTATAAAAGAACAGGTGCTTCCTGTGTCTATCATAAAATTAGCATCTATTTCCGGTATATATATGTATGGTAATTTTAGATTTAAGTCGCAATTCAATTCTATTATTTCGGTGGTTTTCGGAGGCTTTTACTTGAACATTTTCAGTCTGTGCCGACATGTCATTATCCTCTGAAACATTGTTTTCGTCGGCCTCTATTATAGAATTTTCTTGAATGGGTTCATCTTCATAATAATTGTCGTATGATTCCTCATACATGTAATTTTAAAATTCGTAGGGATAGTATGATGGATAAATTTCTAATTCGTTTAGGCGGAAACCTGGTTGAAAAGGCTTTGGAGGGCAGTTCTCATAGAAACATCAGTATCATTAGAAACCGGCTTATGCACATTATTATTGGGATAATTAAAATGCTGAGAGTTACCAAACTGTTGCGGTAACATTGGTTGCATGGGGCTATAGCCCGGGGTCTAAATCAAAGTTTGGTCGGTATCCAAAATTAGATCGGTATCCAAACTGAGGTGGGTGATATTGCTTAGGGAAACTCATTTGCTGTTGAGGCTTATTTTGTGGTAACGGAATCCTCATTTGTCTACTATTGGGAATGCCAAACTTAAATTGAGGTGGTGTTCCGAAATTCTGCCTAGGGGGTTGGTTTTGTGCTAACATTGGTCTAAAACCTGTAGGCTGTGTTGGTATTGCGAACTTAAACGATGGTTGTTGCACTAGTGTACTACTAGATTGTGGCTTAGACGTATGGCTAGACTGTAACATTTTACTACGCATCTGATATTGGTCATAGAAGTTTACTTCTTCTAGAACTATACTTAGTGCTTCTTCTAGTGTACTGGGTGTTTTCAACCTAACAATGCGCACCATATTTTCGGATAAATTATATAAGAAAACCTGCAGAGCGGTGTTATTATAAATAATAGTTTTACTTATTTTTAAGTTTTTATCACCAATTTGATTAACCTTCGATAATAGCACTGATTTAACGGATTGTATACGACCACAAAAATCTGTATAATTTTTATTTTGGTGTTTCTTTAAAGTTTCTAATTCTATGGCTAAACATTCTTCGCTACCTGGGTCGCCGAAGTGATTTAAAAACAATTCCTTGAATTCGGCCCACGTCTCTATATCTTCCCGTTCACTGATAAGCGACGCAGCCTCGCCCGTAAGACGACTAGTAATGATTTGCATTATATATTCATTTTGCACATCGGATGATTTAAAGTTATTTATTATATATTCACATTTACGCAAAATAAATTTAAATGACGCTTATCGCCGCTAAATGTTGGTATTATTTTAGTTAATTCATTAGGGATAAGTTTAATTTCCGACATTTTAATAATTTATTCACTGGTTCTACACAAAATAAAAATAAATCAAATATTTATTATAACTCTACCAGTTCCACAAATGTTGTAAGGAAAGTTCAGTATAAGTACTAATCTATTATGTATTAACGTGTCGAGTAATCTTTAAATTAACCAACACATTTACACAATAAGAACTTAATATAATGTATAATACTTAATATAATATACTCTATAACTTTATTGAGTGATATGGGACTTATTATTATGTACGTATTACAATTAATTTAATACTGTTTTAATTTTTATTAAGTAATATTTATTACACTTAATACTTTATAAAATTTACGTAAGATTAGTATTTGAAACCAAATAACAGTCAAAATGGAAAATGTCTAATTCCAAGTTTACTAAGGGATATGAAGGAGGTGAAGAGTTGTACTCACCAGCCCACAGTGCCCATCATCAGCTTCACGGCTCCTTATTCTCGACGAATTTGTTTTGGTTCGCTGGATCACCACGCTGTATGGATCGACCGCCGATGCGCGAAAATGAGTAAAATTGTATACGCGATATTCACGAACGGTGGCACAGCTTTTCCGGTGATCCTACCGGCTGCGCCAGTCAAGTTGCGGGAGCTGCCGAGAGCTTTTTTAAAACTAAATACAAACTACGTGTTCACAGAGAGAGATGTGAATTTATTCTGACCATTGTCTTTTACAATTCTTAATCCTATGCTTACAGGCTACTTAAATTACTACATACTCAGCGTTTATGTATTTATGCTGATGGACGCTTTATCTGTATTATGGGTGGTTCTGGTGTAACCATAACTACCTTGTCTGTGACTCCTCTGACATAGGGTAGTACAGCAGGCACACGCTCGACTGTGGCCGGCTTCACTCGGTCAATGTGACGTAGGCGCGGGACCCGAAGCTTGCCGTCTTACAAATACTCACGTGGTAGAGCCATGCTGCAGCTATATTAATAGTATAGTTGTAGCACGAATGGGTCGGCTCGACCGGGGAAGGACCACGCTCTCACAGAATACCAACGTAAAATAGCAGCTTAATGCTACTGTGTTTCGTATGGTGAGTGTAGAGAACCGGAGACCCTTTTTACTGGAAAAGAGGCATTCTATCTTAGTCCTCACGGCTGACAACGAATCTGCATTTAAATTCGATAGATGTAGATGTCTATGTGCCACAGCAACCACTTACCATCAGGTGGACTGTGTGCTCGTTTGTCACCCTTATTCTATAAAAAAAATAATCGGCGGCCAGATGTTTTCTGTCACAGATCCCTCGTTCTCTGAAACAAAGATTTTCCCACGGTAGCTAACTGTGATGGATGATGGTGCGATTCACCATTTAAATATCGGTTGGTATGAACGTCGGGAATCAAAATAGTAAAATTAAACGCGATAAAATCCGTAAAATAGTTTTATTCAATGTGTAGTGTTCGCGTAAATATAAAAATCATTACAAATTAATAAATCACCTATGCAAATAACTACCACTTCCACAAGCCATTTGAACGAATCAGCCTCGACCTTGTAGGACCCCTTCCAGAAACTGGACTTAATAAACACAAATTTATTGTTATGTTGCAGGACGACCTCACCAAATATTCCTCGCTTACCCTATCGCTAACGCGACTGCAGAAGAGACAGTGAATGCCTAGTGCACTTTATTTCTTTTTCGGCATCCCGAAGTCTATTTTAACCGATCAAGGCACAAACTTCACCGCAGACCTTTTTAAAAGAACCTGCAACTTCCTGAAAATTAAACAAATCTGGTCTTCTCCATACCATCCTCAAACGCAAGGTGCACTTGAGCGCAGTCACTCCACACTTAAGGAATATCTTAAATCTTATGTCAACGAAAATCATTCTGATTGGCATAAGTATGTTTATACCGCTATGTTGGCATATAACACCTCTACTCATTCCACTACTAATTTCACACCATACGAACTCCTCTTCGGTCAGAAGGTTTTTATCCCGGACTCCGTCTACGAATTACAATCGGACCTTACATATCCAGAATATCTCAAATCCCTACACCATCGTCTAAAACTTTCGTGAAAAAGCAGAAAACATACAAAGATCTAAAGAAAGATCTAAACAGTATTACGACACCCGGGCCCGTTCAGTATAAAGTCGGAGATTACGTATATCTCAAGAATCATGTGCGTCTGCGCAAAGCCCTTTCGCCTATTTGGAAAGGACCGTATAAGATTGTTAAAATCAATGGCAGAAACGCTTTGACATTACTCATAAGTAGACGTCATGTGACACATCACTATGACGAAGTTAAATTAGCTCCTAGAACTGAAACGTAACCCTAGTTATATACATAATACTAATTTTAATTATATTCTATTACAGTAATTCCGCGCTGAGTCAAGAATTCATTACGTCCTTGACGAACAGTCCTGGTATCTACTTCGACCCTTTAGGTTCCTTAAGTTTAGTTGATAGTTATCTTAGTATAGTTATCCCGTATAATCTCTTTGAACCGTTGAACACCCGTTATAATGATATAGCCCATGACAACGAAGCCATCTTTCATCTTACGTCTCGCCAGTCGAGAAGGTCTGCACTTCTAGGATTCGTAGGCACTGTATCAAAAAAGTTGTTTGGCACAATGGATGAAGACGATGCCATCCGATACGACAACGCCATTGCAGAGGTAGAAATAGACCAAAAGAAATTAGCCCTCCTGATGAAGGAAAATATATTAGTCACTACTTCTTCGCTCAGATCTTTTAACGAAACCCTGTATAAAATTAAACTAAATGAAAACCACTTGAAAAATGCAATTGATGGACTGTCCCAAGACATCCTAAATCTGACTTACGTTTCAAGAGAACTAGGTATTAGATCTCGCATACTGGAATTAACTTCCATGATAGAAAATAGTCTCCTAGCCTTGTCCTTCAAAGTTGAAGACATAATTAATGCTATCATGTTTAGCAAATCTAATATCCTGTATCCTACTATCCTGACACCTAAAGAACTTTACATCGAATTAGTCGAAAACTACAGATTCTTACCCGAATCTAAACAACTCCCAGTTTCCTTAAATCTCGATAACATGCACACTATTTTAAATGTATCAGGAATATCTAGTTACTTTAATAAAGAAAAAGTAGTGTTTGCAGTAAAAATCCCTCTCATTAACCCTATACACTTAAACATATATCATAACTTAGCTTCACTGGTCCCTCATGATAAAAATAATCCAGAGTCATATTCGACCATCATTCCATCCTCCAAATATATCGGTATTAGCAAAGATAGATCAATGTATTGTAAGTTAGATAACCTAGATTATTGTAAAGTAATAAAAAATGATCATTACCTTTGTCAAACACCAATACTGTATTCCTCTTCCGCGACGCCTTCCTGTGAAACCGAAATTATTACAAAAGTACTTACCTCAATCCCTTCGATTTGTTAAACCAAATTTATTCATGGTCACGTTAGCATCTAGCAGCCACTACGCTATAATAGTATTGAATGTAATAACTCCCAAGTTACTGAAATAGAATTTAGTGCAAATGGTATATTGTACTTACCTCCTGAATGTGTCGCCTACAGACAAAGTAAAGACACTCGTTTAACACCACATGAAAATCGTGAAATTCAACTGATAACTATTGTACCTAATTTTAATATTTTAAATGATTCCTGTTGTAATATTGTAGCGTATAATAACATTGTATCAAACTTATTAACTTAGATTCCTTAGCTTATGATGATCTTGAAATCCTGAAAAGCCTTAACAGTATAATTGAAAAACCACATACACATTGTAATTATAGTTTTTATTATATGCTTTATTATTTATAAGATGTATGAAACTGGCATACACAACAAAATAATGAAATCTAGAGAAAATAAAAACCCTGAAAATAAGGACATTGAATTAGACGACATTAACCCCTCAAACATTACACGGGACCTTCTCTTCGAATCGGCTGATTTATATTTCATTTACTTTAACATAAACTCCACTTTTAAGGGTGTAGTTTACTCTAAATCGGGGGGCTGTTACGGTTTCTCAATGCTAGGAAAAACCCTTAATCATGGATAATAACTGATTACATAGATTTCCTCTAAATAGTCTTGTCATCCTTTAAAGGCAGATCTGCTTCCCGTTCCCGAGAACGAGTCAGTCTCTGCCCGACCGCCGAATCCCTAACACTCCGACTCCGGACCAATTAAAATTTGTAACCAATTCCATTTCTAAATAATACCATTTCCGTTGTGTAATAAGTGGTTTTTTTTTAAACCTAGTTTACGAGGTCCCGTATAAGAGTACGCTATTCTCACTGTTATCAAGTTTTTAATATTTTATTCAACAAAAACTGTATGTTTGATAATAACTCCTGGAAATTAGGTGGTAGCCTCCAAGCTGTTTCTAAAGTTTTGTAAGTAGTTTGTTCAACCTGTGTTCTTATTGTATAATATACTTTGAAAAAAAAAGTTTCACTAAGTTTCTTGTTGATTTTCCCAGGACAGCGGTTTTTTTCCGAACCAGTGGTAAAAGTAAAAAATGACTTTCAAAGAGAATTACTTGTAATATATATTGAATAAAAAAATATTGTATTCTTTTCTTATTGTTAACGGAAAATTCGATATCTGATTTGCATTTAAGTCTTAATCGTGGATAAATATGTAATTATGTGTCTATAAGCTACAAAATCAATTTACCATCAAGTGGAAAAAAATTGTGAAGAATTCTATATGTCAAAACAAATAAAAAAACTGTTTTTATTGAATAAGGATAACAAACGAGCACACAGATCACCTGATGGTAAGAGGTTGCTGTGGGCCATAGACATCTATCCTTGATTAGGAATCAAAATGCAGATGCGATGTCCCCCTGAGACTGCCTGGAATGCCTCGTTTCCAGTAAAAGTTTACTTCTCTATTACGTCTCTGGTTCTTTACACTCATCATACGAAACACATCACAGCATTAAGCTGCTGCTTTACAGTGATATTCTGAGGCGTGGTCCTACTCCGGTTGCGTTACTTACTGCCTTACTACCTAATAGCCAATGCACCTACCAAGCCTGTCAATTAAAGCAAATTCTACCTAAATATCCATTTCCAGCTTAGAACGTAGCAAGCTTAATGGTTAAAACAGTAATAAAAAACTCGACTGCGTTTACTGAGTTTACTGGAAAAAAAATTAAACCCTTTGTCAATTTCATAATTAAGACGAATATAATGACACCTCATATGTTAAAATCCATCAAGCCATTTTGCTACAGAGCGTGCCAAAGAAATAGACATACATACATACATACATACATATCAAAAAACATACCTCCTTCTGGGGCAATCGGGTAAAAAGGCTGGTAACGTGCATATATAGTAACAGGATATATAGTAATAGTTACAACCCGTAGACGTGACGAGAAGGCCTTTCATTTCTCAAAGTGTTGTGAAGTAATAAGTGGCATGTAGAATCTATAACGACCATACACTTCCCTTTTGAAAGTCGTTACTACGGGTTTGATTTTTGAAGGTAGAATTTTCAAAATACCTCCACGTTTTGAATTCCATACATTCCGATTCTATTTATAAGCGACCTGCTACGGCTTTGCCTAAATAGGTCGTATTAATGAGGCGTTATTTAGACTTAAGATAATCAAAGATCATTTATTTTATCAATTTTTAGTTTTTTCAAAAGATATTCTGATAAAATATAACCTAGATCTCTTCTGGAATTCTGGCTTTCTATCTGCTTGTAAAGTTTTGTTGATTTTTCTTAAAGGCAGCACGGAGAGACAAGAACAGTGTGGCTATATAAATCCCAAATACCATTAACACCAAAATAATTTGTCGATAACATGTCTATTAATGATTTTTTTTTATAAATCAGAAGATCATTTTCAACGATAAGAGATACATATACAATAAATATTGTAGTATCTATACTAAATAATAATTCATAACAATATATTATTTTTTCTATACTTATTGCAATCTAAATAGTGTGTGGGGATGTTTATGTATGTATAAAGATTAATTTAGTAATTTACATTTTCAATTAAAAGCGATAAGACTGCTGTCTTCAAGGTTCATAAATTATATATCTTTTATAATTTTGTTATCTCCAGTTAATCAAATAAAGAAGTAGTTATTATGGTTTTGCAAACAACACTATTTAACTAAGTACAAGTTACCTGACTTTTTATTTTCACTGGTTTCATTTAGGATAAAAAATATTTTTAGTAGGTACCTTCTAGTAGATGACAAAATAATATCCCTGTCCGCAGAGATATCAACAGCTTTATTGGTGTTCTTTTAAAATTGAAAAACCACATAGAATGCAAATATTCTTGTACCCATATACTTTTATGTTATGAGTGGCAATTAATACTTTCTTGCAATTTCATTATTCAGTTTTTATAACTGGCTTTACTGGAACTGGATTTATGTGAAAAAAGTTAATAGTAGAATATAATACAAAAGTAAAAACATATGAAATTCTTCGCATTTCTAAAGACAAAATGGATTAAAAGTATTCACCTCGTGAGAAATCCACATACAGGTTGGTGCTTGGCGCACATTTGCAGTTTGCACACAATTGACTATTTGGAGTGTATGCCTTCGTTCATAATTACTTCGATATTTGGAGTGTGCTCTTTTTGCAGATCCTATTTCATAAAATCACAAATAACTATGAGAAAACAGAAAAATTACCGTCACGTTGTTAAAAACCAACAGAAATAGTAATAGATAATAGTGCTGATCTACGAGAATAAATGAGTAGGGACTAAGGACACGATAAAACAATCGATTCCTCGTTGATATCGATACTTTTGCTTCGATGCGGAGTACTTTTGTAAAAGATTGATTACTTACGATATTATGTTAGGATTCAATACTTCCTCTTCCCCCGGACCTCGGTTGCGAGTAGACGTGTCTAAAACTACGTTTCTGTGTTATTTCAAAATATTTTTTAAATATATATAAGTTTTTGCAAATAAATCAAGTTAAAAAAATAGGAGATCATAAATACTCAAGAGGTAGTGCAAGTAGCCTAAAACGTAGGTGTTTGAGTGAAGTATATGGAGCGTGCAAACCGTGTGTGCGTAAAGTTTTGTTTTGACCGTGCGTATGCACGAATTTAGACTTCTACGAATTCATGCGATTCTGGTACTTTTTGCTGATATTGGACGTGAAAGATTTGACACTTTTGATCAGGTGTTCGTTGCAAACAAGTTTTAAGGACATTATTAACTTCTGAACGCTTATGAAACCCTGGTAGTAGTGACTTCTTTTGACTGATTTCATTGACACAAAGAACAATGGCGAACTGCCATACAAATTTTTATGTCAGGTAATCTGGAAGCGTCTTTACATCAAAAATATCAAAAGCGATTCACCATCTTTACCTGAGATTGTTTGTCTAAGATTTTTTTATCGACGAAGTCAGGAATAATTGTTACGAGGCTTTGAAGATTTGTAGGTTATGTGAAGTTATGTCACTGAAATTGTTCATTGTTCATTCAATTAATGAGTTTTTGACCTAAAGGATTTCAATCATTTAATCTTATATTAATGTTCAATTAATAACTATTCACTATTAGGTATATTACAGTTTCAAGGTTATTTTTGAGTAATCAACTGGTGGAGCAGATTAAGCTCTCTATTAAGGAATTTA
The DNA here is from genome assembly GCA_029286625.1 of Parnassius orleans. NCBI lineage: Eukaryota > Metazoa > Arthropoda > Insecta > Lepidoptera > Papilionidae > Parnassius > Parnassius orleans. The sequence continues at coordinate 75,946 of JAGSMP010001323.1, forward strand.
CTCGCTTATTAAGGAATTCACTGCCTAATGAGAATTCAAAATAATATGTTTAGCCAGTTTTCTTTTAAAAATGTTTTTAAAAGAAAACTATACGAGCATATCCATAGCCTACAAAGTTAAGTCAACTTACTTTATATGTTTATAGTTATTTATAAATACGTTTATTGAGATATATATGTATAAATGTGTGTATTTATTTATATATGTGTATCAATTATGTATATTTTATATATATGTGTGTATATTTTATGTATGTGTTGCATGATTTGAACTGAATTATATCATAACAACAACCCCAAACTCACTCTCTGTTCTACCCAAGGTTAGCTGGTAGAGAATGCCATATAGCATTAAGCTCGCCTTTTGTACAAATATTTGGTGCAATAAAGAATAAAATAAAATAATAAATAAATACAAGTTCCGCTTTGGAGCTAGATAATTGGATTGAAACTATTTATTAATATTATTCGACCAAAGGTAAATAAAATAAGAAATTATTATACAACATTTATTCTTCATCATCTTCCTTAATAATTACACCATCTAAAAACTCTGCTGGTGCTGAAATATGTTGCTGATGTCTGGCCCATCCTAAATACCAAACTAAGGTCATGACATGTGCGCAACAGCCTACTGTGCGCCGACCTACTAAACAACTACAGCAGTACTCTGTGATTCCTGTTCGGCCAGGTATATTATTTTCTAATGAAATATATACATAATATTGTCTACGGGTTACATGCCGTGACTTAATCTTGCCTCTAATCAATGTATGTAGTTCCATTTGTAGAACCCCTAAGATCGTATTCAGATGAATCAAATTGCTCACTTCACATTGCAGACTTCTATTCTGTATCCATGGAAACGCACATGCTCGCCGTAATATGAGCGAGCTTGTCGAATTTGGTACGTCCCAGGGCTAACAAAATCAGATCTCTCATTTCTAATATTGGAAAATACAAAATGTTATCTCTATCCGCAGTAATACTTTGAAAGTAGGATGTGCGTCTGTTCATATTTCGAGGCTTCAACCATATTAGCCAGATTATTTTCTAAATTCATTTGCTGCCTAATTATATCTAATATTATGATCTTAAGGCGGAACCCTCACTGAACAAATTGGTCATTATTTCTGCATCTGATGTAGTTGCTTTGTGTGGGCCAAAACAATCAACAATATATCCATCACATGCGACAATCATGAATGGTTTTAATAAGTTTCTGTATTTGTGAAGGGAGTAACTCCGCTTTTGGATCATGTAGTTCGAACTTTTATTTATGTATATATATGTTTCATCACAAATTACAATAACATTGGTGTTGTTTTCATTTCCAAAAAGGCCATGTGGTATTGTTTACTTGTGCTCCAACAGTTGCTCTCGTGTTAACTGGTTTATTCCCAATAGGCACAAAATCTTGGAGCAAAATCTCTCTTATTTTGTCCATTGAATTCTCTAATGTTCTGCGTGGCACTTGTACTAAAGTGGCAATTCTTTCATCTGAATCCCCTGTCCTCATCTTCATTAAAAGTACTGCTAGGCCCAAGCATCCTTTTCGTGTTTTATTTATGCGTGGAACTTCTTCTAATATACTGTTGAACTTTTCTTGTTCCAGATATGCTTCAAAAGATTTACCTGAGAAACCAACATGTATGCCGGAAAGGACAAAGTTAAACAAGACATGTTCATATTAAAACATGTAGTAGCTGTAGCAAAACAAAACGCCATAATCCTAGGTCGAATTCTAAGCATTATAAACATAGGATATGCAAATGATGTACAGGATTTATTGTAGATCTCAAAAAATATGATATTCGTTTGCCAAAAGCTTTTTGCAAATATTACATTGAAAAGGTATCGGATAGAAAATGTGGTAAAATTATTATTTAAAATTTCCAAGAAAACCGTGGCGGTGACCACAGTCACATAAATATGAAGATAAAAACAAAGCGTAATTTTATTTATAAAACATTTAGATGCACTGAAGCTCATTATTGCAGAGGCAATACTAAGCGTATGTATTTACCGTCAAATTGAGTATCAATAAAATGGCCAAAATTTACAATGACCAGGCAGCTGAACATCTTAGAGTAAAAGCCTTATATTTTCGTAAAATATTTAATACTTGTTTCAATTTGGGATTTGGCTCACCGCGTGTCGATGTATGTTCAACGTGTTTGCAGTTGACAGAAAAATAAAAGTAGCAAATGGGAGATAAAAAATGTTGATGGTTGAAAAACTGTACACAAGAGACGTGCCAAAGCATTTTTAATATGTTAAAAGCACAAGATCCTTCGATAAAAATAATATCTTTTGATTGCCAAAAAATATGGTATTACCTAAAATTCCAGATCAAAGTACGTATTATTCAAGACAGCTCTATTTTTAATTTCACAATAGTGGAAGGCAATTCAAAATCACCATTGACAAGCAAAATGTATTTAGTTATTGTTGGACCGAGGACAGAGTATTCAAAGGATGCAAACCTAATATCATCTGCAGTTTATCATCGACTTTGTAATACTGTATTCACAGAATGTAATACACTACGGATTATGGCCGACGGTTGCCGGACAAAATAAAAACTCAATATTAATAGCAATGCTTTCAAAATGGTTAATCCACAATGCACCAACGCAAATTAAAATTATAGAAATAGTGTTCCCGTAGTTGGACACTCATTTCTTCCAACTGACAAGTCTTTGCTCACATTGAAAAGCAACTGCGAAAAATTGAAAATATAATAAATCCGAGTGAATACATTGACGTAGTAAGTCAATATGCAACTGTTATAAACGTAGCAACAACTTGTCAAATCTTCGACTGGAAAAGCATGGTAAAGACATATTTTTAAATATTGGCAAGTGGCATGTACCTTTTCCAAATGCAAAAGATTCTACCTAAAAAGGGCCAGTAGATGTAGTGATATGGTGGGCCTTCGAGGAATGCACTATAGACAAGACTTAGGTCAATATAAAAGTATTTGTAAAAAAATAAAATTCTGCTATGATTGCACCCATTATAATAACACAAGGAGTGGCAGTAAAACAGTTGAAACTGAGAGACGTCTGCAAATTGCTTCAGACCCATTACGGTCATGATTGGCGTAGTTTAAATACCTTGGAATATTTTGCTCGAGTGCTGCCACAACATATTTCGGTAAATCATGGTGATGATCATAGAGACGACGATAACCCTGAAGAATCGATGTGCGAAGAACAAGACGAGCTGCCATCATTAATAATTTAGTTTAATAATGGTTTAAATAAACATTAATTTAGTAAAAATTAGTTTTTCACTTTTCGGTCCCCATAGAGGATATGTGTTTTTTGAAGTTTTTTTGCTCGTTTTTAACGGAATAATAGTGGATTATGATTATGGCAATACATACAAATGTCTATTTAACAAAATATATTTATTTAACCTACTTCAAACTATTTCATACACTTAAGTATTTAAGAAGTACCTCCATAGTATTAAATCTTTAACGATGGTACGGAACTATCATCATCATGCGCGAGTCCAACTCGAACACTGACGGTCTTTTTATTATATTTGGAAAAAAATTACCGACAATTTTAAATAGTCATATAGATCGGTAAAATAAGTCAGTAATGCATGTTAATTACGTAATTCAATTTTATACTTCTATTTTTCTATGCAAACTACTCTCAAGTATCAAAACCTTTTTAGCCTAATACACTGAAATATGTATGATTCAAAATAAACAATGTCCAATGAACGCATGCAACAGAAACAGCAAAGTCCACGTGTGTATTTCAAAACCCGCAATGTCCAAACTATTTATTTAATTTTAGTATAGTTATAATCAAAGTTCCGTAACTTTTAATATTACGTTTTCATTAAAAGATAGTGTACTATTATTTACAAAAATTACAGTTACAAAAACGTGCGAATAATTCATAATCCTAATATTATGATTTGTGGCTAGAACTATAAAATGGACATTGCGGTTTTTATTCTAGTAGACTCATATGTTGCACTTGGTCTGCAGTGAAAGTGTCCAAACTATTTGCAGAATCATATAGTGTCTCCATATATTGCTACTTAAATGTTCACTGCAAACACGAGCTAGTTTAGGTATGTAGTAGTTGTGATTGCTCAGAACTATAGCACGGGTTGTCACTGATGCCATGCAATGTGGTACTGTTACAATCCTTGAAAACACAACTATTTTTGTTATTAGCCGCTCTTCTATAATCTGGTAAAATTCAAAATAAACTAGTTTTACAGATTTTATCGCGTATATTAACTTATTTTATATTCCCGACGTTTCAGTACTTTACAGCACCCATGGTCACGGGGGACTGAGATATTTGACGTCCCAATGTCATAGTTAACCACGGTTACCTCAGATTAAAATTATTATTTTTGTTCCGATCTATGCAGTATGAACTTACAGTATCTTGAAGTCTTGCAGTTGTATGCTTGGGTTGGGATTTAATTTTATTAATTATGGGATCCCAAGCAGATGGTAGCACCAGCCATCTTCTCTTTGAAATTAGGATGTTTTTGATTTCAATAGCCTCATGAATCATCCTTGGAAGAATTCGGTGTTCTTTAGCGAGGATTTGTGGTCTATCAAATCTAATGTAGTGACAGGGGTGATCCTGTACATGTTCACAGACTGCAGACTTCCGGGCGTCGATTCTTCACATCAGCTATGTGTTCTTTAACGCGGGTTTTATTGATCTTTTAGTTTGTCCTATATAGAGAGACCACATTCACAATCAAGCTTGTACACTCCTGCATCTTGCAGAGGACATTACTTAACTGATGGTAAAACTGCTAATCTTCTTCGGCGGCAAATATGTTTTAATAGAAGCACGCTTCAGGATGTAGCCAATCTTGTCAGTGACACCTCTGACATATGGCAGTACAGCAGGCGCTCGCTCGACTGTGGCCGGCTTCACTCGTTCACTGTGACGTAGGCGCGGGACCCGAAGCTTATTGTCGTGCAAAATTTGCTTGACGTGTTGGAGCTCGGCGGCCAGGTGTTTACAGTCACAGATCCCTCGTGCTCTCTGAAACAAAGATTTACCCACGGTAGCTAACCATAGTAGAATATAGCACCAACCACTTCCAATCATCAATGTCATACAAGGTGACTAAGAGTTGGGACCTCTAGAAAATGAGCAGCAACGTTTTCTCTTGTGTGTTTTCAATACTGTAATCTCGAACCCGACTGCCAAAAATAGAGGTAATAACTCTCCACACGGACGGACGGCGATAATAGGGCTATTTAATATGATGTTTAACCTGAAAATATGTTGACAAACCTAATATGTGTTCCTTAAATTTTGTTGTTCCAGATATGCTTCAAAAGATTTACCTGAGAAACCAACATGTTCTCATAAGGACAAAAAGCTGCAATGCTCTGCAATTAGTATGAATGACTTAAAGTTTTTTCATGGATCTTTTTATGCCGGAAAGGACAAAGTTAAACAAGACATGTTCATATTAAAACATGTAGTAGCTGTACAAACAAAACGCCGCCGTCCTAGGTCGAATTCTAAGCATTATAAACATAGGGATATGCAAATGATGTACAGGATTTATTGTAGATCTCAAAAAAATATGATATTCGTTTGCAAAAAGCTTTTTGCAAATATTACACTTGAAAAGGTATCGGATAGAAAATGTGGTAAAAATTATTATTTAAAGGAAATTTCAAAAGAAAACCGTGGCGGTGACCACAAGTCACATAAATATGAAATAAAAAACAAAGCGTAATTTTATTTATAAAAACATTTAGATGCACTGAAGCTCATTATTGCAGAGGCAATACTAAGCGTATGTATTTACCGTCAGAATTGAGTATCAATAAAATGGCCAAAATTTACAATGACCAGGCAGCTGAACATCTTAGAGTAAAAGCCTTATATTTTCGTAAAATATTTAATACTTGTTTCAATTTAGGATTTGGCTCACCGCGTGTCGATGTATGTTCAACGTGTTTGCAGTTGACTGAAAAAATAAAAGTAGCAAATGGGAGAGATAAAAATCTGTTGATGGTTGAAAAAACTGTACACAAGAGACGTGCCAAAGCATTTTTTAATATGTTAAAAGCACAAGATCCTTCGATAAAAATAATATCTTTTGATTGCCAAAAAAATATGGTATTACCTAAAATTCCAGATCAAAGTACGTATTATTCAAGACAGCTCTATTTTTTTAATTTCACAATAGTGGAAGGCAATTCAAAATCACCATTGACAAGCAAAAATGTATTTAGTTATTGTTGGACCGAGGACGAGTATTCAAAGGATGCAAACCTAATATCATCTGCAGTTTATCATCGACTTTGTAATACTGTATTCACCCAGAATGTAATACACTACGGATTATGGCCGACGGTTGTGCCGGACAAAATAAAACTCAATATTAATAGCAATGCTTTCAAAATGGTTAATCCACAATGCACCAACGCAAATTAAAATTATAGAAATAGTGTTCCCCGTAGTTGGACACTCATTTCTTCCAGCTGACAGAGTCTTTGCTCACATTGAAAAGCAACTGCGAAAAATTGAAAATATAATAAATCCGAGTGAATACATTGACGTAGTAAGTCAATATGCAACTGTTATAAACGTGCAACAACTTGTCAAATCTTCGACTGGAAAAGCACGGTAAAGACATATTTTTAAATATTGGCAAGTGGCATGTACCTTTCCAAATGCAAAAGATTCTACCTAAAAAGGGCCAGCAGATGTAGTGATATGGTGGGCCTTCGAGGAGAATTGCACTATAGACAAGACTTAGGTCAATATAAAAGTATTTGTAAAAAAAATAAAAATTCTGCTATGATTGCACCCATTATAATAACACAAGGAGTGGCAGTAAAACAGTTGAAACTGAGAGACGTCTGCAAATTGCTTCAGACCCATTAAGGTCATGATTGGCGTAGTTTAAATACCTTGGAATATTTTGCTCGAGTGCTGCCACAACATATTTCGGTAAATCATGGTGATGATCATAGAGACGACGATAACCCTGAAGAATCGATGTGCGAAGAACAAGACGAGCTGCCATCATTAATAATTTAGTTTAATAATGGTTTAAATAAACATTAATTTAGTAAAAATTAGTTTTTCACTTTTCGGTCCCCATAGAGGATATGTGTTTTTTGAAGTTTTTTTGCTCGTTTTTAACGGAATAATAGTGGATTATGATTATGGCAATACATACAAATGTCTATTTAACAAAATATATTTATTTAACCTACTTCAAACTATTTCATACACTTAAGTATTTAAGAAGTACCTCCATAGTATTAAATCTTTAACGATGGTACGGAACTATCATCATCATGCGCGAGTCCATCTCGAACACGGACGGTCTTTTTATTATCTTTGGAAAAAAATTACTGACAATTTTAAATAGTCATATAGATCGGTAAAATAAGTCAGTAATGCATGTTAATTACGTAATTCAATTTTATACTTCTATTTTTCTATGCAAACTACTCTCAAGTATCAAAACCTTTTTAGCCTAATACACTGAAATATGTATGATTCAAAATAAACAATGTCCAATGAACGCATGCAACAGAAACAGCAAAGTCCACGTGTGTATTTCAAAACCCGCAATGTCCAAACTATTTATTTAATTTTAGTATAGTTATAATCAAAGTTCCGTAACTTTTAATATTACGTTTGCATTAAAAGATAGTGTACTATTATTTACAAAAATTACAGTTACCAAAAACGTGCGAATAATTCATAATCCTAATATTATGATTTGTGGCTAGAACTATAAAATGGACATTGCGGTTTTTGATTCTAGTAGACTCATATGTTGCACTTGGTCTGCAGTGAAAGTGTCCAAACTATTTGCAGAATCATATAGTGTCTCCCATATATTGCTACTTAAATGTTCACTGCAAACACGAGCTAGTTTAGGTATGTAGTAGTTGTGATTGCTCAGAACTATAGCACGGAGTTTGTCACTGATGCCATGCAATGTGGTACTGTTACAATCCTTGAAAACACAACTATTTTTGTTATTAGCCGCTCTTCTATAATCTGGTAAAATAATAATCTGGTAGTTTTACGGATTTTATCGCGTATATTAACTTATTTTATATTCCCGACGTTTCGAGTACTTTTACAGCACCCATGGTCACGGGGGACTGAGATATTTGACGTCCCAATGTCATAGTTAACCACAGTTACCTCAGATTAAAATTATTATTTTTGTTCCGATCTATGCAGTATGAACTTACAGTATCTTGAAGTCTTGCAGTTGTATGCTTGGGTTGGGATTTAATTTTATTAATTATGGGATCCCAAGCAGATGGTGGCACCAGCCATCTCTCTATTGAAATTAGGATGTTTTTGATTTCAATAGCCTCGCAGAATCATCCTTGGAAGGAATCGGTGTTCTTTAGCGAGGATTTGTGGTCTATCAAATCTAGTGTAGTGACGGGGTGATCCTGTACATGTTCACAGACTGCAGACTTCCGGGCGTCGATTCTTCACATCAGCTATGTGTTCTTTAACGCGGGTTTTATTGATCTTTTAGTTTGTCCTATAAGAGACCACATTCACAATCAAGCTTGTACACTCCTGCATCTTGCAGAGGGACATTACATAACTGATGGTAAAACTGACTAATCTTCTTCGGCGGCTTGAAATATGTTTTAATAGAAGCACGCTTCAGGATGTAGCCAATCTTGTCAGTGACACCTCTGACATATGGCAGTACAGCAGGCACTCGCTCGACTGTGGCCGGCTTCACTCGTTCACTGTGACGTAGGCGCGGGACCCGAAGCTTATTGTCGTGCAAAACTTGCTTGACGTGTTGGAGCTCGGCGGCCAGGTGTTTACTGTCACAGATCCCTCGTGCTCTCTGAAACAAAGATTTACCCACGGTAGCTAACTGTGAAGGATGGTGATGAGAGTCACCGTTTAAATATCTATCTGTATGGGTCTTTTTTCTATACACAGTGTGGCTCAAGGTGTTATCAGGATTCCGAATTACTAACACATCTAGAAAAGCTAAAGAGTTGTTTGCCTCTTACACATTCATCAGTTATCAAAAAATTAAAATATACATAGCATACCTGTCTTGGAGCAACCCTGTTCTCAATAATGGTATACATCAACTGATGCAGGTCCGTGAGGTTACCTCTCAATATTCTTTCACTTTGCCTTTGCAAAATGGAACACCCACATAAAAGGCATACACTAGCGTGGCCTCGGTGACTTGTCATCAATGCCAGATATTTCTTATAAGCTATGATTTACACTAATCATTGCAAGATCTCTGCGTGCTTCACAGACATAGTCATCTTCGGTGATCTGAAAAATAAAAGTACTTATTATTAGGATGGTGTCATCCGTACATAAATCTATGCGGAAAATGGATTGTAATCTGGTAATGGCAACAACCGAGAGGTTAAATGTTAAGTTAAGATGTCGTCCAATTCAAATAAAATTATGTATATATGGGTGCGAAGACTATTTATACAACAATTAACAATGATCATTAAACTCAGCTGGACATACTTGTAATAGATTTATTATTCTGATAAATATGAATAGATATGGTTCCTTAGAATAAATAAACACTTACGATTTGTGCATACACCCAGCTACAGAGTAATGTGGTAACTCTTATGTCAAGTTCCAAAGCACGGTATCGACGCAGTGTATTAACGCATATTTTGCAGTTGATGCACATAATGCGAGTAACTCTGCCACGATCGCTCATTGTGTCTGAATTATGTAATTCTGTGACAACTTCACCAAAATCATAGGGCACAAATCGGAGTCCAGATGGAATAGCACTATGTCGTCGGGTGTAACAGATTCGAGTCCTTTGGACGCAACATAATATTCACACAATAGAAAATCAATATCGGATAAGTCCAGGAGCAGTCCAGCAGGCTTACTCTTGAAAACAATTCCGATCGATCAGATTGAAATTATAACGTTCGTACTCTTGAAAGCGACTCTAGCGCTAAATTAGTTTAATATTATGTGGTGATTGTGTGACTAATTGAGATTGGAATTGAAATGTCCAATCCGATTGTAAGCAAGATCGGCACTCTTGACACAATTTTGACAGTTAGTTGACAGCTGCGTATTGTGTTTGTATTGCGTTGGGATTGGAATTTGAGGCAATAACAAAACAGTAACGTTTAGGAATTGTATTCATATTAATCGTTTGTTTTCTGCAATTATCTTATTCTGCGATAAAATAATGGCACGTTTAGCTCTTGCGTTTAATATTCTACGCCGAAATCGTGCATTACAATTAAAATAAAGACGAAATGAGCTTCAAATAATGCGTTTTATGGACTTAGTTTTTCTATGAGTCATGATGAGTTTAGGGGCTAATTATTTTATTATTAAGAACTTTACTGAAAATAGTGCATGAATAAAACCTAAATATGCAACCTCCGAAGAAGATATATTACGAATGAAGTACTGTTAATCAATGTTAGTTTAAATAAAGTTCATTTACATCCTTTATATATGTCCCACTGTTGGGCGAGCTCTATTCTCATTTCTAAAGGTTAATTGGCGTATTTCACATGTAGCAGGAAATATGAATATAATGTTGAGTTACTTTAAATGTATGATTTTATAAGAATTGAAATAAAATTATACATGTAGGTAAAGTAATTTTATTAAGAATTTATAAATAAAATAATGATACAAAGTTTAACCATTTATTTAATACAAAATATTTTAACAACCTATCATCATTAGTATCTATTCTTAAATAAATTAATAAAATAATTAATATTTAAATAACAGTTATAAAACTATATTTAAAATGAACAAAATCAGTTTTTTACAAAGAAATTAAAAGAAAACAAATTAATTTAAAATAACTTGAAAACATTGATAAAATTTAATGAGTCTTTTTTATTTCAAATTACAGTAATGCTACTTTTGTTGTATTCTGTTTTGAAAAATTAAAACAGAACTATTAATAACTGCTGATAACCCTCAATTGTCCTAGCTATTTGGTACATTGCATTTGCTTCTTACTTTCTTTTCAGATGTTCCATATCTGGATCATTTCTTGTTGGTACAGTGTTGTTGCTTGGGAAATGTGATATGGAATTAAGTTGTGATCCTGAAATTAGAATAACAAATATTTTAAAACTGAAATAATATATTATAACTTAATGACAAAATTAAGATGGAATATTTGAACTGGAAGTTTTAAACTATCACAAGTTTTATTAAAAGGATGTTTAAGATTTATTAAAACATCTATATTCTCCACACTAAGACATGACATATATGACGTTAATTTATGTAAATTATTGCAATTAAAAAACGGTGGGTTACCTTTTTGTACCACTTGAGTGCAAGGCATACATATTGCAAATTCCTTTGAAGTGTCCTTTACATTTGATGTTTCTAAAATAAATAAAACAATATTAAAATAATCCATCTATAAAGCTGAGGAAAAAATACAGTTAATCTGAGAGAAGTTAATGAATTATAACATTGTTATTTGTTATAACTGAGTGGTGAGAAAGGTCAATTGTAAGTTGAGTCTTTAAAAGTAACACTTGACCACCTGCAAGCTTACTCTCGAAACCAATTCCAATCGATCGGGATTGGAATTGTGACGTTTCGTACTTTTGAAAGCGACTCTAGCGCCAAATTAGTTCAATATTGTGTTGTCATTTTATGAACTAATTAAAATTGGAATTGAAATTGTCTACTCCAATAGTAACCAAAATCGGCACTCTTCACGCAGTTTTGACAGTTAGTTGACAGCTGCGTATTGTGTTTGTATTGCGTTGGAATCGGAATTTAGACAACAGCGAGAGAGTAACGTTGTAGAAATTGTGTTGATATTAATCATTTGTTTTCTGCAATTATATTATTTTTTCAACAAAATAATGGCACGTTTAGCTCTTCCGGTCATTATTCTACGACGTAACCGTGCATTACAATTAAAACAAAGACGAAATGAACGACGAATGATGCGATATATGGACAAAGCGTTTTCTATGAGTGATGATGAGTTTAGAGCTAATTACCGTGTGACTAAGGACTTTATTGAAGAAATAATTAATGAATTAAAGCCATATATGCAATCCCCGAAGAGAAGAAGTGATATATCACCTAAATATAAAGTAAGTTGTTTAACTCCTATTTTTGTTATTCTTTTATAGGTGCCTATTTAACAGAAAAATATATAGGTAATTAACTATGTTTGCAGATTTTGGTAGCTTTGTCCTTCTATGCTACTGGAAGTTACCAAAGATTAGTAGGTGGAACATATGGCACATTGATGTCTCAGCAGTCTGCGTCTCGTGCCATCAGAGAAGTGACTGATGCTTTTAATAATTATAATATCCTTAGTAAATGGATAAGATTTCCGCAAACACGTTAAGAAAGAGATGCTATAAAACGAAGGTACAATTACTTGCATGTACTTATTTTAAAATGTTTATTGTTTTGTATGTTCCTTAAGTGCTTCAAATATATTTCAGATTTTATGAAAAATTTAATATACCTGCTGTTTTGGGTTGTATTGATGGTACACACATAAGTATTGTTAGACCCACAGAAAATGAAGAGAGGTTTTTCAACAGAAAGCATTTTCATTCAAGAAATGTTTTAATTGTAAGAATTTGAAAATATTTTATAATAATATTTTGTGATGAAAATATATTTAATTATTTAATTAATTTCCAGATATGTGATGCTGATTTAAATATACTGTCAGTAGATGCTTCTTTTGGCGGAGCCTCTCATGATAGTTTTATATGGAACCAGCATCCAGTTAAAAACCATATGATTTCATTGATTAGCTCAGGAGAAAATGTGTATTTATTAGGTGAGCATAATAAAAGCGAAGAAGAACATCATGAGTGATATTTAAACCATACCATACCATACATTGTTTTATTTTTATTTTTAGGTGACTCAGGGTATGCTCAAAGAGAGTATATGATGACACCCATGCTGAATGCTGACATGGACTCTGCTGAAGAATATTACAATAAGTTGCATTGCTCAGCACGTAACACTGTAGAGCGTACAATAGGTAGATTAAAAAATAGATGGCGATGTTTGTTGGGCCGTCGGGTGTTGCATTATCACCCTATCATAACAGGAAAAATAATGATAGCAGGAAAAATAATGATTGCTTGTTGTGTCCTACATAATATGTGTAATAAAAGATATGATTTCGTGCATGAGGAGTTAGAGGATAATGTAATTGAAGCAGATGACTCAGGAAATATCTCCATTCCTGAAGAAGCTTTAAATAACACATCGGCTGCTGAACTAAGGAGAGGAATTGAAAAAAGAGCTGCCTTAGTTCAACATCTCTTTGCAGCTAGAATAATGTAATATTAGGTATTAATATTACATTATAATATTAATACCTAATATATAATATTAGGTATTAATATTACATTATTCTATATATAATATTAGGCTTGTAGTATTATGTTTTATCACACTTAATTACTAATTATGTATAATTGTATTCTAATTGTTTTTAAACTCCATCACTTGTGTATATTATGACAAAATTAATATGATTTTTAAAAACATGGTTAATTGTTACCTTAATGTAATATGAAAGGAGATTTTGTTATAGATGTGTTATTATTGAAAAATGTTAGACTAAGTATGCGATTGACTAGGATTAATAGAGTTTTTTATACCTTAATTTTGATTGTGACTTCGAAATAAAATTGTAAGACTGTTGAACAAATATTTTTATTTAATATAAATAACCAAAATATTTTACGAAAATATAAATACTTAACATAACTTTTATAACTTTTTAAATTTTATAAAACTAATTTTACTGGCATATCAATATTTAACTGCTATACCTATGATTACTATTTTTACCTACATTTAAACTTTCCTAGTAAGATTCATTGTTAAATTGCCATATCTTACATGGCATTATGAAAAATATGTTGATTGTAATACATAACATAGGTAGTTAAAATTTAAAATTAAAATTAACAAAATTACAATTTTAGTGTACAATAGAAATGAAATTAAAAACAAAGATAAATAAAATAAACATGAAAACATTCCCATAAAATTAAGTAAGTCCTTTTTATTTTAAATTTTACAGAAACGCTATTGTTGATATTGTTGTGTTTTGTTTGCAAATCCATTATTAATGACATTAGATAAACCCTCTAAGGTTCTGGCTATATTTTCAACAGCTACAGCATTACGATCTAATGCAGTAGAAACATCTGCAAATGCTTGTGCAGTTATAGTTTCTGCCCTGACACGTTGCTCCTGAATTTGTACATTACGATCTAATGCAGCAGAAACTTCCGCAAATGCTTGTGCAGTTATAGTTTCTGCCCTGACACGTTGCTCCTGAATTTGTACATTACGATCTAATGCAGCAGAAACTTCCGCAAATGCTTGTGCAGTTATAGTTTCCGACCTGACACGTTGCTCCTCAATTTGTACCAGTCGTTCCATATCTTGATTATTTCTTGTGACAAAACGACTTTGCCTGACACGTGGCATGGATTTAAGTTTTGATTCTGAAATTAAAATAAAGCATATTTTAAAACAGATGTCTCAGATATAAATGCATCCATTCCATAACCATACAATATGGACATTTAATATTGAGATGGAATATTTGGATTGAATGTTTTAAGCATCACAAGAATTTATACTTAACATTTATTTATGTTTATAGTTGAAAGGTTTTCGACAAAAAATCAGTGGGTGACCTTTTTAAGCCATTTATAAGTATGATGCATACATATTGCAAGTCTGTAACCACTTCAAGCTAAAGGGACTATAATATACTTCATTATCATCATCATCACAGCCCTTAATAAGTCCACTGCTGAACATAGGCCCCCAAGAAGAATGCCATAAGGCAAGGTTATAAATACTTAAATTTCATAAATTAGTATACAATTTAGTATATATAATAGGAGCTGAATTTTAGTTAATGTTAGTCACATTCTATTATGATAAAAATTGCTTACTTTTATGCGGAGGTGATTGTGGTGTATCCTGGGAGGTGCCAGGAATAGGGGAAATACAACTTCCTATCACTACTTCTTCATTTTCTGATTGTAAATTTATTTTTTCTGCTGGAGAAGCCAAAGGGTTTGCCTGTATCATTTGATGTTCCTAAAAATTTACAAACATAAAATGCTTATAAAAATCTATCTATAAGGCTACAGAGAGAATACAAATTTTCTTATTAGACTAACAAACATTACTTAAAAGTTAGTATAGTAACTAAGTTTACAACATTTATGAATAATTACTGAGTGGTGAAAAGGATCAACTGCCAGTTGAGAGTCTCCAACAGCAAACTCTTGACCACCCATAACTGCTACCAATCTCTTGTCCAACGCCGACAACATGGGCAGGTCATCAGCAGAACCACCACCAGTGCGTCTCATGGATTTGCTATGCTGAGCACACAATTTTTCAAGACACATTTCTTCTCTGCCCAATACTAAAAACCATGCATAAGTTATTTAAATATAACAGGTAAAAAAGAAGTATTCATATTTTTAAATATATCAATAAACTTACTTTAGCCCAACCTTGGCCATCTTTATTTGCTCCTCCCAATGAATTTAAAGTTGTAGCCACAGATGCCCATTGCCTCTTTATTTCCATTTTTGCTTGATTTGTCCGTAGCAAACCTTTCGCGATTCCGACGTTTTGTTCCAGAAATTCAACTAAAGTTTCAATTTGTGCTAGAGTTGGACGATTAGCCATGTTACTCTGACGACGAACTATTTCGAAATAATCAGCACCAAACTTTTCAAGTCTTTAAGTATTTCAGAAATACTAAAAAGTTTCCTACTTAAAAATAAAAACATATTTGAAATCACAGAACACTGTTTTGAAATTGAGATATGAAATATTTTTCAAGTATGTCTAACAAAAAAAGGGTAAAGGCAAACACTTTACAGCCTATAAAAACATTCAAAGCTCGTAAATCAAGCTGTTTTTACAAGAACCGTGTGAATATATGTTAAGTTTGTCGAAATACACTTTTTTATGTTTTTTTCTTACTTAAACGCTCATTTAAGAAAGTTATAAAGGATTTATTACGGCTTCACCGATTTTACGATAAATAAAACATGCTTATTGCTGAGAGTAACGCAGCTAACTTCATGTGTTACGAAAAAATTTTGGCCAATACAAGCGCAATTCCGATTTCAATACAATGTTACTAAAATTATTTTCGAGAGTACGGTAATCTGTCAAATTTGAAATTACATTGGATTGGAATTGACATTGGATCGAAATTGATATTGGATTCAAAAGTAAGCCTGCTGTGCCTGCTATCAATCCCTTGTCTAATGTTGACAAAATGGGTGGGTTGTCACGTTGTCAGAGGCCTATGCTGCTGTAAATTGCTATGCTAAATACACAATTTATTTAAGGCACATTTTTTTCTGTGCCCAATAAAAAAAATATTACTTACTGATACTATTCTTAAAAAAACATTATTGTACTTACTTTAGCCCAACCTTGACCATTATTATTTATTTTGTTCCTCTTAATGAGCTTAAAGATGGATGCTCACTTCCTCTGTTTCATAAGATTAAGATTCTTAATAACTGTGCTTGAAAGTTGTTATTGCGGCAATTAACTATTTCAAACTGCTTATAGTTATACCCAAATTGAAAGGTCTTTTAGTAATTCACACATACTTAAAAAGCACTTCACCTTTAAGCTTTAAACAAAATCAAAAGTTGATCTTTGTTTACTTTGTTTCGTGATAACAATTTTTTTCTGACATAACAAAACGAACGAGGCAAAGGCACGCTCTATACAGCCATATAATTTTTTAAAGCTCCCAAATATAGCGTTTTTTAAAAGAAATGTGTGAAAAGATGTTATGTTTGACGAATTATACCATTTCTTAAATGTTTTTACTACTTAAATGCTCATTTATGAAAGATACAAAGGGTTTATTATGGCTTCACCGGTTTAACGATAAATAAAACATGCCTGTTGCTAAGTGTAACGTAGCTAACTTCATGTGTTACGACAAAATTTTGGCCAATATAGCGCAATTCCGATTTCAATCCAATGTTAACAAAATTGTTTTCGAGAGTATGGTAATTTGTCAAGATTGTAATTACATTGGATTGAAATTGACATTGGATCGAAATTGTTATTGGATTCAAGAGTAAGCTTGCAGGTCGAATAAAAATAAGGAAATCAAAGGCAAAACCGGATACGCGGAAAAGCTTTTGATTTAGTGTGTCATGATATATTAATTGATAAGCTGTACTGCTATGGCATTCGGGGCCCAGCATTACAGTGGATAAAATCTTATCTAAGCGGTAGAGAACAGTGTGTTGAAATAAATGATATAGACGTTAATAATGTAATGACATCGTACAGATCTAAATATAAACACAACCGTAGTGGAGTCCCACAAGGAGTGTCCTGGGGCCTCTACTTTTTACTTTACGTGAATGATCTACCTGACTTTATCAAATGCAAGTCTGTACTTTTGCTGACGACATTTCAATTATAATAAAACTGACAAAATCCAATTATAATGATAAAATAATGACAGCTGTTATAAGTGTCACAGATTGGCTATACAAGAATAGTCTTAACGTCAATTTAAGCAAAACAAAATAATACAATTTAACATAAGGAAATGTAAAGAAACTATTGACATTAAATTAAATGGACAAAAACTAGAGGAGGTTCAAAATACAAAATTCTTGGGGTTACATATTGATGATGGTTGCACTTGGCAAAAACACATTAAAGAAGTATGTACAAAATCAATAAGTTCATTTACCCATTACGAAGACTGTCAAAGATTTCATCTCAAAAACTGCTTTACTCGCCTATCATGGCTATGTAGCTTCCGTTTTGAGATATGGCGTAATACTTTGGGAAATGGATCTACAGTTAACAAAGCCTTTATTGCTCAGAAAAAGTGTGTAAGGGCAATCTGCGGGGTTGGTCCATTGTATTCTTGTGAGAACTTTTCCAACCCTAAAAATTCTAACACTTCCTAGCATTTATATTTTCGAGTTGGGTATCTTTGTCAAAAACATTCACAGTTTTTACAAAAATAGTGATGTTGTTAGTTTTAATACGAGGTACAAGGATAAACTAGTTCTTCCATTTAGAAAGAAGGCAACCTCTCATAAGAGCTGTTACTCGATGGCAATAAAGGTGTTTAACAAATTGCCTAGCGACATAAAGTCATTGCCTCTTAATAAATTTAAAAGCAAACTTTTATGTGGTTGGTGGACAAGGCTTTCTATAATATTAAGGAGTTTTTTAATTACAAATAAATTCACTTAATCATGAATGTAATGTTTGTAATGTACTATGATTTTAAATATGACACTATAATAATAATAATAATTGTACCGTTTAAATAATAACTAATTTTAATTCAATTTAATTCCATTCAATCTAATGTTTGTAATGTTTTATGATTTTAAATATGACTACTATAATAATAATAATTGTACTGTTTATATAATAACTAATTTTAATTCAACTGATCTTATACTTAAATATTTGCACGTCCTAACAGGACAAAATATGTTGATCTTTTATTTGATGTCACAACTTATTTACCGTGTTTTATGCAAATAAATGATTCTTATTCTTAAAAAAAAAAAAAAGGAGGGTCTCAGAATACACCTATTGTTGTAGAAACGGCATCCTCCCTTCAGAAAATGGATTTGCCCAAGAAATGCAAGATCTTTAATAATATGAACAAATCTAAGCTCACGCGAAACATCTCGGTACGACTACCTCTGAGAAGACCCCAATATTTTTATCTGAGCAATTAACTGCTAAACCTGCCCGACTCCATTTTATTGCCAGGGATTTAATTAAATCTACGGATTATAAATATAGCTGGATCAATTATGGCAATGTCTACGTTAGAAAGGATGATGAATCACGATTATCACATTGACTTCTGAACCCCAAATTCATAAACTGTTTAATGTAAAATGATTAGATTTGGTGTCTTTGTTATTGTTTTCTTTGTTTCTGTTATGGTTTTATTTTATTACACTGTACGCTGCGTTGAGAGGCAAACGCGCGTTTTTGGTTAAACGTTATTACGATTTCAATTTTAATTTATACACTTACACTCACTCTTATACTACACACACACACACAAAATCAATTATACATTTCCTATTTATAAGTTTACCGTTGCGTAGAGATAATGACAAAATATCTATAATTACTAAATTTTATGAAATATTTAGCACAATGACCGTCCGGTTTTATTCTCAAATATTAATTTTCATACAACCCCCTCGATCATTTCAATTTAAGTATTTATACAGAATTAAATGTTTAATTCTTTGCAAACTCTAAATGACAGATCGTGCTAAAATTGCTGACTCCATTCAATGCAATATCCAGGACTTAGGTAAACACATTAAAATTAATAAATCAGATCTTACTATCTGTACGTAAATTATAAGAAGGGTGAATTCTAATTTTGATGATCTTATGGTAGCTATTGCGCAACTAGAATTTGATCCTGATCTATTGGTCCTGACAGAGTGTCATCTAGACAAAAGCAAAGCTATTCCTATTCTTCCAAACTATACACATCCTGCAACAACACATCATATGAATCAGAATGATGGTGTAGTGATATATACAATATCCTTATTAAAAGCTAACATTACAGAAGTTGTATGAAAAGAGGCGTCATGCTTACAAGTAAATATTTTTAATCATATTGTACTTGGTATATATCGCTCTCCATCTAATAGTAACGCATCAAATTTTATAGATTCTCTAAACAACCATTTGTCAACTATAACTTCTGCTAATGTTACTATCACAGGTAACATAGATATAAATATAATTCCTAAATCTAATAGAAAATTATATGAATGCAATAACAGAATAAATTATTTGTAAATGTTATCTACACACGGTTTATTACATGGACATAATTTTCCTACACGTGAAAATAGTTACCTAGATCATATAATTATAAAATTAAATGAATCTAAAGTGTCAGCATTTATAGCAATTATTAACACAACCATTACTGACGTTCTAAGTCTATTACTAATCCTATCAAAAAGTAAACATAAATCTATACAGACTAAAACTAAATTAATAATAGATTACGAGAAAGCCTACAATGTTTTGCTTGAAAAAAACTTAGAGAGTACTCCTGTGTGAAGACCCTGACTTACTTATTGAACAGCTTACACAAAAGTTAAATGAATCACTGGATGAGGCCAAAATTACTAAGTATCTTCCAAAAAATCAGCGATCTATAAAACCTTGGATCAGAACAGAAACCAAATGCAGCTTAAACTAAAATCTGACCCAGACAATAATATTCTAAAAATAACATTTAAAAGATATCGTAATCATTGCAACAATATGATAAAAAAAAAAAACTAAAAAGAAAATACGAACGGGAACAACTTACTAATGCTTTTAAAAATTCAAAAAGTCTTTGGAAAACTATAAATACTCTTACTCAGTACAAACCCCCAAAGACACATAGTAATGAACTCCTTACCATAAATTCATCTCCTAATGAATCAATTAATTTTGTTGGTGAATTTTTTTCTAACATCGGAAAAAAACTAGCTAATGACATCAATATAACCGAAACTCCTATGACCTGTCGACCCCCAAAATACAAGTCCTCATGTGACATCATTCGTTCTTTTTGACACTGATCCCCAGGAAGTTGTCCTTACTATTAATAGTCTCAAAACTGATAGTGCTGCTGGTTGGG
This sequence comes from Parnassius orleans, assembly GCA_029286625.1. Taxonomy (NCBI): domain Eukaryota; kingdom Metazoa; phylum Arthropoda; class Insecta; order Lepidoptera; family Papilionidae; genus Parnassius; species Parnassius orleans. The sequence goes on from JAGSMP010001323.1 coordinate 96,699, forward strand.
ACAATATTCCTACCAAGTTTCTGAAATGGTGTAAGTTCCTCATCGCCCCTGTAATTAGTCACTTGGCTAATCTTTGTTTTCGTGCAGGATTTTTCCCCGGTCTCACTTAAAAAATCTTTAATTACTCCGGTTTATAAAAGCGGTAAAAGAGATGATGTCAACAACTATAGGCCTATCTCAGTCCTTACATCTATTTCAAAAATTTTAGAAAAAACAATAAACATTCGACTCATTAAGTATTTAACTAAATATAACAAATTATCAAAAGATCTATTTGGATTTAGACAAAAAATTCTATTGAAGAAGCGGTTTTCGCACTTACTTCTTTCATTATTGAAAATGTTGATCACGGAAAAAAATGTATTACAATTTTTCTTGATTTAGAAAAGGCATTTGTCCGTCTCTCTTCCCACTCTAGTTGTTAAACTAGAACATATCGGCATTCGAGAAAAACCACTTGAATTGAAGAGGGACTATTTGCAGGGACGTACCCAGAAGGTAAAAATTGGAGACTACCAAAACCAAGACTTCGACATTACTTACAGGGGTACCACAGGGGAGTGTCTTGGGCCCTACTCTATTTTTGATATATATTAATCAGCTCACAGAATTGAATATTGAGGGTGGCCAAGTCTTTTCGTATGCTGATGACACTGCTATTGTGTTTACTGATAGTACTTAGAAAGGTGTATTTGAGAAGGCTGAGAAAGGTCTTTCTAAGGTCTCTAGATGGCTTAGACATAATCTACTAACACTAAATGTTAATAAAACTAACTATATGTGCTTCAATATAGATAAACGAACACAGCTCTCTAGTGAAACTTCACTAAAAATTCACTAATGTGATGATGCGGATTTTTTAAATTGTAATTGTAAAATACTTGAGCGAGTGCATAAACACAAAATAACTTGAAATAATTTTTGACCAACAGCTGTCATGGATTAATCAAATAGAATACGTAAACGGCAGAATTCGTAAGCTTATTTGGATATTTAAAAAACTGCGTTACGTTACAACGACTAAGTTGATAAATCTAAGGAGAATGCCAAATTCACTATACAACTTTGCCCCACCCAAAACCGTGGCGTACACAAATGCCGTATGCAACAATTTTTTGACGCTTTATTACTTTATCCAAATTATATAATTTGAAGTCTCTAGAACTTGCGATTTTTTTTGAACTGGACTTTAATAATTACATTTACCTTATGTTTTAGAACAGCATTCCTTGCAGTTCATTGTCATAGCAGAATATAAATTGTTAGGCGCTAATGATATATATAAATAAGAATTTAAGGAGCCGAAATAAACTTCCGTTAGGCTTGGATAAAATAATTCTATAATGATCAGTAAATTGGAAAAAGGGGTTCGTTTTTATGGGAACTAAAAGATCCCTACACAGTATAAGACAAGCACGACTTGTTCTTCACCTCGTTACCATTACGTAAAAATAGCTATTGTTCGCGTGCCCATGTTTGTGTTGTTCTACTAGATCATTATTTTACCAGGTGGTAAGACTCCTTTTCTGTCTGGGAGTCCGTGCGTGCACTCCTATGTTTCGGTCTGAAGGGTATAGAGAGCCAGTATAATTAATTGCAGATTGACATACAGACATACCGTGATCATCACGCTTCATGGATTGACGATCGTAGCACCAGCTACCATAAACTTTGCAGGTGGATCGTACCTTGACTAAGGCTGGTAGATTCGGAGAAAAACAAGAACACAAATTCTATTTAACTAGATAGCTGGGTCGACTTTCGGGGCATGATTTCCCTATTAATTCACTATTTCTTCAGAGCTTCCCCCGGAAGTTTCTTTTTTTCGCTACCATTAGCTTCTACGATAATATTGCGAATCCAATTTGGAGCGCAAAATGCCCGCCATTTACTTTCGCGGAGTCCCATACCCATCCCGCCCGTACCTCTCCTCTCTGTTTTTTTTTACTTTATTGAAATTCGATCGTTTACATTTTTAGCTATGTGTTTGAAACTATTTTATTACGTAATTACATAAATTAAACATACATTGGTCATAAAATGCGCATTGCACATTGCTTTTTTAAAGAATGGCGTTATAAAAGTGTAAAATAAGCCCTGTTGTAATAGAAATAGAAACTATTTTATTCAATATAAATTATAAATAATACTTATTGAAAGTCACTGTTTCATTTACCACTGGTTCAGAAAATCCCTCTGTCCTGGGAAGAACCAGCAAGAAACAGGATGAGACTTTTTTTGAAAAAAAAAATCAAGAACAGTTTACAATCAAAACAAATGTGCATAACATATATATTCATAAAACTTATGATTTATGTATTTGTGTGTATAGTTATAATTATTGAAGTGAAACTTCTTTATCGACGTATGGAAGAAAAAAATCGTCACACTTTTTAGTTACCCTCGACCGTCACGAGCCAATGATGTGCCGATTCGATTATTTATCTAAACGATTAAACGATAATGCCAACTAAGGTTCTCGATTATTAATCGACTTTGTTCGATATTTATTTCAAAATTAAAATAGTTGAAAATTGTCCTATCTACAGATTATAAAAATGAAACAATAATAACACAATTATAACACTTATTTATTTAAAAATAAACAATATTATTTAAATTTAACACCAAACAGTTATCAATTTCCAATCAGTGTCAAAAAAATTATGTAAAATAGATGCTTTGGCATCATGCGGTTACTTCTTAAATTTGTCAACTTCTTGACCTGCTTTGGAAAAAATTCTCTGAACGGAACGGGATATACTAAAATTTTTAATGTAATTTGTACAGATGCGGGTTTGTATAGGTCTGAAATCGTGTACGTCCCATGTACTAGCTATTTGTATATGTCTGAGATCGTGTACGTCTCATGTTCTTATGAACCTAACTAAATAAAACCGCAAAACAATGCCAAAAACATTATTCGGGATTTCCCTTATAAGGCCCGCCACATAAATACGGAATTCCGTATCAGGATTCCGTTTCGGAATTCCAATACAGGATTCCATACTTAGCAAGTCCATATTAAATCAAGGACCCGCCACACACGTACGCTAATTTTCCGTACGGAATTTTCTCCGATTCGAGATTCCATATGACCGCCTGTGCGTTCGGAATCCCGAACGGAAAATAACTGAGCCTTGTTATTCCGAAAGGAAATAAACGTATGTGTATGATGTATTTACGGAATCCCGAAACGGAATTCCGAAACGGAATCTCGAAACGAAATTCCGTATGTACATGTCCGGCCTAATAGAGCACTTTACTGCGTAGTACCTAACCATCACTAAGTAACGGGGATTCTCTTTATAAGTAAGGTTACCATAACTTACATGGTTTTCCCCAATAATCGACTATCTAAATGATAATCGATTGAAAACGATCATCTTGATAATCGATCCATCGATTTTCGATAATCGATTCCGCACACCAAAACAAGACGCGAGCCATGATGCTTATTGCTTAGCATCCACTAAGTAGTCTGTGTTGCTTAGGCACCATCTTACCAAAATTCAGTAGTCACTTTAAAAAAATGTATTAAGGTACTACTAAAGTGATAAAATGAAAGACTTTTTTGAATTCAAGTAAATTAATAAGTCAAAGGGAGAGTGATTATATTTTTCTTTTGAAAGATCCAACACATGGGTGTAATTTTGGTATTTATATTATCTTAACCTCACTTTTTGATTGTTAGTGTCGTGTATTTTTCAAATTATTAATTTTTAGTGATTTATTCATTCATTTTTAATTATTTTTTACATGTATTGATTGATTAGTGAATATAGATCCCAAACACCATTACCATTTTAATTTTTAATGATTCATTCATTTTAATTATTTTTAAATGTATTACTTGATTAGTGAATATAGATCCCAAACAACATTACCGTAATTAAAGAAATATGATTAAATTGAAGATGATGTAAGGAATAATATGACCATTTATAATATTACCTAGACACGCTTTAATAAACATAATTGCTCAGTATACTCAGTATTCCTATAAAATTTTAAAAATCAAAATAAAAATGTGCTATTGTAATTGTATTGGAAACCTTTTTGTTGTGATTTATCAAAAAAAATTATCAAAATTTTATCAAAAGACTTTTTTATCGGCACTTGATAAAACAATGGATATGATAGTTTTAACCGAATGCTGGTCAAGAAGCGATATGCCTCTTCCAAATATCGCCCCCTTACAACTAAAACCGATTATTCGACATGAACCTAACTTTATAGTATCGCAATTTAAAAGTTTGACGCTATAAATAAGTATTAAAATTTAGTTATCCTTGTGATTGAAGATTAAATTATGAAAGAAAGACAAACTGTTATTGGATTTAAATATGAATAACTTAAAAAAACGCACTGGAAATTACTAAAAAAATACAAAAAATGCTGACAAGGGAAGACACTTAATCAGTTTTACCTGTATATTACAAATATTATTAATCTGTTATTATTTTATAAAGTATCGCATTTATTGTAATTATTGATAGTTTTTCAGATTCTCTACTACAATAACTATAATTCAAAGAATGTTAGAACATGTAAACACTAAGAACCCGGTTAAAATGAATGATTTTGGAATACTTAGTTGGTTTTACTTGTATAAACTTTCAAATTTACTGAATGAAATCCAATTATTTGCAAGACTTTTGTACTTTTGTGTCTGTTTTAATAGAAATAATAATATAAAAAGGAATTAAATCACGAAACATCTTTATTTTGCTAAGTAGAAAATCCCGACTACTTAAATCTTAAAACTAAAATAATACTGAAATAACCATAGGAGAATTTTTTATTGTTAATTTTCTGTGAAAGTTCTACTCATTGTCAGATAAATCAGACTCTTCAGAAATTGCTGCTTCAGGTAAACAGTCAACAGTTCTGTTATCTGTAGCCAAAGACAAACCAGCCATGGTACTCTTCAGGTATAACACCCTTTTGGCATAGATTTAATAAATCTTTCTTTTTGGCTACAGTTATGGGCAATGGTTTGTTGTACAGCTGTTGCAAAGAAGGAAATATGAACTCATAGTTAGTCGAAGAGGTCGCATGTTCACAGGCGTCTGGTTGTTTCGATTTACGCCTTGTCGCATAGCCGTGACTTTCCGATACAGTAGTTGCAGATGTATTTAGTTGTGTTCCTGAGCAAGTGACGTCCATTGTCATGAGATTGGTTGACATATCATAGTTATAGTATATGTTTCGATCACCTTTTATGTATTTCATCCTTTTTATCTTAAGCCATTGAATTCTCTGACCTTCCGTGTTTGTTGTCTTGTTCAAAATTATAGTGCTCGCTAATTTTTTCAGATCTTTGAATTCAGAATACGTGAACTGTTTTACGTTGTATTTGTTTTTCTTCACCTTCTTGGTGCCCTTTTTATACGTGTCTTTTGATCGGGCATCTTTGAATATATTGATCCAGTCCGATAAACAATACACGTCACGATGTTTTTCATGAATTCAATTGAGCTATGCATTGGTCGGCCTCCATGTAAGAATGGCTGACTCCAAAACTTGTGCTCAATAATCTGTAATTGTTTGCTATGATTGATAACCCACAAGAGTAAAGCGGCTATGAACTGATTTCGGTTTTGTCCCCCGCATGTATCGGAAAACAAACTAACCTCTGTTACATTTTCTGGAATGCAGTTTGTTGAATAATGGGCTAGAATAGTGCCAACTTCCGAGCTACCTTTTTTGCCGTGTACCTCTGTCCATACGAAGCAATATGCTTCGTTTGGTAGCGCGCTTTCATATAAGGTTAAGTTATAAACAGTCAATTTTCTGGTATAATAAAGAAGGCCAACCTCAGTACTAGGAATTTGAAAAATAGCTTGAAGATCAAATGTTGCTGATAAAAAGTTTAGTTCTTTTTCTGCTTTTAGTTCTTTATCCTTGGCCTTTTCAGCATTGCATGCTCGTTTCCTTTCTATGTGATTTTCATAGTTTTGTACTAAATTTGCTTTTTCATCTGCGTTTGCACGATTGTATTTAGTACAGACAAGACATTGGTCTTTATTGGGAACGAAAAAGCTCAAGTTAAACTCCATAGAAAAAATTCTTCTATAAGTTATTTCTGACATTGGTTTTGTATTACGTTCTTCGCATTGATTAACATACAAAGAATACATCTTAGCTAAGGAAAGCCCAGCACTTAAGTATTTGCGTTTCGATTGCTTCCTAGTGTAGTGACTTTCCATTGTTGGGAAAGAAGCTATATGGCTTTTGATTTCTTCTATTTTTTCAGGTGGGGTTTTATTTGGGGCTTCTTTACGTCCACGAGGATCTTTATCTTCTAAATAACAGCCAAATTGATCTGTTCGCTTTATAGCATTATTCACACTAAAAGGCGAAATACTCAAAGTACTGTAAAAAAAATCTAGAACAGACATACTTTTGTTGTCCTTCAACTACAAAAAAAAATTTTTTGGTAAAAGAACGTTCTGTTGTCCTTTTCCGGTCTTTTAAAATTCTTTTCGTCGGCATAACGCTCACATGCTTCAGTAGAAAAGCTTTTCGTCCTACGAAATCAAGACTCCAGTATAGTTTGCATAAAGTTTGTCTTACACTTTCAGTAAAATTATTAGAGCATTGGTATTTACATTTAGAACAGTCAACGGTTGTAGGAACTTTCGGGTTTCTGACCTTTTTCCCACATTCTTACTTATTTCTGCCACATTCTTACTTATTTATAAACATTTAATTGAGTATAATCGGTTTTAATTGTATTTAAGTTATAAATATTAGTCTTAATATTGTCTGGTAAAAATTATTTAAGTGGGGTAACAAACTTAAGCTGAATAAATTCACAGAACTGCCTTAGTCAGGTGACACACTAAAGAAACTGATTGCGTGAAACTTGTTTGTGAAACATGTTTACATGAAACTAGTTTCTCGTTTAGTGCACATATAAGAAACTATTTTCATTAAAATAACTAGTTGCAAACATGCCTTTCGACGAAGAAGATGTAGTATTATTATGGTGGGTGAACCGCAGACGCCGAAATAGAGTAATTAAGAAAAGAAGACGATTTTGGGTACATCCTAGTAATCAAAGAAACGTGCAACATAGCGCGACCGCCATTGGGAAAGAACTCCGACCACACCCGGATAAGTTTCAACAGTTTTATAGAATGAACCAGGAAAATTTTTATCGCCTTTTAGCACTGATTAGGCCGTTCATTGAGAAAAAGGAAACTCATTGGAGAATGCCTATTCCGCCAGAAGAAAGACTGCTAATCACACTAAGGTAAGCATATAATTTTTAATTCAGATAATACTAACAACTCATAAAAAACTAACTAATATAATAATTATTAATGTTAAACATGGTAGGTAGGCCGTATAATAAATGTTATGTAACATGGTAGGTGTGCTGTTTTATATTTTTGCGAACTGCTAATTGTTGGTCCGTTTGAACCATTGTGATGGGTTATATTCTGGGTTCTCTTGACAATTTTGTGAAGGCCCGGTGGCACTACGGGGCCAATCCTGAACATCAGCAGGTTGTCTGGATTCTGATGGGTCATATTCTGTGTTCTCCTGACCATTTTGTGAATGTTGTTAATCACTCGCACAGTACAATCAATAAGTGATACAGTTACGTTCACGTTAGAGTTAAAAATTAGTAAACTATTATGACTTGTATTTTTAAAATATCTAGCGACACGTCCAATTCTTGTGCCCTCCAGAGAGTAATGGATGAGAGTAATGTGAAGGTGGATTCGAATACTTGTCATCGATTTCATGTTTTAAAATCTGGTGCTATTTCTCTGTGGACATTCTTCTAAAGGATGAAAGGCCGCCAGAATGCACGTTACTATAATGAAAGTAACAGTAATAATTTTACATCTAATAAGAACGACAAAATGCACACAGTCCCGCTGGTGGTAAGTGGATGCGATAACATTTACATTTATTCGATTAAGAATCAAAATGCAGGTGCGTTGTCACCCTGAGGACTAAGATGGAATCTTCGTTTCCAGCAAAAAGAGACTCCGGTCCTTTCCACTCAACATATGAAACCCAGCAGCATTAAACTGCTATTTTACGCTGGTATTCT
>JAGSMP010001324.1:0-121304 GCA_029286625.1 Parnassius orleans
CACAGTACAATCAATAAGTGATACAGTTACGTTCACGTTAGAGTTAAAAATTAGTAAACTATTATGACTTGTATTTTTAAAATATCTAGCGACACGTCCAATTCTTGTGCCCTCCAGAGAGTAATGGATGAGAGTAATGTGAAGGTGGATTCGAATACTTGTCATCGATTTCATGTTTTAAAATCTGGTGCTATTTCTCTGTGGACATTCTTCTAAAGGATGAAAGGCCGCCAGAATGCACGTTACTATAATGAAAGTAACAGTAATAATTTTACATCTAATAAGAACGACAAAATGCACACAGTCCCGCTGGTGGTAAGTGGATGCGATAACATTTACATTTATTCCCGATTAAGAATCAAAATGCAGGTGCGTTGTCACCCCTGAGGACTAAGATGGAATGCTTCGTTTCCAGCAAAAAGAGACTCCGGTCCTTTCCACTCAACATATGAAACCCAGCAGCATTAAACTGCTATTTTACGCTGGTATTCTGCGAGAGTGTGTTCGTACAACGGTCGGGCTGAACCGTTCATGCTACAACCATAATATAGCTGCAGCATGGCTCTACCACTCAAAGACTTACTTAAAATATTATGAGAAGAATTACAATTTTGTTGGTTTAGTTGAAAACAAAACGACCGTACAGAAATGATCCATCCCTCAGAAACATAAATACAAAATGATTTCTTATATTTACGCAAACACTACACATTTAAATAAAACTAGTTTTAGAATCGGTGTTCTTTATCCTGAAGCGTGCTTCTATTAAAACATACTTTAAGCCGCCGAAGAAGATTAGTCAGTTTTTACCATCAGTTAAGTGTAACGTCCCTCTGCAAGATGCAGGAGTGTACAAGCTTGATTGTGAATGTGGTCTCTCTTATATAGGACAAACTAAAAGATCAATAAAAACCCGCGTTAAAGAACACATAGCTGATGTGAAGAATTGACGCTCTGGGAAGTCTGCAGTCTGTGAACATGTACAGGATCGCCCCCGTCACTACATTAGATTTGATAAACCACAAATCCTCGCTAAAGAACACCGATTCCTTCCAAGGATGATTCGCGAGGCTATTGAAATCAAAAAACATCCTAATTTCAATAGAGAAGATGGCTGGGTGCTACCATCTGCTTGGGATCCTATAATTAATAAAATTAAATCCCAACCCAAGCATACAACTGCAAGACTTCAAGATACTGTAAGTTCATACTGCGTAGATCGGAACAAAAATTAATAATTTTTAATCTGGAGGTAACCGTGGTTAACTATGACATTGGGACGTCAAATACCTCAGTCCCCCCCGTGACCATGGGTGCTGTAAAGTACTCGAAACGTCGGGAATATAAAATAAGTTAATATACGCGATAAAATCCGTAAACTAGTTTTATTTAAATCTGTAGTGTTCGCGTAAATATAAGAAATCATTATGTAAACCAGTACGGACTGGTAATTGCAAATAAAATTCGCCGATTAGAAGATCTCATGACCAAGCGCGCAAGATATCTAACAGCCTTAAAGAGACATGGGGGATTTTGTATGAACCCCGTCCCCACCCTACAACAGTCATGGGATACGTGTCAATTTGTTCATTGGGACCCAAAAAAGCCTAAAGTACCTGTGTTAGTTGCAAAAACTATTGGGTTTATTTATAATTAAAAAAAAACTTTTTGACAAAAATGTATTTATTTTTAAACAAAAATATTTTTTTTTCACAAACAAAAAAGTATATTTCACATAAACAAGGACGATTCTATATTAAAAAAATTACTTGGTTCTCAAACTGAAATCACTGAGTAATAATAATAGTGCTTAAATAATATATGTACCTATTAACTCATTACTACAGCCAAAAGCATATCAGACGATACACTACTAGCTTAAGTTAAGCTCTGATTTATACTGCGTGCCATACAAAACAAGGCTAGTCTAAAGTGTCAAGCTTGACGTGCTCTGTACTGTACTAATAATTACATTAAATCATCTATTACAATATTATCAAGCATTTGTGCTGGTGCATTAAAGTCAATATGACGCCCTAACCCCATATACCATACAATGGATATTATGTGCGCACAACTTCCCACAGTGCGATTGCCTGTAAGGCAAGTGCAGTACCAATGAGCAATAGCATGTCTGTCAGCCAAATCCCGGTCAATTAAAATATAACTATAATAAATACGTGAACGGACATGGCGCGACTGAATCCGTACTCTGACTAGCCAAACATTATTTAGCAGGATATTGCATCGCTGTAAATCGTTTAACTCGTTATCACGGTATAATTCTATATTATAAAGGCCATCGCGAAGGTGTTCGGCGCAGTAAGACTTGGCAAGCTTAATGTGATAGCTCCCTAGCGCAAAAAGAAACACTTCATCTTCAGATAAACGTGGGAAGTCTTCGAAGTTAGGGATATTTGCTTGCATGGCTTCAAAAGGCACTCTCTGTCTGTTAAGATTTTTCATATGCACATAATCATGCAAATGATTGAGCATGTTCATTCTAGAATGAATTATATTTATGATATCGGCGGCGAGTCTGTTGTCAACAGCGACTCGATAATAGGCGTTTATTATAGCCGCTGCGATTTTAAAGTCACAGAACATATGACTTAATGCACGGTTAAAATACGTTTGTCGCAACAACCTGAACCTATTTTTAAACTTGCCGTTGACCGCCTCAACAACCCATCTGCAAATCGTAACCAATCGGGACTTATTTGCCTGGTCTGTTGACAGCTGACTAGCGTTCCGGTCCTTTGTAGGTGGCATGTGGACTTCATAGCCACAAGACCCCCTATCTACTATAAAACATCGCCACTGTTTAAAAACCAATGCAATGGACTTTCTTCATTCATTAATGACTGCATAATGGTAGCATCAAATGTTGTAGCCCGGAATGGACCGAGTACGTCTATTATGTAGCCATCACTGCTCACAATTATAAAAGGTTTTAAAAGATTCCGAAATTTGAGATGGCTGTAAGATTGGCGCTGAAATAAAAAAAAATGGAGCTTTTTTTAATATATATGTACGTTCCATCAAATATCAAAATAGCTTTAGTATTTTGCTCATCACCAAACAACTCTTTAGGTATCAGTAAGTTTCTTTCTAAAAATGTTCTCTAGGGAGATGATCTAGACCAAGATGTCTATTAACGAAATCTTGTGTTAAACATACTCTCGTTATTTTTAAATGGTCTTCAAATGTTCGACGTGATATCCCAAACAATGTTGCTAACCTTTCATTGCTTTCACCAGTCCTTAATTTCGTCATATAGGCCCCAAGAACTCTCCGCGGATGTCTGTGTCTCTCAGCTAAGCTTGGCGTTTCCTATAGCATACTATTAAATTGCTCAATAGTTAGTCCAGTCCAAAAATGAAGCTCATGGGCATCCAATCTAGTCACGGAGTCAAAGCATAATCTAGGAGAATTCATACCGTGAATTAACATTGTTGTCATGTCCGAAACAAGCACAGCGTTGAAATAATGAGTCACGTTTACATTATCCAGTAATTCGTCCCAAATAATATTGGACAAATGCTCTTCACACAGTCGTGCACTAGGAGGAAAATATAAGCTGTAGTTACAAATAGCGAACAGCCTTATAGACGCGGGGATTCGTCTCAGATTCAGATTTCTGCAATGGCTGTATAAACAGGTTCGCGAAGAATTAGTAGCTCTTACATATTCAGGGACGAAGATTTCATTTGATTGGGCGCCTTCTGGATTGTTGACATCGACAACATTTTCGTCAGGACGATCTTGGCGATTGACGTCATTGTTGACTCTTTGCCAGCATCTGTGACATACAGCCATGATGTTATTGAAATTAACCTGAAATAAAAAAATACATTTAATATTCTATAATAATAGATAAAGATATCGTAGGACTAGGTTGCAATGCACACAGAATATCTCTCAACTCCTTAAAATCTACTTTCAAACAACAACGATGATATAATAAACACACACCCTACCTTATATTATTTTTACATTGATTATTGTAACTCATGGTAAGCACTGTTAGACAAAGAAAAAAATAACATTACTTACTAACCTCTATTAGCCCATTTTGTGAAATATAGTCAGCCACAACTGGTGAACTTTGAAGCAAAGTATCTTTCAAAATGTGTCTGAAATAAACATAAATACAATTTTTTACATTCCTTTTTCTTAATTGTACGCACTATAATATGTTAACAATTTCAAACATTTAAATAAGATGTACAAAGCCGAACTTAACCATAATTAGAGTTCGCTTCAAGCAAACCCTTAGGGAAAGAGATTTTATATGTAGAGCAAGTTTGTAACAGTGTGCGTACTTAATAATGATTATTTAAAAATCAGCATAATTTACCTATATACATAACATACAAAAACACTCACGCCTGTCACCCAGAGGGGTAGGCAGAGACTATGGACTTCCATTTGGCACGATCCTGACACACACCTCTCTCGCCTCCTCCATATCCATATACCTACGCATACACGCTCGTCGGTTCAGGGTACCCTTAATTTGGCCCATTTTCAATACATCGCCAATTTGGTCGATAAATTTTCGCCTAGGGCGTCCCTTCCAGACTCTGCTGTTCACCTCTGCCACATAAATTTGCTTTGTCACTCTTTCCTCATTCATTCCTTCTACATGACCAAACCACTGAAGCATTCCTTTCTTAATCCTGGTCACACCATCATCTTGCAAACCACACTCTTTTCTTGTCACACAATTTCTCACTGTGTCATTTAGATTCAGCCCTAACATACTCGCATCCTATAAAAACCATTCATACCCTATCCTGTAAAAAAAAATACTCCTTAATGACCGCATTTCCATAGCATTTATTCTACTCTCGTGCTTCTTCTGCCACACCCAACTTTCACTACCTTACATTAAAGTAGGGACTAACACAGCATTATGAATTGCCACACGTGCCTTTTTGGACACATTCTGACTTTCCACAATAGAGTGTAGAGCCCCATTTACTCTATTTCCTGCGTTCACTCGTCGTTCTATATCCTTATCATATCTACCATCCCTGCTAAATACACATACCAAATACACAAACTCATCTACTTGCTCGACCAATTCCCCTTCTATTCTTATTTCACATATCGTTTTACTTTCTTCTCTTTCAAAAACCACAACTTTCGTCTTACTTGCGTTCACTTTCATTCTCCTTTCTTTTAATGACCTGTCCATTAATGTAACCATCATTTGCAACTCTGCCGCCGACAACGCAAGTATGACTTGATCATCGGCGTATAAAAGGCATTTGACGGTTAACTCACCCTTTCTTAACCCGCATTCTTCAACTTTCAAATTTTCCAAACAACTGACCATAAATTTTAGGTTGAACAGCCACGGGGTAGCCAAACAGCCCTGTCTGACACCTTTATGGATGCCAAACCAGTCCGAGTAGGCCCCGTTGATCCTGACACAAGTACTGGAGTCCCTATACAGAGACTTCAATGCCTGTATCAACCCAGCGCTCAACCCAAATGAGTTCAGTGTTTTCCATAACACATCCCTTTCCACTCTGTCATAAGCTTTTTTCTAGTCCACGAACGCACAAAAAACCTTTTGGTTTATGGCCAAAAACTTTTCCGCGATCATGCGCAAGGAAAAGGCCTGATCCGTACTTCCCATTCCCTTACAAAATGCCGCTTGCATATCCGAAACTTTTCCATCAGTATCTTTCATAACTCTTTCAATTAGCACCTTAGCATACAGTTTTCCCACAATGCTAAGAAGGCGGATAACACGGTAGTTTTTACAGTCCTGCAGCGATCCTTTTCCTTTATATAGTGGAACTATCACGGCTTTGCACCAGTCTCCCGGTACCCGCTTAAGTTCCCAACACAAATTAAACAAGGTGTACAGCAGGTCTGCCACCACTTCCCCTCCAGCCCATAGCATTTCGAGTGATACTCTATCATATCCGGCTGCCTTACCTGCTTTCATACTTTTCATTGCTTTCATTATTTCATTTATATTTATCTCTCTATCTTTTTCCTCTTCTTTCGGAATTTCTATTTCATTTAATTCAAACGTATGATCAGTCATAAACACGCCTTCAAAGTATTCCTTCCATGTCCTTAAACTCGACACTTCGTTATTCAGAATACAGCCATTCCGGTCTCGTATAGCATTCATTCTAAGCTGTTTTGAATGTCCCCTGGCAGTTTTTACGAGTTTCCAGAACATTTTAATATTTGCCTGGAAGTTATCCGATATTCTTCTATCATTCTTATCCGTTCTTTCTTGCTTTTTCCTTTCAACTCCTTCTTTTACTCTCTTATTTAGATGTATAAAGACTGCTTTTTTTTCAATATCATCATTCATATCGCTAGAATAACTGGCTTTGTTTGCTAGTAAATCTAGCCATGCTCTTTTCTTTGCTTCTACTTCCATCCGTACCTCATCATCCCACCATAAAGTGTTATTTTTCCTTTCATTCGTTCTCTTAGTAACACCACATACTTCAGTAGCTGCATCCACCAAACCTTTCTTGACATTATACCACACAGTCTCCAAGTCTAAGTCATTCATACACAATTCATCCATACCACTTATATTTTCTCTCAATCTACATTTAAACTTCTCTTTCACACCTTCATCTTGTAATACCTCTGTTCTTATACACTGTAACGCAGTGGTAGACACAGATATCCGATGCCGCCAACGTCTGAATAGACCATTAATTCGGCATTAGACCAAGTAATAATCCGTCCCTACGCTGAACCCCCGGTAAACCCTTTTATCTACCACTGCGCTTCTCATTCTTTTTTCCACAATTATAAAATCTATCATGCTTCTGTCACCACCTCTTTCCCATGTATAAATGTGAATCTTTTTATGACGAAATAAAGTGTTCGTCACAAAAATATTATTTTCCACACATACGGTGAGGAGGTTTTCACCATTCTCATTTATGCTTTCATCACCAAACGTTCCCAATATCCTTTCATGACCAAGCCTCTTCACGCCAACCCCTCCATTAAAATCTCCTAATAAAACAATATTTTCATTACCCTTGCATTTCATTAGCACCATCCTTACCATCTCCCAAAACTGCTCTCGGATATAAGTGGCCTTAGATACGTCTGGGGTGTAGACCCCTAGAACAAACAACTTCTTTAAGCCCACTTTCATTCGTATCCATAGCAGTCTCGGGCTTACACATTCATACTCTTTCACACAATGACCCATTCTTTCTGAAAGGGTGATACCGACTCCCTGGCATGCCCGCTCTGTCTTGTCTACACCAGACCAGTACGCAGTATACATGCCATGTGTAGTGGCATCCTTTCCCTCTCGTTTCGTCTCATTTACACATAACACATCTATTCCTCTATCATACATCATATCGCATATTTCATCCATTTTATCATTTATTGCTCCACATACATTCAGTGTAGCCAGACGGGCTTCCTCAATCCACTTTTCGCCCCTCCGGGAGACAGAACGTGATGGGTGGCAAAATTCGTCGCCGGTTTTTCTCCCGGAGAGTCTTCGCACCCCTGCCCCATTGAAGGGGCGCTGGGAACTCGGGGCCATTTCTTTTCTTTTGTGCCTCATGGTGCGAAAGTAGTTGGTGGTAACGCCGCTACCACACGGCGAGGAGCCAAGTCTGTTCTTTCGACTTTGTCGCTTGTTTAGCACTACCCGGGGGACACGTGTAGAATGGGCCTAGGATTAGGTGGTCGAAGCCTACGGACGCGAGCGTCTCATCCCCCACACACACTCAAAGACTTATTTAAAATATTATGAGAAGAATAACAATTTTGTTGGTTTAATTGAAAAAAACGACCGTACAGAAATGATCCATCCCTCAGAAACATAAATACAATTTTTTACATTCCTTTTTCTTAATTGTACACACTATAAGATGTTAACAATTTCAAACATTTAAATAAGATGTACAAAGCCGAACTTAACCATAATTAGAGTTTGCTTCAAGCAAATCTTTAGGGAAAGAGATTTTAAATGTAGAGCAAGTTTGTAGCAGTGTGCGTACTTAATAATGATTATTTAAAAATTAGCATAATATATGTGTATAAATATAAGATTATTTTCTGAGATTTATTGCGGCAGAATCCCTATTATATTATGTTATGTCATATAATTGTAAAGAAACGTGTATATAGATTTTGGGATTAATTGTTATTTTTCATAAGTCTTTTATAATTAGAAATAAACTGAAAAAATAGCTGAAAAAATTTACTTTGCCAATATCCGCTCAACATTTATTTAATGCTCAATGATTATTGAGCGGATATTGGCAAAGAAAATTTTCACAATTTTAATATAATGGATTTCCGCAAAGTAACGCCTGATTCTATTAATTATGAAAAAAGAGCCTCTAGGTCAGTGTTTTGGCAAGTTAGTGGAATGGATAATTTCTTTACAACACGGAGACTCAATTTTATTACAAGAAGAATAACATTATTTTGTTTAATTATTATATTTTATTTACTATTAATAAGTTTTATTTAATAAACATAGTGTAGGTATGGGACCACTTAATAGTACAAGTTCATATTATAAATGCTCTACGTATGTATCAACCTGACGTCTAAGTTGAATTATCACCTTTTTAGATCGTCACATATCGTGAACAATAACTACAAATAGATAGATGCAAAATGTCCACTATGTGTAACGTTATATTTTTTTTTAACTCATTGTATATTCACATACCATCCTATATAATACTAACGACCCGCCCTGGTTTTGCCACGTAGAATCTATTACAGTAATTAGAAAAAAATATACAAAATTTTAAAAGGTACAATGGACGGTCTTAGCGCTAAAAGCAATTTGTTCGAGACAAATTTTAGAACAAAGACCATTTACGTTATCAATTTTTTGATTTCTCAAAAAAGGGTCCATGTTTTTCGGATAAACTA
This sequence comes from Parnassius orleans, assembly GCA_029286625.1. NCBI lineage: Eukaryota > Metazoa > Arthropoda > Insecta > Lepidoptera > Papilionidae > Parnassius > Parnassius orleans. Next base: position 8,914 of record JAGSMP010001324.1, read on the forward strand.
TAGCCAAGATCATTACTGCCATTGCTCTCTATCTGTTCGTCAAGTTACATTACAATCGATTCAGCCATTCCGAAGATTAGGTTGATTAGACAGGCAGACAGAACTTTTAATAATGGTTATTCGTGTCCTAGTAGCATGTAACTAACACTCTCAGCTCGAATAGTAGTAGAAGAAAAAGACGTTTATTTCGATATTACATACAGATACTTCAATTTAATATATTGTATATGTTCAATTAAAGCAGTTGCCTCTAAATTTCTAAATATATTTCCGACCTTTTTCTTTAATAAAGCGTATTAAAGAAACCCGTCTTTGATGTGTCTTAATCTTTAACACAATATAAATCTCTTCAACACCCTTACGGAACTAAATAATGTTTCGCGAGAGGAATTCCTGATAAAAGGAACAATCGAAATCGAAATCCGAATCAAAATGAAAAAAGAGGAAGCCTCGGAAGCGAGCGTTTTCGACCACTTTACAATATTATTCAAAATAACAAATCGCGAACGGGCGGTGTATTTATTTTGAGTGCTTTTGTTTTCGAGCGCTCTCTGATCTTCTTATGTTTGAACATTGTAGTCAAATGCGCGATATTAAATTACTGTCTTATTGTCCTTTTTCATGCTTGATGTTGCTGCGAATGATCTATTTTCATCAATTAAAATACTTTATATGAATTATGAATAAAAATATGTGTGTGTGCGTGTGCGTGTGCGTGTGTGTGTGTGTGTGAGAGAGAGAGAGAGGCCTAAGTTCAGCAGTGAACTTTGATAGGCTCTTCATGTTACCACATTATTGTCATCGAAGTTACGTAAGTATAACACACTTCAGCTCAATAAGAGGTCAGCAAGTGATTAATAAATTGGTACAAAGTTGGAATCGCAAGGATATGCGAAGATATCTAGTTAAAAAAACTTTTTATTATAGCGAAATAAATACTGTTATAAAAATGGTCGTCTGTTAAAAACTAAAACAATATTATATTATATAAATTACTTGACCAGGTTAATGAATATTGATCTCTCGCAAAGTTTAATTCTTCAAACCTTTCTAAAGGCCGTTTCTTATATTTATGGGGTAATCGTCTTAGTGAGAACCCTTATTTACGTTGTTTGATTAGTAAATTAGTTAATTTAGGCGTCTCTTGGATGAATGAATATACACAATAGCAATCGAAAGCCGTTTATAGTACGTACTAAAAACGATACCATGAAGTTGTTACGATGCGCGCGCACACTGACACCTCAAAGCGACAACTTCATTGGGTAACTGTCTCTCAAGTTTTTGTGGGAACTGATAAATATATTTAAGATTATTAGTTATTTTTAGTTATTTTTGTTTTGTTACGCTTATGAAGTAAAACTTCCAACGTGCGTACGTAAGTACACACACACATTTTTTTTAAATTACTGAACCGATTGTGATGAAACTTTACGAACTGATATAGAGCAGTACAAAAAGGAATCTAAGCTATATTTTATCCGAAAAAAGAAATTGTGATTTTTTTGATTTGAAATAAAAATTGGTTGAAGTAATTGGTCTTTGATTACCTTTAATCTAAATTACGCTACATTAATTGATTGCAGACAAAGTTGGAATGGGTAGCTAGTAGACCAATAAAACATTTTGATTATGAATCGAGGACAGATGTCTATGTGCAACAGTAAGGGGTGGGCCATTAAAGAAGGCTATAAAAAAAAACTAATGAATATTTTTTAAAGTTATGAGTTTATCAGAAATACTGCACCTTTCCATTTAGGAATGGAATACGAAATCATTCAAATGACTGCCACGGCTAGCCTTACAATATCACATTCGATAAGTCCAATTTTTCAGTACATTTTCGATTGTTTGGGCCTTTATTTAGTTAGCCTCTATTTCGTCAATGGCAACTTCGATTTCAAGTTTCAAGTCGTCAATCGTCTTTGGATGGTTAGCGTAACATTTGTCCTTAACGGCTCCCCACAAAAAAAAGTCCAACGGAGTCAAATCGTAGCTTCGAGGTGTCCAATTGACATCAGCATTTCGGCTGATTATGCTATTTTCTAAAACAGTGCGCCGTCCTGTTGAAACAAAATGTCTTCTATGTCATCTTTCTTCAATTTTGGGAAACAAAAAATCGCTTAGCATGGCGCGGTAGCGATCGCCATTCACTGTAACGACATTTCCTTGCTCATTTTCGAAGGAAAATGGCCCAATAATGCCACCAGACCAAAATCCGCACCAGACAGCCACTCATTGTGGATGCATTCGTTCTCCACGATGACTTGTCGATTTTCTGAGCCCCATATACGAAAATTTTGCTTTTCGACATATCCTCCAAAGTGGAAATGAGCGTCATCTGAAAAGATGACTTTTCGGTAAAAACGCACATCTTCGATCCAGCGGTCTTTGGCCCATTGAGCAAATCGAAAACGCATCGGATGTTCATGCAGCTTTAGCTCTTGCACTAGTTGAACTTTGTAAGTATTTATACCGAGATCTTTATGCAACATTCTTCTCAAAGAAGTGCGTGAAATTTTCAACTCTTGAGCACGATAACGAGTTGATGTTGATGGTTGTTCACGCACACTGAGCAACGGCAGGGATGTTTTCGATTGACCGCACTGGACGAGTACGTACACGGGTCGTTTTATCCCACAACGATATAAGTTTCACGAACTCCCTTCACAAATTGATCCACAAACTACGTTTTGGCACATCCTTTTCGTTAAATTGTTTTCGGAAATTTCTTACAGTTTCGAAATAAGTTTTTAATATTTCCCAACTTTGTACAAGCAAAAAGCGACCCATTTCATAAATGTCAAACATAAAACAAACTTTCTGTCACATCAGAAATGTAATTATACATTCCGACCTCAAAATAACCTATAGCTCCAATTCCAAACTTTAGATGGCCCAACATTTATTTACCATCAGGTGGATTGTGTGATTGTTTGTCTTTCTAATTTCATAAAAATTGTTCGCGACGAAAAAAGTTAATCACTATGTTTTTAAACATAGTGATTAAAAAATAAATATTAAAAGTGTAATTAGGAAAAGTATACGTGACAAAACCTTAGTGAAATGTGCAATAGTGTAATTTTACAACATGTTTACAACCCTTAGAAACAGAAACAGAAACAGAAACTTTTTTTATTTAATATAGATTATAAATAATACTTATTGAAAGTCGCTCTTTTGTTTAATTACCACTGGTTCGAAAAAAAACCTGTCCTGGGAAGAACCAACAAGAAACCCAGCGGAACTTTTTTTTTATAAATAACACCTTACAATCATGTATGTTACACAATTAACCACACAAAACAAATTAGAAATAGATTGGTAGCGTACACCTCATTCCCAGGTGTTATTATTATCCATAAATTCCTTAATATTATAATAACCCCTTTTATACAAAACTATGTTTAATAAAGTTTTTGAATTTTGAGCAGGTCGAATTTTGTATATTTTCTGGAATATTGTTGTAAAAGCGTATACATCGCCCCAAGAATGAATTTCTGACTCGGTGGAGTCGAGTAACTGGTACTACTAGCTTGTGTTTGTTCCTAGTATTTACATAAGGAATATCACTTATTTTTGTATAACTACTTTTATTTTTGTGTACGTACATTACATTTTCATAAATATATTGAGAGGCTAAAGTTAATATATTAATTTCCTTGAATTTTTGTCGGTGCGACTCTTTAGGTTTTAAATCATAGATTGCTCTTATGGCCCTCTTCTGTAAAACAAATATAATTTCAGTGTCAGTCGCTTGTCACCATAGCAAAATACCATACGACATTATGCTATGGAAATAGCTAAAGTAAACAAGTCTAGCTGTTTCCACTGGTAAGATTTCTAATCTTTTTACAGCATATGCCGCAGAACTAAGTCTGCTTGCTAACTTTGATACTCGTATATGGGGCTCCATTGAAGCTTCGCGTTTAGTGTTATTCAAGAAAATGGTGGTATCGACAAGACTCAGTTCCTCCCCATTTAAAATTACATTAGTATTTAATTCTCTGACATTTGGAGTCATGAACTTCATACATTTCGTTTTAGTGCTATTTAAATGCAAGTTATTAACATTAAACGAATTTACTAATTTAGATATAGCATTATTTCCTTCGTCATATTTTAATAATTGTTGTTTTAATTTGAAAATTAATAAAGTGTCATCAGCAAATAATACTATATTATGGTTATCCCCTACTATGTAAGGTGTCATTAATATATATTAACGATGCACTATAATATACTTAGAATTATATTAAAGAGCATCGTTTTGTAATAGTTACGAAAATAACTGATTTGTACAAACAAAAAGACGACCGATCAGAGCGCGACACGTTGTAGAACATTCTGGGCATTGCGTAATAATGAGACCCGAAAATGATGGAAATATTTTTATGCTCTAGAAGAATTGTAAACATAGTATTTAATTAGATTAAGGTTTATAGATTAAGGAAATAAAAGAATATTTAGCGTGATGAAACTTATTTCCTACTTATTGTAAAATTAAAGGATTAATTTACCCAAATATTGTGAAAATTTGGGATATTTATGTTAATAACTTTTTAAACTGTTAATATATTAAGAAAGCTTTATAGTGTGCTAATAGACAACTAAACTACCGAGTTAACCATGTATAGAACATTAGCCTAAGAATTAATCGTGTATAGAATTTTTTTTTTAATTTAAGACAATTGTATAGTGAAAATATTGAGCAATAAAGAGGCAAAACAGACAATAGCAAGCGGTTCACTTTAAAGTAAAGCTCGAGTCTACCTTAGCGCCTTGGGGCCCGGTAACATTGTAGTAGGTGAAGTGACTAGTAGCTAGTGGTACAACATAGTAGCTGAAAATAGCAGCCAGTAACCAGTGATAGAAGTAGGTGAAGTGACTAGTAGCTAATAGTACAACATAGTAGCTGATAATAGCAGCTAGTATCCAGTGATAGTAGTAGCTAGTAGTACAACATAGTAGCTGATAACAGCAGCTAGTAAACAGTGATAATAAAAGCAGATAGTACTAGTAGTAGTAAGTTACTACCGAACAACTTGAAGAAATAGGCAACTAAAGAAATCATCTGAAGAATATAGTGACCAACCGATAGTGAACAACCGATGTAGAACAACCGTAGTTGAACAACCGTATTCAACAACCGTGGCCGAAAACCAATAGAAGATTTCCTCCGAACAGTTGAGCAGTCGAACCACTGGCTACTGCCTTGCCATTTGTATTCTACAGTTCGTGCATTTTGATAGTACGTCAGTCCACAGTCCAGAGTTTGGCCCGTCCGGCATAAAAATAAAAATGGAATTTTATATAAATTCCAGCCAGTATTGAGGCCACGTAGATTGCTTTTAATATTACTTCGGGCTGCAATAGTTACAAATGCCATCGGCAATACCGATATTACTTAGTAACACCAACGAGGAAATGGTTACCTGTCGATAGCTAGTCCCTAAAAATAGTTGATTCAGTTAACAATGGCAATTAAATATTAGTTATAAGTATTTTTTTATTGTGATAGCTCAAGGGCTAAGCGCTCGCTATAAATTTCACAGTACGCGAGCAACCCGGGTTTGATCCCTGACGGCACCAATGAAATTGTTAATTACAATTTTAAGTGCTGATTTTCCACATGCTCGGCGGTGAAGGAAAACATCGTGGGGAAACCTGTATGTCTAAGAAATAAGAAAAAAAAATATTTCTAAGCCATGTGAAGTTCCACAACATTCATTGGGGCAGCACAGCTGACATTTCCTTGCCCTAAAACCATCTCAGAAATGTGAGAAGGCCTGTGCCCAGCAGTGGGACGTATATAAGCTGTAACTTTAACTTTTTTAACATAATGGTGGCTAAACACATGGCTATTTGTATTTGCGTATTTGCTGTATTTGACAAATAACTTCCATATGTGGAGAGTATATTTGTCAAACTTATTGCCGTATTTGCCTATTTGGCAAATATAGCCAATAACAAATATTGCTTACCGAACGTCTGTCCATTTTTCAAGGCACATCAAAGGAGACAAATAGGCAAACACGCAAATATACTGGCCACACATGGTCGGTCTCACAAGCGCGCGAACTGTCAAACAGTACGGACAGACATAAGGAAAATGAATTGGGACAAAGAAACCGTTGTAAGGTTTCTAGAACTTTACCAAATGAACCCATTCATTTGGGACCCTGGAAACGATAATCATAAAAACCGGCAATGAGAAAACGACGCGTGGAATACCATTAAAGACAATTTTTGTATTTTTTTACGCATAACATATATGTAATAGTAAAATGCGTTCAAATAATAAAATCCAGCTGCAAGTACAACGTCCATTTTGTAGGTACTGTTTAATTTTTTTGGTATTTGGCTCCATGTTGGTTGTATCGCCTATTTGCCTGTACGTCGAATATTTTGCCAAATACGGCAAACATGCAATCACAAATACACATAGCCATGTGTGGAGCTACCATAAGTCTTTAGGTCATAACATTTGAATACTACGAGTATTTTTTTATAAAGAAGTAAGGGTTACAAAAAGCCTATCTTATGATAATTAGATACTGTGAACTTTCCTTGATTAAAAATTAAAATACAGATGCATTGCCACCCCCGAGTACTAAGATGAAATGAATCGTTACCAGTAATATGAGTGTCCAGTTCGTATAATACAAAACTCTGTACGTATAATACAAAACACAGCAGCATTATTTAGCTGCTATTCTGTGAAACCTATTCCTTTCCTGGTTGAAGCGAGCCATTTGCGTTGCAACTATATAATGGCTGTAACGTGGCTCTAACACGCTAAAAAGATGGATCTCGCTTACTATCGACCAGGAAAGTGTTTGTAATCTTTGTAAATGAAAGACTGTAGTGGGCTGTATAATAATTATTTGCAAAACTGTACAAAATCTGATTAGAAAAGGACGTGTCGTCAGCGGTCTAATCTGAAGTACCGTTGTTTTGGCATTCACTGACACGCTGCTGGAAACTAGCGGAGATGGAGTGGTGCCTTTAGAAGTCCGGTCTGCGCGTTGAAGTCCGAACAGAAGGACCTGACCCGCCCAGAATACCGTAGCAGCAAATTGCTACTATATTTCATCGGAGAACCTTTACTGGTAACGAGGCCTTCTATCATTTAGGCATTTTATTCCTCAGGTGACAACGCAGAATAGCAGGTTACGATGTTATCCTTCAGCATTTGGTGAATAATAAAGTTGTAATAGTATATAAGTAGAAGCAATTGGCTGAAAAAGTCATTATTTTATTTCAATATTGCCGTTATTAAGATTAGAGAGTAAAGTTTTGATGCTTATCACTTGAGGCTTAAATCCTAATGGAATTCAATATTGACATAATGTAAATAAATAACAAATTAACAATTTTTCCACAATATTAAAAGGATTGCCGTATTGTCATTCTTTTGTTTATTCAGCTTTAGTTATATATTATTTGAAAACGAATAAGAAATATAATATATTTTGTATTTATCCCTACCCTTGTTAAGTGTGTGAAAGATTATCTCCATTTTAGAAATTTCAATTCTGTAAGGTTCTCATAATGAATTCTTATATATGTACCTGAATACCACTGGAGCGTTGAATACAACCAATTTTAGGGATTTTATTGCGTTTAGTCTGACTAATTAAATTTCTGACCATTAACCACATATTATTACCAGAGTAACCAACTTATCTCAACAGATCAGTAAGTAAGTAAGCTGAACCAAGAACCGATGGGAAAGAAAGGTTCTCGAATCTATGCTCGTACCGATAAGTGAAGTGTAGGGCGGTAACCCACTAAATGTAGTGACGAGCTATTAAGACGTGCATGAAATCAATGGTTGCAGGTGGATAAGGACCATGCTTTGTGACCTTTGCTTTGCAGTGGACTTATGAAAGGCTGTACCGATGATGTTGATTTGAAATCTCAGTTTTCAGTTTCCTTCTGTCGCCTCTTATGACACCCGCGGTAAGATATGGGGTAGTGGATATACACCACCACTACACGGTTCGTATTTGTAATATACGAGTACAATAAAGTAAAGTTACAGTCTATATTATACTTCCCACTGCTTGGCAGAGGTGTCTTCTTATTTCCGAAAGTGTTGTAAGTCATGGATATGTCCGTCAAGCTGCTCCAATGCGTGCTGGCGGATTTCACGTTTTCGAAATATATTTTTTTATTTCTCACACATGCAGGCATTCTTCTTCTTCTTCACCTCCTCACTATGTTTATCTTCACCGCCGTGGACGTGTTACTTTATAATGATCTTATTTTTTTTATAGAAGAGGGGGCAAACGAGCATGTGGCATACCTGATGGTAAGTGACTACCGCCGCCCATGAACAACCGCAGCACCAGAGGAATTGCTGGTGCGTTGCCAGCCTTTTAAAGGAGTAAGCTCTTTCTTGAAGGTCCCTAAGTCGTATTGGTCCGGAAAAATCTCCGGTGGTAAACAATTCCACAAAGAAGTTATACGAGGAAGAAAACTCCTAGTAAAACGCAGAGTGGTGGACCGCCAGCATCCAGATGATGAGGATGGTATCGTGAAATTTGACACGATGTGCGTTTGTGAAATTTGGTAGCTGGAATTAATCCGAACAATTCCTCATAGCACTTCCCGTGCTAGAAGCGATAGGAAATGCAAAGGATGCAACATCCTACGCAGCGCCAGTGAATCGAGCCGATCAGAAAGAACTCGGTCGTCGACGATTCGAACCGCTCTGCGCTGGATGCGGTCAAGTGGAAGGAGCTGGCACTGGGGTGCCCCAGCCCAGAGATGAGAACAGTATTCCATGTGAGGCCGAACTTGCGCTTTGTAAAGTTGCAAGCGATGTGCCGGCATGAAATACTGTCTCGCTCTGCTGAGCACGCCAAGCTTTTTAGAGGCCAATTTGGCCTTCCCTTCCAAGTGACCACGAAACTGCACACTATTCGATATGTCGACGCCGAGGATTCCGATGCTAGCTGAGGCAGCAAGGAGTGCCTTGAAACTGAGGAGATACGACAAAGGGTATTTTAGAAACTTTTTATTCATGTGGAGTGTAACATAGATTAAACAAAAGTGTAATTTTTGGTCATTACTTAAAATCAGCTTTGTGGTTTCATCACTACTCATGCTGAAATATAACCTTTTGACATGCCTTATACAAAGCCAAATTTATTATAATTACGTATCATTGTTATAAATTTGTATATTATTTTACGACAATGGTATGTGCCAATATAAAGTGTTTCTTTTCTTTCATTCTTCCTATTTTTTCTAATAGTTTTTTCTTTCATGCTGCTTAACAGACGGAACTTTTTGCTGTTTCTATTCATTTAAGCTATGGTGTCTATAAGGAGTTTGTGTACTCAAATGGATTAGCTTGATCACACTCTTACAGAATACCGCATCATCGCGCGGGTGATATTGGCACAATGCTGCTGTGTTTCTAATGGAAAGTCCCTTTTTCTTGGAAACGAGGCATTCCGTTTTAGTTCTCAGGGGTAATAAGGGATCTGAATTTTAATTTTTATCAGGGATAAAAGTGTAGGTGTCTATGTGATACAGCAACCGCTTACCATCAGGTGGAGGTAGAGGAATTATAATATTATTCCATACTTGAGCACTTTAATCCTGTCCTGCGCACATGTCTTCGTTGAGACTGTCTGCCGTGACCGAAATTCTGTCTGGAGTACATTATTTATTATTATCATGTTTTCTGTGTACGTCCATTCTTCAAAATGTATTTATTTTATTATCTAACTTAAAAAAAAACACTCATAAAAAATAAAATAAAATAACGTTGTGCCTCACCAGCCGAAATGTTGCATACATAATCCAGTAAATTCATAAATACAAATTACAAAAATACAATTCCTTTACTGAAATTGCTATCCGTTCAATTGATTCGAGAACAAAAGGAATTTTTCCATTTCCATTTTTATAAATGCTAATAGACGATCCCTTTTGTTGTTCACAAAAAAATTAGACCGTTCGCAAAAAACATGTATGAGAACAAAATAATGTGTGTACAATGTTTGCCCATACTTTATCACAATTAAGGTTTATTGAATTAAAATCGAAATTTATTCTTTCTCATAATCATCATCATTATCATCATTACAGCCCTTCACAGGTCCACTGCTAAACATAGGCCTCCCCCCAGGAATGCCACAAAGCACGGTCCTGAGCCACTTGCATCCATCGACTTCCTGCATGTCTTACCAGGTCGTCACTCCATCTAGTGGGAGGACGCCCTACACGTCCGCCGGTACGAGGCCGCCACTGAGAACCTTTTTCCCCATCGGTTGTCGGTTCTTCGAGCTATATGGCCGGCCCATTTCCACTTCAGCTTACTAATCCGTTGGGCTATGTCGGTCACTCTGGTTCTACTGCTGATATCCTCATTTCTAAGTTTATCACGCAGTGAGACTCACATAGCCTCTCCATAGCTCGCTGAGCGACCTGAGCTTCCTCATCCAGCCAACAGTGAAGGACCACGTCTCAGTTCCGTACGTCATCACTGGCAACACGCACTGGTTGTACAGCCTCGTTTTCAAGTTTTGAGGTATAAACGACGCTGCCACACTCGGTCTTCAGCTTCGACAGTTGGCTCTTTCTGGCAGACAGATCTAGCTATAGATCTTTCTCATAAAGAAAAATGATAATTTTGAACCCATGGACGTATAATTAGACTAGGAAAAAATATAAATTGTTACGGACATGACTGATGTTATCCGTTAATTACTGTCAATGTAATTAACGGATAACATCAATTTATTTTAAAAGCTGGCGAAATATAAATAATCTTCTTTAAAAATACAACTTTGCTTATCAGAATGCAGTATTAAATATATTATTTTGAACGCATCCGTAATTATTTACGTTCCTAAACAAAGAGTATATAACTACGTTTTACTAGAGAAGTCCATAGGTATCAAAGGTGTATACTTGTATATAGAGGTCAGTGGTGTATAATGTAATAAAAATACTCTGTCATGTAATCACTACGTTTTAAGTTTTCTAAAGTCTAAATCGATTTTGTTTCTGAATTGAAATTAAAATCTAGTCAATCGCAATTATATAAACTAATTTTAATTATTGAACTGAGAAAATCCTTTCATTTTAAAATGATAATTACTCGATTGTCCATATTTTTAAAAATATACTGAATGCCATTCTTTGTTATATTTAATTTAATAGATAAATGAAGCGACATAATATTATATTTTATTAAGTTACGTTATATCAGATTTTACAAGTCCAAACATATTAGGAGAGTGGCCATTGTCATTTATTGCATTTGTTCTATAACACAATGATAATAATGACCAAAATTTTCTATTTCTAAATTATTATGCCAGTGCTTGACTACTATCCCAGTAAGAATAAAAGCTGCGTGAACCTAACAACAGTATATATGCAGGGAAAAAATTTACTTGGTATTTTATATACAAATTCAAGAAACTGTTTTTTAAGTAATTTCATTTAATTATTATACATATATATGTGCCATTTTTTTGAAAACTTGTTGCCATCTTGTAGTTGTTGTTACCGCTGTTGTAGCAATCTTGGGATTTTGATCAAAGAAATGCGACAAGTAGTTTTGACAGTCCTCTCTTGATGTTAACCTAACACTACCAATAGAATACTGAAGAGACCAAAACAGGTGATTATCTGAGGTGCAAGGTCAAAGATATATGGCGGATGCATTAACACTTCCCAACCAAGCTCTCTCTATTTTTGATGAGTGGCCAAAGATGTGTCAGGTCTGGCGTTATCATGATGAAATACCACCTTTTCTGTTGATCAATTCCGACCGTTTTTCTCAATTTCTTGCTTAAGTCTCATTAAATGTTGGCACCTAGAGATCCAAGTCGATGGTTTGCCTATTCTTAATGTCCTATATGTATTGATATTAAAACCAGCCAGATACAAATAGTACAACCAAAGAGATTTTTCTTAAATTTTATACAAACAAAATACGAATAATTTTTTTTCCCCGACATATTAGAATCAACAGGCGGACTTAATTCTAAAAGCATTCTCAGCCAGTCAACCATTGTGGCGGTGCTAAAACTACGAAGGCCGTTAAAAAGAAAACATGATATCAAGTTAATACATATATGCATTCGTTCATTTCCATTCATGGGGATTGCGCTGGCCTTTTTAGGACCGTGACACCATGTTTGTGCAACCAGGCTGTACCAACCTGGCCGTATTTGAACGGGGTATTGTCGTCCATAAGAGAGGGCTGTGCTCGGAGTTTCTCTGTATGATAAACTTAGAAATTAGGATATACGCAGTACAACTAGAGAGACCGACATAGCCCAACGGATTAGTAAGCTGAAGTGGCAATGGGCCGGCCATATAGCTCGAAGAACCGACAACCGATTGGAAAAAAAGGTTCTCGAGTGGCGGCCTCGTACCGGCGGACGAAGTGTAGGGCGTCCCCCCACTAGATGGAGTTACGACTTGGTAAGACATGCAGGAAGTCGATGTATGCAGGTGGCTCAGGATCGTGCTTTGTGGCATTTCTTGGGGGAAGCCTATGTTCAGCAGTGGACTTGTGAAGGGCTGTAATGATGATGATGATGTCGTCCATAAGCAGGAAATTTTGACTCATTTGTGTTCGATGTGGCAAGACTATTGGTTCTAGCATCTTATTATGGTATTTTCCAGCCATCATAGTGCCCTGTATCCAAACGAGGTCTGTTCTTCCACTATAATTGTATCACCTTGGAATGGATTAACTTCTTGAGGGTGTTGAAGCCGGCTTGTGCGACCAGAAACTCTACAAAACGTACTCTTCTCGAATCAGGATGAAAACCAACACATGTTCTCTAGCCCATTGCAGTCTTCGTCCGCGATTTCTCTTATTGGAGCTGGAACACGAAGTGGTCTACGAGCATGCAGGTTAGCTTCTTGCAGTTTTCTACTCACAGTAAGGTCACTGACAAGTGTCTGGTGTTCAGACATGTAGCCTTTGGGCCAAATCGTTGTATTTTGTTGCATCGCTGTAACATTTGGTTGCCTTCTCGCAGCAATTTGCAAAAATCGGTCTTGTCTGGGTGTGATAATGCGGCTTGGTCCTGGATGCCTCTCCGCCACCTCCCCGTGGCACGATAGTGTGACTACAACCTCGAAATCACATTTTGCCTGGTGGCTATTGCCGCAGCGACGTCACGTTGAAAAGCACCACTCTGCTTTTAACTTCTCTTCTCCAGTTAAATGTGAACGTTGCATTGCAATAAAATGTGAATTTATCACAATCAACTCAAGTTGAATCAAAAAGATGTTTGTGAGCACAAAATTCGCTCTCTCTAGTTCAACTCAATTTTTACCACCAACACATTAAATTTTTTCTTTTATTTAAATTTTGAATCGATCTGGAATACATTACGAAGAATTTGATATTAAAAACATTTTAAAGTGGCCAGAACTATTTTAGTTGGTCAATGTTATTAAAAATATCCCTTGATCATGTTGGTTGTGTTTACATTATAATAATTTTTGCAAAAAAACAACTTAATGCTAATAAGTTGTGATTGTTTCTGAATGTGTCTAGCATTAGACAGACAAGTTGTCTAGAAAAGGGTAAAAAACTCCTTCAAAAAGTTAGTTCGTGGTGCACCATTAAGCATATTATACATAGAAATATGTGTATATATATATATATATATATATATATATATATATATATATATATATATATATATATATATATATATATGTTCATGATATATAATGCGTATGTACATTACATTGAAATGTTTTTAGTTTTTAATTGCTACACCTACGTCCAATTCTCACAACTCTATAGACTGGTAGAATATGCCTCTAGGCATTAAGTTCGCCCTTTTTATCTTTTTTACTGGAACTTACTTTATCTGGAAACAAAGCATTGTATTTGACTCCATAGGAGTGTCAAAGTATCTGAATTTTGACTAGAAATAGAAACAGAAACTTTTTCATTCAATAGAGAAAAATAATTCACTCTTATGTTTAATTTACTATCTTATGCCTCTGTCCTGGAAAGAACCAGAAAAAAGCCAGCGGGACATTTCACTTAAAAAAAAGAACAGTTTAAAATCATATCGACACCCTCGAGCAAAAAGTCAGTAATCGTAAAATTTAATTTTACAAGAAAAAATATTTACAGTTTTTGTGATATAACTCAGGAACGCGTCGGAATATTTAAAGTTATAGAAATATCAAAGGAAAGTTATTTTTTTATAGAATCTGACTGTATGTTGGCGAAAATTATATTTTATGAATAATAGTCTACAGTAGCAAACTTTTTGAGCGATATTAAAGTTTAATGTAAAGGTTTATGAAAAATAAAATAAAAAATGAGTTATATATCATCATCATACTAATTTATTTTCTATATTTGAAATCAAAGTCACCATTGTAGCCGTAAAAATATTTTAATTTTAATAAAAATCATAAATTGTTATGAGATCAAAAAGGGGAGAATTAAAGGTACTCGTAGCTTAGAAGTTAAGTTAATAACAATTTAGTTTTGAAATCGATTTGAGTTATCATTAAAAATGAATTAAAGTAATAAAATTAAAGATTCTTCAACCTCAATATTATTAGTTGTACTAATGCTTTTCAGTATCGCAAAAACAGGGATTAAAAAGGATTTTAAATGCGTGGGCTCGCTCCAGGTTTATAAAACCTCTCAAGATCTGTATGCAAAACTTTGCTTATTCGAATGGGTTGGTGGTATGCTTGTTGTAATTCAACGTTCTCCAAATGTATGACCTCTACAAGATCAGCCCATCGAATTATCTTACCATCTTTATCATGTCGTCAATTGTCAAGATTTACTAGTCTTCTTTTTATGTTATAATTCACTATTTTATTCTTATTACATCATTTATAATTCATCACAGCCTTTCAGAAGTCTGAGCATAGGGATATTTGCCATAGTTTCAGCGCATGGCAGTTGCAGCTTTTCAATTCTTTTGAGCTATTATCAGGAAGATGCTGCTACTGAAATGATGATAATAATGACGATATTTTTAGAATCCTATGTAATACTTTGAACCAAAGTATAATAATACTATTCTTTTCTTTTTAAATTCCTAAGCATTCATGGCGTTCTTGAGATACTTCGGCATTTAAAATAAGTTCTCAGATACATAAGAATCCTTAGTCTTATACAAGATAATACGATTTGGTAAATTGTTTTAATTGTTTCCTTCGCTAATGCCGGTGTATTTCATGCCCCAGTTTCTTTAGTGTAGTGTCATTTATAACTTGTAATACGAGGATGAGAAGGGACCACGCTCTCAAAGGATACCAGCTTAAAATAGCAGCTTAATGGTGAAGAGTTTCTTATGGTTAGTAAAGAGAATCGGATGACCTTTTGGCTGGAAAATTTTAGTCCATAGGGGTGATAACGCTGTATTTCTTAATCGAGGATAAATATAGATGTCTATGGGCCACAGCATCCACTTACCATCAGGTGGACTGTATGCTCGTTTGTCTTCCTTATTCTATAAATAAGGTCTTTACTATATGTATTGTAAGGCCGCTTTACGCTTCCGTTGCCTGTGCGAGGCTGCCATTCGAGAAGTTTTCTCCCCGATCGGTTGTGGGTTCTTTAAACTGTATGTTATCACTTCAGCGCATTGTTCTGTTGGGCTGTGTCATTTTTAATGTAATTGCAGTATACTTAAAAACTAAAAAGGGAATTTTATCATACTATACAATAATACACAATAGAATGGCTGTCAACCTTATTTTATACGAGAACCGGTGTCACCAGAACTACACATACAAGCGATTACGTCTTATTATCACTACTAGAAACCCAATTCGCTCATTGGTCATACAAATTTCAATAAATAAATATTACGAATGCATTTATTATGACATAAAATTAAAATGATAATATATTACAACGGATTCACAAATAATATTTACAGACTGTCTCTTTCTGAAAAGAAAGAGCAGGAATAACTGTGTTGACAGACTGAGCGAATTTGTTAGACTTTTGATCGATGTTCACTTAATTCGATGTTCAAAATTATTAGTCTGTGCCAAAGAGAATATAATCACTACGTTTGTCTGTGCATTGAAGCAACTGGTGTATAATAGTATCACAGCTAGGGATAGTCTTGTTAAGTATTAACCGGTAACCGATAACCACCTGTAAAACTTGAGTATTATATTAATATATATATTGAAATCATTCAATAATATTTGCTATTTTATGTTTTAAGAGTCGACAGCACCTCAATTAATAACATAAATAATACTAAAGTTTTGACTTTTTAATTTAAATGCAATGAAAAAATGTTTTGTGTCTGAAAATACACGATTCTTTGTAAATTTTTCGGTTAAATATCCAAAATTTGGTCCAAACTTAAATTAAATTCATTTCAAAATTAGATTCAAATAAAATTAGGTTAAATATATTTAAATAATAACAGTCTTTTATTTGAATTTAATGACTATGAATAAATTGTTATAACATTTTGTTATTAAATTGTAATTTTGTTCCTTCTATAGGTATCATTGAAAATGTTCAATAACGTTTTTAGATTCAATTTTCTGGTTACGTATCATTACTACATACTGTATGTTCACTTCACGCCCAAACACCCAAAAGGACCCATTTTTTTTTATAGGAGAGGGGCAAACGAGCCTGCGGTTCACCTGATGTTATGACTACCGCCGCCCATGAACAACTGCAACACCAGGGAATTGCAGATGCGTTTCCGGACTTTTAAAAGGAGTAGGCTCTTTCTTGAAGGTCCCTAAGTCGTATCGGTCCGGAAAAATCGCTGGTGGTAATCGGTTCCACAAGGAAGTTGTGCGAGGAAGAAAACATCTTCTAAATCGCACAGTGGTGGACCGCCAATCATGCAGATGGTATGGATGGTATCGCGAGTTTTGTCGCGATGTGCAATGGTCAAATTGAGCGGCTGGAATTAGTCCGAACAATTCCTCAGAGCACCCCGTGGTACATGCGATAAAATACGCAAAGAGATGCAACATCTCTACGCAGTGTTAGTGAGTCAAGCCGATCGGAAGAACTCGGTCGTCGACGATTCGATCCGCTCTGCGCTGAATGCGGTCAAGTGGAAGGAGCTGGCACTGAGAGCCCCTGCCCAGAGATGGAACAGTATTCCATGTGAGGCCGAACCTGCGCCTTGTGAAGTTGCAGGCGGTGTGCCGGCATGAAATACTGCCCCGCTCTACTGAGCACGCCAAGCTTTTAGAGGCTAATTTTGCCTTCTTCCAAGTGACCACGAAACTGCACGTCACTCGATATGTCAACGCCGAGGATTCCGATACTGGCTGAGGCAACAAGGAGTGCCTTGAAACTGAGGTGATACGACAAAGGTTCCTTTTAGCGTAAACGCGCAAACTTGTGTCTTCTGGGGATTGAACTGGACTAGATTTAGTCGTTTCATCCGAGACTTTGTCCAACAAAGTCTCGACTTCAGACACAAGTTTGTTCCGGTACTCGGCGACGTTTTCCGATAAATATTGGCATGGCCGGTGTATAGAGCATCACCAGTGCTGTCATCCGCATAGCAATGAATGTTACCGGTTTGCAACATATCATTGATATGCAGAAGAAACAGCGTTGGTGATAGCACGCAGCCTTGTGGAACACCAGCGTTTATAGTCTTGTAATCGGAGCACGCACCGTCTACTACGACCTTGATGTCTGATCAGCCAGAAAACTGGTGATCCAATTGCACAATTTCTCGGGAAGCCCATAGGAAGGAAACTGAAAGAAGCGCTTGTGCCAGACCCGATCGAAGGCCTTCGCTATGTCCAAACTAACGGCCAATGCCTCCCCTTGACCTGATCGCCTGCGCCCATCTGTGTGTTAGGTAAACAAGAAGATCACCAGCTGAGCGACCCGACGGAAACCGTACTGGCAGTCACTAATCAGCTGGTGCTCCTCAAGGTACCGCATGAGCTGGCAGTTAATAATTGACTCCATTATTTTCGAGAACAAGGAGGTGATGGCGATAGGCCTGTAATTGGACGGATCAGAGCGGTTACCTTTTTAGGATCGGGTGCACGAAAGCTGTCTTCCATGAATTCGGGACAACGCCTAGAGTAGGAGTACCGAAAAGACGCGTTAGAACCGGTGCCAACTCTGGAGCGCACGTCCTCAGCACAATTGGCGGGATTCCATCAGGCCCACTCGACTTGAGGATGTCCAGGAGAGGTGCTTTGCGTACTGAGCACTGTGTGAATCGCACATCAGGCATAGAGCACTTACACTGCGGGATGGTCGGCGGTGTGTTCCCCTGTCATCAAGAGTCGAGTTGGACGCAAAAGGAGCCTAAAGGTCGGCTTTCTCTTTTGCGTCGTGGGCCAGTGAGTCATTATCCTGTTCAGAGATGGTAGTGATGGCTTACAGAAATTTCCTTGACAGCCTTGGCGAGAGACCAGAATGCACGGGTTCCGAAGGAAGGCGAACTAGTTTCTCGCCAATTCTGCCCATGTGCTCTGACTTTGCCTTGGCAATAACTCTTTGAAGGACCTGGAGGCGAAGTTATACTTCTTTTTAAGCATGCTGGTGTTTACATCCCGAGCCGCCGAAGCCTCAGCCCAGGCCTGATAACACCGCTTACTGCGTAATGCAGTCTTACAGGAGCGACCAAACCAGCTGCGATCTGCCACCGATGGGTACCACAGATGATGGAATAAATAGTTTCATTCCTGTAGCACCACATCGGTGACAGAGTCAGCAACAGCGCTGGGATCATCCGGCGAGAAGCAAACCGCCCCCATGGGTGGATGCAAAGAAAGACCGCATTCCATCCCAATCCGCCGACCTGTAATGCCAAACACGGCGGCAACCGCAGAACGCAACCGCGAGGAGAGCGTGAGTGGCACAAGTGGGATCAGACAATGGTCCGAAGAGCCAAGAGGGGCATCGACGGAAACCTGATATCCGTCCGGATGAGAGGTCAGCAGAAGGTCCAACAGGAAGGTGTGATCCTCCACATCTGGAATCCGTGTAGGCAGTAATCAGTTGTGTCAGACCATATGCCAAGGCAAAGTCATAAACAGATCTCCCGCATGATCGGTTAAACGAACCGAGCCATTCAGCGTGGTGGGCGTTAAAATCGCCAAGTATCACGATCTCTACGGATGGGATCTGTTGTAGCAAGAAATCTGTAGCCGTTTGGACGTGGTCGATGAGTCGGTCTGTGTCGGCATTACCGCTATGGGACCTATACAGGCACCCGTAGACGCGGGATTTTCCATTTGTGTTAAAAGTAAAAAAATATTTCATATTATGTATTTTCATACATTTTCTTCTAATTTTGCGCTTGCCTGGTGTTGGCTTACCAATACTGTAATATTTACTATTATTGGTACTTTTTAGATAAAATAAGATATATGTTTATTTACATAAACCATTTTTGCAGTTTTCCTGAGATACAAAAAATGGATAGAAGCCACGGAATTCTTAACTAATATTTTTTAAGCCTTCCGTGGCTGTTGCTGTAACATAAAATTGTCTGCTTAAATTCACAGACTAAAATGATGCTACGCATCTTAAACGTGTTCAACAACTTTTTATTTACAATAAGAAAAAAATACATATATATATATATATATATATATATATATATATATATATATATATATATAAGAGATTTTCATCTGTATGACTGATTACTGACTCATCACGATATCTCTGGAACCATAAGGCCTAGAGACTTTAAATTCGGTAGAAATATTCCTTTTGCCGAGTAGAGGTCAGTTAAGAACGGATTTTATGAAATTCCACCCGCAAGGGGCAGTGGGGGGCGTTAATAAAAATTTAAACTTTTTATGTCGCTTTGCGCCGTCTGTACGCTTAGGTCTTTTAAACTACGTAACATATTTTGATGAGGTTTCCATCAATAGATAGAATGATTTAAGAGAAAGGTATAAATGTATAATTATATAAATAATTCTTCTGTTCGTGTGTAACTGAACTCCACCGTCTAGACTAAACGGCTAGACCGATTTTGATGAAATTTTGTGTGTGTGATTAAGTTAATTAGACGTTTTAGATGCACAATAGACCTGGTAGGTGGCGCTATTGACGACTGTGTGAAGCTGGGGCGCATCGCTGGTTCTATATAAATAATGCATGCTATATCTTCAGCCAATCAGGACCGAAAGTGAAATGAAAACAATAAAGGGCGTATGTCTGTGGCCTAACGATCCGTGAAGTCATTGCGAGTGAGCAGCTCAGTGAATTCTAATTAGAAAACCTATTGTACGTATCATCTTTCTTTCAAAAATATACGGCTTACTTACCCCGTTCAACCGTGTCAGGAAACAAAATGAATTCCGCTCGTTATCAATGCAGACAGACATACCCTATTGTTCACACTACAATATTTTCGCAACATAAATGTTACTACTGGCTTTAGAATATTTATTTTTCTTGTTTGCGATTACAGATTTTTTTTATATTATTTTTAAATCAGTTTTTTTTTCAATATTTTTTTTAATCTCTTCTGGTGTGTACGAATAAACGTTTTTTTTTTGTTAAAAGTGATAGTACGTTAAGGTTTTTTTTTAAAAACAAGGTGACAAAGGAGCAAATTCCTTTACCTCCACCTGATGGTAAGCGGTTGCTGTGTCATATAGACACCTACACTTTTATCCCTGATGAAGAATTAAAATTCAGATCCGTTATTACCCCTGAGAACTAAAACGGAATGCCTCGTTTCCAAGAAAAAAAGGACTTGTCCATTAGAAACACATCAGCATTGTGCCGCAATATCACCCGCGCGATGATGCGGTATTCTAACGAGTGTGATCGAGCTAATCCATTTGAGGTACAGCAAAACTCCTTATAGACACAATAGCTTAAACCTTAATCTAATATTAATAATAATAAATAATTTAACCTTAACCTAATATTAACGTTAGGTAACGTTTTCTGAACAAAATAATAAAAAAGGTCGTGGGTTCGAATCCACCATTCGACTACTGTCGTGAATAACTCCTACCTAACACAAGCATTAAAAGTTTACCAGCAGGGCTAGCATGGGCAGGAGACATTTTATCCCCGGGGAAAGGAGAAAATGTTTATCCTCTCGCTTAGTTTTATCCAACCTTAGAGCATGGGCACACCGGTGGATATAATATCAATAAAACAGTAATAAAACAGTAGATAAAATGGAGATAGACTTAGACTTAGATAGATTTTTTGTATGAATTTAAACTTCAACCCACGTCCAATGAACTAGGATAAAATTGTCCCTTTCAAATGTCAAAAATGCATAATTTTTTATCTTTCATTTGGCTCCATGCTACGGACGGGGGATATATGTCTACTCGTTATGTCAAATGGGGATATACTTCTCCCCGTTTGACATAACAAGATAAATTTATCTCTTGTCAGTGGATATAATCAGGGGATAAAATTTTTGTCCCCGCCCATGCTAGCCGGGCAGGAGTGTTTAAAGGAAATAGTTGTAATAAAAAAAAAGTTTATATAATTGAATTTCTAAAACACCATTAAATGAAGTAGCAGCCCTTTACGAATTCATTTATGCATGAAGGAAATACTGAAATCGTAAAAGCGCAAAAAAGATCGGAACAATTATTGTTTATAACTTTGTTACAAAAGTATTTCGAAAAAATTCCCTTTTGTAACTGCGAAGCAAGAACTGTTCTATTGTTTATAAACCAATTACGAAAAAAAAATTAAATTTCTTGAACGTGGGTCGTTACTGAACTCAATTAAGGTTATATCAGAACGGGAAATACAAGAAATGTTCGCAAGAGTCCCATGTCCTTGAAATATTTTACTTTTCCACTCAATGTTTTCCCTATGATATTTTATCAGAAATCAAAGAAGAAAAGATTTTTTATAAAACTATACAAAATGAGCCTCCATGTATACCTTGGTACAATAATGCTGAAATTAGAAATAGTTACAAAGGTAGATCATAGACTGAGATACGGGTATGTACTGTTAAATAAATTTTCATTTCTCGTGAACAACGTTAACTAACCAAATTGACATTTTTTATATCAACTCAGGGTGACAAACAATCACACAGTCAACCTGATAGTAAATGGATGCTGTTGCCCATACATATCTACATTTATACTCAAGATTCCAAATTCAGATGCCACCGCTCATGGTCATGGTCACCGCTGAGGACTAAGGTGTTAAGCTTAAACATAATTGTCAATGAATGGCGTTCAATATTAATTGACTCAGCAGAAGCATTTAATTGATGAAGCCGTAGATAAATAAACTTAAAATATATGTGATAAATTTAAAAAATGAGGATTAATAAGAGAAAAAAGACGCAAAACGACGAAGTAAGACTTGATCATGCAAATATACAAACAATGGGCACAAAAGAGAAATAAGGAAATAAAGCTGATACTAAATATATGGCAGAAAGTTACATAGAATTAAAAAAAACATTAGAGGCTGAAATGGGGTAATAAATGATCTTACGTCGCCGTCACTGGTGAAATTTTTATACGTTTTATATTTAAGCTTAAATAAATCGGAACCGAAGCATTCATTGGAATATCATATTTCTGCCTATGTGATAGATTGCGTCGTTTCTATGGACTCGAGATGAATAGTTTGTACACAGTAACGACTGGATGCGATTTATCTTTGCTGGAAAATATTAACTCAAAACTAAATTGTATATTTTCAAGAGTAATGTTTTTAAGATATTTTCCAGCATCTTGAGACAATCGCAATGTATTAGAAATAAATTATCTTTGTGCGGTATATATGGGTGTATTTCTACTCATAAATAGTTAACTGTTCTAAATCTGAAACAGATATAAGCCATATATGCACATGGTGACGGCATAAGAAAATTTGTGATAGATTCTGGATACTGGACTGGAAAAGATACGATATTAAGATCCATGGCAAGTGCATCACTCACCTTCGATTTTCCGACGATATAGTCCTTAAAGCAAATCGCTAGAGGACCTTAGCACTATGCTCAATAGTAGGCACTATTGAGCATAGTACTATTATATACCCAACAGATAGGTCTTAAAATGAACATGGACAAAACAAAGATCATGTGTAACGGTCATGTCAAACCTATGCCGGTAGTAGTTAGGAGCACTAATCTTGAAGTTATTGATGTTCCTGTACGTTTACCTGGGACAAATATACTGAATAGATAAGTCTAAATTGAGCGAGAGGTCAGTCAACTTGGCTGGGCTGGTTCGAGAGATTACGACACGTTTAACGTCAGGTATATCTCAAAACATGAAAGCAAGATTGTACTGATTGTATTGTTTGACTTATGGATTTGAAACGTGATCGTTCACTGCTGGCCGTATAACGCTCAAGGATACTCAGCTTGCTATGGAGTGGCTATGCTAGGGTTTCTGCGTAATGAACTTAGAAATGAGGATATCCGCAGTAGAACCAGAGCAACCGACATAGCCTCGACGGATTGGTAAACTGAAGTGGCAATAGCCCGGCCGGCCATATAGCTTGAACCGACAACCGATGGGAAGAAAGTCAAGGGCAGCCTCGTACCGGTGGGTGAATTGCACGGCCTCCCAATAGATGGAGTGACGATCTGGTAAGATACAGGAATTGACGGATGCATGTGGCTCAGAACCGTGGTTTGTAGCATTCCTTGGGGGAGGCCTATGTTCAGCAGTGGACATGTGACGGGCTGTAATGATGATGATGATAATCATTTTTTTAAACGCTAACGTAAGTAATGTGGTATTGTTTTGCTACTATTTTCTTAAAAATTTCGACTAGTACAAAATTTACTTTTGATATAAATTCAAAACAGACTTCAAGGAACTAAAAAGGAAATAAAATATTTTAACAGAAAGTAAAAGTTCAATAATTAAAAAGAAGAAAATAATTCCACATTCTGAAGCGTTACTTAGACAAAGTGTATAGAAGAATTATAGCCCCAACTTCAGAATGTTATGTTATACGTGGCAGAGCCACGCGACAACCAAAATATGGTGTCCTTAAGGGTAACTACGTATCTGCATTTTGATTCTTAATCGAGGATAAATGTAAATATCTATGGGCCACAGCATCCACTTATCATCAAGTGGAATGTGTGCTCGTTTGTTACTCTTATTCTATAAAAAAATATTTTATATTCCTTTTTGCCCTTTTGAAAAGAATATCACATTCTCAATGACGTCTAAATAGTTCAGTTAAAAAAAAGCATCGAAATAGGTTCACAATTGACGACGATCTCAAGTCACTTATATTATAAAAACATAAAGTCATATTGTTAATCTCCTCTTATGAAGTCGGCTAACAAAAATTACAAGCTTGTACAACTGTCGAACAAATCGATTGTATCGCTTTTTCAGGCTATGAGGCGGAGAGTAGCGATGCAACGGGAAATAGATGCTATTTGTGTACGTGAAAGGTCTGAATCAGATGTATAACATTTTGCCTCCGAGTAGATTCAGTTGAGCGAAAAAGAAATATATTTCAAACAGACGGCAACGTTAAATTTAAAAGGAAATTTGAAATATTTAATGGAAATTCACAGAGAGACCAAAAATTGTATATGAGTGTGTTTAGTAAAGTAAAGGACAAATTACGAGTTTATTTCTTTTATTAACATAAGTGATACACATTGGATAAAGAATCTTTTAATAACAAGAAAAAGCAGACTTAAAATAAAATAAAATAACTTGTACATAACAGCTTCGGAAGTCGGTGCTAAGACATAGAGTAGAAAGTAACGCCAGGAAAGATCAAGGCTATATTTTATCCGAAAAACTTATATTTTTTTTGGAAAAAAAAGAAAAATTAATATGGTCTTATAATTGGTTATTACGCCGTATTATATCGATCATATATCCTATACAGGCAAAGCCGGGGCGGGTCGCTAGGATTTAATAAAGACAGTCGTTATAATATTTTTTATTATTTGTAACTAGTATGTATTTATATCGTATGCCCGTTTATCAAGTGATAGATACCCGTAACTAAACGTAAGTAAGTATTTAGTTTACGCCAAGAGTAGAATGCCTAGACTGGCGATGGCAACTAGTGCCAAAGATGCGAAACACCTGGTACTGCCATGCTTAATCCGCCTGGCAAGTCTGACAATTATATTGTAAAATGTTTAAAGAAAAAAGTTTTTTCCGAACCAGTGGTAAAGATTAAAAGACTTTTCAATACGTATTCTAGTAATCATTATTGAATAAAAATAATTATTTATTATTCTATTCTAATTAAGGACATACAGTCTGATAATGATGATGAATGGTGATTATAATACAAATATTCTTTCGAACTTAATACAGATCGATTTTAATTACCACCAAGAGAATAAATTTCTTGCAACTGAAAGCGTTAAGTTTGTAAGATAACAAGAGCCCGGGTCGTTTGGATAATACAAACAAAACAACAAGTCCTGCTAAGTCAGTAATTGATTACTGGAGCTGTGTGGAAGGACCACTGTTGACTTACAGCGAAGCTTACAAGTAGTATAAATAAAATTGTAACAAAAGCAATCTAAAATTGATTAAAACGAGCAATGTAAAATTGAAGTGTGATCAAGAATAATAATTATAGCTTTATTTATAGAAATGAGTGGAAGAATCCTTGATTATTGTTATATATAAAATAACAACCGGGTATTTCCTGAAATCGTACTTCTTCACACTTAATCATAAATTGTTTTGTAGCATTTTGCGAACAATTATATTATTTTAAAAGGAAACAAGGAAAGCAAAAATAGTGGACTATTTTTAATTAATTAAGGTCACGTCCATGTCACACCTACGCCAATTGTTGTTGGAGCACTAAGCTCAAAGTTGTTCACAAGTATTGTCCGATGAGGTAAGTCGAACTTCTACCGAGAGGTCAATCGATGCATCCCACTTGGCTGAGGCATTCGAGAATACGACACATCTTCTCGTCACGTATACCTTAAAACTTGAAAACAAGAGTATTATTAATTAATTATTTATTTATATTCGAGGCTTAGATCCCAAGAACCTCTCTCGACTCTGTAACGCACGACGTGCAAACGTAATTAATAAATTATAGAAAACACTAGTTTCGCCCCGGCTTAGCACGGGTATTTTGGATCTTGTCAACAGCGCCATTGTGAATCTAAGCCGTCCACGAACCTACTCAAACACATACAAAAAATCAAAATCGGTCCTTAGAGTACAGTGACTAACACGTACAGAAGAATTATCTATATATATACATATATTTCACCAGATGGTAAGTGGGTGGATGCTGCCCATAGTTATATACGATATATACTCTACAGACATTGCCCCAGGACAGTGCTTTGGGGAGGACAATTTCGGCAGTGGACTAGTGAGGGGCTGTAATGATATGTTAGTGAAAATTTATATTATTAAGCATCAACGTAAACAAATTCAAACTTATAAAGCACATTGCATTTCCAAAACAGATCTAAAACTCATTTATCTCACAATGCGGGTTAATCGTCTCCGCTGGAGTACGCGGACTTCAAGCCAGACTTGCTTTTAACGATGTCGCCGTAGCCTTGGGCAGTGTATGCAGTTTCACGTAGACCTGCCGTTCCTTGCGCCGTATTGTGTCTGTTGAAATTTATTTTGTTGTTTGTTTTAAATCTGTGAAATTTAAACCGTATATTCCTATCTCTGGATTACTTTTAATGTATTTTCGTATACAAAATGCTTAATATTTTAAGATATATATACATAGTATAGCCACGCTGCAGTATTATTATGATTGTAGCACAAATGGGTTGGCTCGACCGGTGAAGCATGACGCCTCACAATATAACGGCGTAAAATAGTAACTTAATGCTGCTGTGATTGATTAAAGAGAACCGAAGACCCTTATTACAGGTGCGTACTGGTATGTACTGGTGCTTTTTACTCTGCGGTGTCTAGCGATTGTAGGCACCGCACGTGAACACGTGCGAAACACGTGTATTATTATCGACGGCGGTGTGACTTTCCTAGTGCAGTGGTATTGGGAGTAGTGGTGCTGGGATTAGTAATGATGGGGATAGTGCACGCAATAGAGGGAGGGCGGGAGGTGCTCCTCAAACTAGGTAAGACCCATCGTTTTACTTTATTACGCGGATCTTAGCAAACTAATTTTTAACATCTTTAATATTATAGATTTCCGAAATGTAACGCCCGATTCTTTTAAATATTTTACTCATTTTAGTTCTTTGAAACCGAATTTTACTATTTATTAAATGTTTTATTCAAGATCATACTCCAAACTATTTTATTCAATTTCTCGGCTTAAAGAGCTTTAAGCTCTTAATTATGAACGTCAAAATCTAGTTTCCCCTATTTTGCCACACATTAGATGATCTATTTTTTTTCACAAGAAGGGAATGAAGCAGGACATGGAAAGCGAAAACTTCCTGGTAATAACTCCAAATAAAAAAAAACTGCGGTTGCCAACCCACATGCCAAGCGAGTCAATAATGGTACATCCTCTCTATAAGGCAATCTATGTATCAAATATTATGTTATCAAAGATTCTCCTTTTTTTAAGTTGTTTGTATGACCAACAAATAACGAAGTAGAAGAAGAAGGCGCTGTAAGAATATCCACTACCCATATCAACCCATGGGTGTCGTAAGAGGCAACAGACGACTAAAAATAAAAAAACAGCGTTTTCAATCCACCTACCAAGCGTGACAATTTTGGCAAATATCCCTCCTATAAGTCAATGTATGAGTGTTCACTAATCGACTTATGGTTTTTATGTATGTATGTATGTAAAAGAAAATAATATTTATCTGTGAAGGTATCACTTTTATGGTAGGGGGATATTTAGTGACGTCTAAACCAGCGGTTTTAAATAAATTATCCAGCACGCCGCATGGTGTCAGTTGAGAGGAACGTGCCAGACCGCACTTTAGATAAATTCTCACGAACAATATATGGGTTCCCTGTAGCAGGCTACTTCAATGAGCGGGTGCTTGATACGTAAAGCAGTTTATCAAATTAGGAAATTTTTACATAAAAATCGAACTAAGAAACAGAAGAAACAAAAAAATTAGTCTCGGGTTACTTAACGTACACACTTACCGTACGAAACACAGCAGCATTGAGCTGCTATTTTACGCTGGTATTCTGTGAGGACCTTCCCAGTCGAGCCGACCCATCTGGAAATCATATAATCGCAATATAGCAGTATGGCGCCACGTAAACATCTGCATCTGAATTCGGTGCTAATCCAACGTGTATCGAAGAAGCAAAGATTTAAGAAGCTATTAAATTATGTGCAAATAATTTTATGTTTTTAGTTTCTTTGAAGACGGCTAAGCTTGAGTGAACTAAACAATGTTACCTCAAGATAACAACATGAATGTCGTCTGAAAAATTACATTAAAAAAATTCTTATTCCATTTTTCCACCCCGAATATTTTTTTCTTGTGTAAATGGCGTCGTCCTAGAAGTATTGAATATTTAATAAAAAAAACATCTTTAAAATCGGTTCACAATTGACGAAGATATTGCGTAATATACAAAAAAATATACATTCGAATTGAGAATTTCCAACTCTTTTGATGTAATATAAATTGTATTTGCTTCAATAGATACAATATTTGGTAGAAATTTTTATAGACAGTAAACTTTAGCCGTATTTTTTTTATCATGTATTATAATTTATTGAAAAGTTTGTGGTATCTCTGAATCCTGTTTGAACGCAGACTGCTTTCAAATCACTGAACTAGTACTGATATTGTTTAAAATCTACGGCATTACAAAAAGTGTTTATACTAAATGTAAAACTTTTCTAACTTCTTATCTCTTTTCTTAAAATTGAGTAACGAACTACTATCTACTCTAAAATAAGTAAGGTTTTTTTTATTTGTGTGAATTTTGTGAAGGCTGTAGAGTGGCAACGTAAGAGATATGGGGTATATAATCCCTTGGGTAGGTCGTAAGAAGAAAAAGAGGGAAAATGGGAAAAGTTTCCTGATAACAACTAAAATCAATAAAAAAATATTGCAAGATTCCTCTATAAGGCGTTTTATGGGGGGATATGTTTATGAAATTTTGTAGGCTATAACGAATGAATGAATGAATAAATGGATGAATGACTTTTTTATTATTTTATTACACATTTTTGTACAAAATCATTTAAAATTGCTACTTTTACTATCATAAATGTGTGCTTAACTTCACCTGATGGTAAGTCGTGACACAGCCGGAGATAAGACTTAGCTTTATAAAAGCCTATTCAATCTTGCCTTGAAGACACCCATATTGTAATCGGGTGAAAACGTAAATTTAATCAACTTTGAGAATCAAATTGTTTTGAATTTCCGGTGCATTGAGAGCTATATGGCATACTAAGATGAAACGTGGGATTGAGCTGTTGGACGTCTTGAATAGTTAGGCAATCTTACTAGATTGATTATTGATTAGTCGGCTAAAACGTTACGTATACGTAACGTTTTAGCCGACTTAAAATCAAATCATCTGCATGTTCTTTTTTGTATGTTACACGATAACTTTGTCAGTTGTGAACCGATTTTAATGATTCTTTTTTTATTAAATAGGTTATACTGCACGTTTGGCATAATATACATGACTTTTATTATGACGTATTTATTAATTTTTAAAAGAAGTTGAAGATAGGTAGATAGAAAATTCTTTATTGCACTCAAACAAATAATAATAATACAAAGGCGAACTTAATGCCGAAAAGGCAATCTCTGCCAGCTAACCTTTGGTAGTGTGTTATAGGTAGAGCCGCAAGAGAAAAAACTAACCTATTAACACATATTATTCAAAACATATAATATAATATAAATATGTTATTTTATACATATATACACTTATACACACATATACACAAATATACATACACATATGCAAATATATAAATAAACTCTTGGTAAATCCAATTGTGCATACCCTAAGTGCATTAAAAAAATTACGTATAACATGATTATACGTAAATTTTTTGAAGTAGTTTAAACACACGCAAGTCACTAATAACCTTATTATTGTAATTCCAATTTTCCAATAATTTTATGTCAAACTTCAATTTTAAAAAGTTTGGAAAATCCAAATTGCACGACTCATAATGCTCATATGATCATCATATCATCATTCAGGTATCCATAAAGTCCAAGACGTATTTAAGTATAAATATACTTAAATATATACATCCTACTTACTTTTAGTACGTAGTACTATTATTTATTCTGTGCTTTTAAAATATTTTAATAAAAATCTCTGATTATTATTATAATCAAGTATGTATAAAATTTGGTTTTTGAATATTTTGTATTTGTACAGCGATCTTTTGAGCCGCAAACAACAGATGCAGTATCCACTCACGACGGCGGTTGACGCCGAATTGAGTGAGTGAGGCAGTCTATTTAGTTAAATAAATTATTACAAGCTGCTAAAACACCGAAAATTTCCAGATTTCTACGCCGAAAAATTAATTATATAACTAAACAAAAGAAAATTAAACTTCCATTTACATTCCATGGCTTGCCACATGATAGATGAAGAGATTAAAAATAGATTGAGTTAAACAATTGATATTTTCAAAAGTTATCGTGTTTACCACTCCATGCGGACTTGATAAATCTACAGCATAAACCACTAAAGCCACTTTTTAATGTAAAAATAGCAATTAATCGACTTAAAAAAATATTAATAAGTTCAACATTCATTTATCTTTCAGACAATGTGCTTTTTATGATTGCTAGATACAATTTCATGCGACAAAACGTTAGAATCTTGATTTTTAGGTGCTAGTAGAACATTCCTACGCGCTTTGTACTTAAGGCACGCAATACATATAAATAAAAATACATACTAAACCAATAACATTAATCAAGTAATTTTAAATAATTTGCCTCAACCTTACGTTTAAATGTATTTATTGAGGGAGCATCTTTTAAATCTCGTGGAAGATTATTCCAAAGTGTTAGTGTGTAGTGATGATACCGTAAATCAATCCGAGTAGTATGTAGATTTATGCATCGGGATAGTTAGAGTTTTGTTGGTCATCGAACATAAGTATGAAAGACGCTCTTTCAGATAAGCTGGGAAACAAGGATTATGAAGAATACCATACAAAGTGGTTAGAAGGTTCCGGCGCAAACGGATGTCGAGCCACTTAAGTCTTGAGCGAAATTGATATATGATCAAACTTAGGCGAAAAATATAGCGTGCATACATTGAGCAGATGGTCGAGTTTTCTAAGCAGGTCCTCAGTTATATCTGGATAAGCAATATCAGCATAATCTAAAATAGGAAGCACAAGAGAGTTGACTAGCGTAACCTTGGCCGTCTGATGGATAAATTTTGCCAGAGCTTTAATGCATTGTGCTAAAATACGTCTTCGGACCTCAGCCAAAATTTATCCAAGGTTTTTAACCTGCCAAGCATATTCTAAATCATAACCATTTAGAGTGACTTTAGGTAGATGTTTATAGTCAATTCGACATGTAACTTTTCTGTTCCTATGATTATAATCTGTGTTTTGGCAGGATTTAATATTAGTCCATGACAGCTTGCCCACTAATGAACTGCAGCAAGATCTAAATTCATTTTGTCTACAGATGAATTTAGGTAATTTATACTAAAATGCTGATACAGCTGGACATCATCTGCTTACAGGTGATACTTGCTGAAATTTATTACGGAGACAAGTACATTGATAAACACAGAAAAAGCAACGGAGATAAAAAGCTGCCTTGAGAAACACCAGCAAACAATGTTACACCAATCGGAGGACTTATCATCAACACGTATGCGTTGCCGGCGTCCTGCAGATAGGAACTGAACCATTTACAACTGATGATGTTAAATTCATTGATTTCAGAATTGCTGACAAAATGTTATAGTCAACAAAATTAAAGGCGTTACTGAAGTCAAGAAGGATAAGAAGAGTAAATTGACGATTATCCATTGAAAAGCGGATATCATCAGTTATTTTAATTAAGGCCGTGGAGTGGAGTGCAGTGGTCGGAAGAGTTTTATAAAAAATATATCATCATTATCATCATTACAGCCCTTCACAAGTCCACTGCTGAATATAGGCCTCCCCCAAGGGATGCCACGAAGCACGGTCGTGAGCCACCTGCATCCATCAACTTCCTGAATGTCTTACCAGGTCGTCACTCCATCTAGTGGGGGGTTGCCCTACACTTCCTTTTTTTATATACCCCCCATGACAAAAGTTACAAAAATATATACATAAATGCAATATGCAATAAAGTGAAGTTGAATGTACTTTGCATTAACAACTTAAAAAGAACTCGGCAAACTTTCATGTCCTGATTTTATTGGGTTTCGGAAAGTAAGATGGAATTTTCGAAGCAGAAAATTGTGTTGTGCAAGGTATTTTGTTGAAATATCTTTTGTAGATATTATTTTGTTAGAAATTATTCCAAAATTCTATAAAAATATTTTATATTCCTTTTTGCCCTTTTGAAAAGAATATCACATTCTCAATGACGTCTAAATAGTTCAGTTAAAAAGGAAGCATCGAAATCGGTTCACAATTGACGACGATCTCAAGTCACTTATATTATAAAAACATAAAGTCATATTGTTAACTCCTCTTTTATGAAGTCGGCTAACAAAAATTACAAGCTTGTACTACTGTCGAACAAATCGATTGTATCGCTTTTTCAGGCTATGAGGCGGAGAGTAGCGATGCAACGGGAAATAGATGCTATTTGTGTACGTGGAAGGTCTGAATCGGTTGTATAACATTTTTGCCTCCGAGTAGATTCAGTTGAGCGAAAAAGAAATATATTTCAAACAGACGGCAACGTTAAATTTAAAAGGAAATTTGAAATATTTAATGGAAATTCAGAGTGAGACCAAAAATTGTACATGAGTGTGTTTAGTAAAGTAAAGGACAAATTACGAGTTTATTTCTTTTATTAACATAAGTGATACAAATTGGATAAAGAATCTTTTAATAACAAGAAAAAGCAGACTTAAAATAACTTAAAAGAATAAAATAACTTGTACATAACAGCTTCGGAAGTCGGTGCTAAGACATAGTGTAGAAAGTAATGCCAGGAAGGATCAAGGCTAAATTTTATCCGAAAAACTATTTTTTTTTGGAAATAAAGAAAAATTAATATGGTCTTATAGTTGGTTATTACGCCGTATTATATCGATCATATATCCTATACACGCAAAGCCGGGGCGGGTCGCTAGAATTTAATAAAGACAGTCGTTATAATATTTTTTATTATTTGTAACTAGTATGTATTTATATCGTATGCCCGTTTATCAAGTGATAGATACCCGTAACTAAACGTAAGTAAGTATTTAGTTTACGCCAAGAGTAGAATGCCTAGACTGGCGATGGCAACTAGTGTCAAAGATGCGAAACACCTGGTACTGCCATGCTTAATCCGCCTGGCAAGTCTGACAATTATATTGTAAATTAATGTTTAAAGAAAAAAAAGTTTTTTCCGAACCAGTGGTAAAGATTAAAAGACTTTTCAATACGTATTCTAGTAATCATTATTGAATAAAAATAATTATTTATTATTCTATTCTAATTAAGGACAACAGTCTGATAATGATGACGAATGATGATAATAATACAAATGTTAATACAAACTTAATATAGATCAATTTTAATTACCACCACAAGAATAAATAGCTTGCAACTTAAAGCGTTAAGTTTGTAAGATAACAAGAGCCTCGGGTCGTTTGGATAATACAAACAAAACAACAAGTTCTGCTAAGTCAGTAATTGATTACTCGGAGCTGGTGTGGAAGGACCACTGTTGACTTACAGCGAAGCTTACAAGTAGTATAAATAAAATTGTAACAAAAGCAATCTAAAATTGATTAAAACGAGCAATGTAAAATTGAAGTGTGATCAAGAATAATAATTATAGCTTTATTTATAGAAATGAGTGGAAGAATCCTTGATTATTGTTATATATAAAATAACAACCGGGTATTTCCTCGAAATCGTACTTCTTCAGACTTAATTATAAATTGTTTTGTAGCATTTCCTGAGAACAATTATATTATTTTTAAAAGGAAACAAGGAAAGCAAAAATAATGGACTATTTTTAATTAGTTAAAGTCACGTCCATGTCACACCTACGCCAATTGTTGTTGGGAGTACTAAGCTCAAAGTTGTTCACAAGTATTGTCCGATGAGGTAAGTCGAACTTCTACCGAGAGGTCAATCGATGCATCCCACTTGGCTATAGCTGAGAGAATACGACACATCTTCTCGTCACGTATACCTTAAAACTTGAAAACAAGAGTATTATTAATTAATTATTTATTTATATTCGAGGCTTAGATCCCAAGAACCTCTCTCGACTCTGTAACGCACGACGCAAACGTAATTAATAAATTATAGAAAACACTAGCGTTTCGCCCCGGCTTAGCACGGGTAATTTTGATCTTGTCAACAGCGCCACCAGAATCTAAGCCATCCACGAACCCACTCAAACACATACAAAAATTTCATCAAAATCGGTCCTTAGGAGTACAGTGACTACACACGTACAGAAGAATTATATATATATATACATATATTTCACCAGATGGTAAGTGGATGCTGCCCATAGTTATATACGATATATACTCTACAGACATTGCCCCAGGACAGTGCTTTGGGGAGGACATTTTCGGCAGTGGACTAGTGAGGGGCTGTAATGATTATGGTGAAAATGTTATGTTATTAAGCATCAACGTAAACAAATTCAACCTTATATAAAGCACATTTTCATTTCCAAAACAGATCTAAAACTCATTTATTTCACAATGCGGGTTAATCCTCTCCGCTGGAGTACGCGAACTTCAAGCCAGACTTGCTTTTAACGATGTCGCCGTAGCCTTGGGTAGTGTATGCAGTTTCACGTAGACCTGCCGTTTCTTGCGCTGCATTGTGTCTGCTTTGAAATTTATTTTGTTTGTTTGTTTTTAAATCTATGAAAGGTAAGCTGTATATTCCTATCTCTGGATTACTTTTAATGTATTTTCGTACACAAAATGCTTAATATTTTAAGATATATATACATAGTATAGCCACGCTGCAGTATTATTATGATTGTAGCACAAATGGTTGGCTCGACCGGTGAAGCATGACGCTCTCACAAAATACCGGCGTAAAATAGTAACTTAATGCTGCTGTGATTGATTAAAGAGAACCGAAGACCCTTATTACAGGTGCGTACTGGTATGTACTGGTGCTTTTTACTCTGCGGTGTCTAGCGATTGTAGGCACCGCACAGTCTACTCACCTGCGATGCGAAACACGTGTATTATTATCGACGGCGGTGTGACTTTCCTAGTGCAGTGGTATTGGGAGTAGTGGTGCTGGGATTAGAAATGACGGGGATAGTGCACGCAATAGAGGGTGGGCGGGAGGTGCTCCTCAAATTAGGTAAGACCCATCGTTTTACTTTATTACGCGGATCTTAGCAAACTAATTTTTAAGATCTTTAATATTATAGATTTCCGAAATGTAACGCCCGATTCTTTTAAATATTTTACTCTTTTTAGTTATTTGAAACCGAATTTTACTATTTATTAAAAGTTTTTTTCCAAGGTCATACTCCAAACTATTTTATTCAATTTCTCGGCTTGAAGAGCTTTAAGCTCTTATGAACGTCAAAATCTAGTTTCCCCTATTTTGCCACCACATTAGATGATCTATTTTTTTTTCACTAGAAAGGAAAGAAGCAGGATATGGAGAGCGAAAACTTCCTGGTAATAACTCCAAATAAAAAAAAACTGCGGTTGCCAACCCACATGCCAAGCGAGTCAATAATGGTACATCCTCTCTATAAGGCAATCTATGTATCAAATATTATGTTATCAAAGATTCTCCTTTTTTCTAATTGTTTGTATGACCAACAAATTAGAAGTGAAGAAAAAGGCGCTGTAAGAATATCCACTACCCCATATCAACCCATGGGTGTCGTAAGAGGCAACAGACGACTAAAAATAAAAAAAAACAGCGTTTGTCAATCCACCTGCCAAGCGTGACAATTTTAGCAAATATCCCTCCTATAAGTCAATGTATGAGTGTTCAGTAATGGACTTATGGTCTTTATGTATGTATGTATGTAATAGAAAATAATATTTATCTGTGAAGGTATCACTTTTATGGTAGGGGCATATTTAGTGACGTCTCAACCAGCGGTTTTAAATAAATTATTAGCACTGCATGGTGTCAGTTGAGAGGAACGTGCCAGACCGCACTTTAGATAAATTCTCACGAACAATATATGGGTTCCCTGTAGCAGGCTACTTCAATGAGCGGGTGCTTGATACGTAAAGCAGTTTATTAAATTAGGAAATTTTTACATAAAAATCGAACTAAGAAAGAGAAGAAACAAAAAAATTTGTCTCTGGTTACTTACCGTACACACTTACCGTACGAAACACAGCAGCATTGAGCTGCAATTTTACGCTGGTATTCTGTGAGAGCGTGGACCTTCCCCAGTCGAGCCGACCCATTCGTGCTACAATCATAATATAGCTGCAGTATGGCGCTACACGTAAACATCTGCATCTGAAATCAGTGCTAATCCAATGTGTATCGAAGAAGCAAAGATTTAAGAAGCTATGAAATTATGTGCAAATATTTTTATGCTTTTTAGTTTCTTTGAAGACGGCTAAGCTTGAGTGAACTAAACAATGTTACCTCAAGATAACAACATGAATGTCGTCTGAAAAATTACATTAAAAAAATTCTTATTCCATTTTTCCACCCCGAATATTTTTTCTTGTGTAAATGGCGTCGTCCTAGAAGTATTGAATATTTAATAAAA
Source organism: Parnassius orleans (assembly GCA_029286625.1). Taxonomy (NCBI): domain Eukaryota; kingdom Metazoa; phylum Arthropoda; class Insecta; order Lepidoptera; family Papilionidae; genus Parnassius; species Parnassius orleans. The sequence continues at coordinate 45,663 of JAGSMP010001324.1, forward strand.
AAAACATCTTTAAAATCGGTTCACAATTGACGAAGATATTTCGTAATATACAAAAAAATATACATTCGAATTGAGAATTTCCAACCCTTTTGAAGTAATATAAGTTGCATTTGCTTCAATAGATACAATATTTGGTAGAGATTTTTATAACAGTAAACTTTAGCCGTTATTTTTTTTATCATGTATTATAATTTATTGAAAAGTTTGTGGTATCTCTGAATCCTGTTCGAACGCAGACTGCTTTCAAATCACTGAACTAGTACTGATATTGTTTAAAATCTACGGCATTACAAAAAGTGTTTATACTAAATGTAAACTTTTCTAACTTCTTATCTCTTTCTTAAAATTGAAAACGAACCATCTCTACTATAAAATAAGTAGGTTTTTTTTTGTGAATTTTGTGAAGGCTGTCAGTGGCAGCGTAGAGATATGGGGTATATCATCCCTGGGTAGGTCGTAAGAAGAAAAAGAGGAAAAAAAGTTTCCTGATAACTACTAAAATCAATAAAAAATATTGCAAGATTCCCCTATAAGGCGTTTTATGGGGGGATATGTTTATGAAATTTTGTAGGCTATAACTAATGAATGAATGAATAAATGGATGAATGACTTTTTTATTATTTTATTACACATTTTTGTACAAAATCATTTAAAAATTGCTACTTTTTACTATCATAAATGCTTAACTTCTTCACCTGATGGTAAGTCGTGACACAGCCGGAGATAAGACTTAGCTTTATAAAAGCCTATTCAATCTTGCCTTGAAGACACCCATATTGTAATCGGGTGAAAACGTAAATTTAATCAACTTTGAGAATCAAATTGTTTTGAATTTCCGGTGCATTGAGAGCTATATGGCATACTAAGATGAAACGTGGGATTGAGCTGTTGGACGTCTTGAATAGTTAGGCAATCTTACTAGATTGTTATTGATTAGTCGGCTAAAACGTTACGTATACGTAACGTTAGCCGACTTAAAATCAAATCATCTGCATGTTCTTTTTGTATGTTACACGATAACTTTGTCAGTTGTGAACCGATTTTAATGATTCTTTTTTATTAAATAGGTTATACTGCACGTTTGGCATAATATACATGACCTTATTATGACGTATTTATTAATTTTTAAAAGAAGTTGAAGATAGGTAGATAGAAAATTTTATTGCACTCAAACAATAATAATACACAGCTATGAACTTAATGCCGAAAAGGCAATCTCGCCAGCTAACCTTTGGTAGGTATAGGTAGAGCCGCAAGAGAAAAACTAACCTATTAACATATATTATTCAAAACATATAATATAATATAAATATGTTATTTTATACATATATACACTTATACACACATATACACAAATATACATACACATATGCAAATATATAAATAAACTCAGAATCCAATTGTGTATACCCTAAGTGCATTAAAAAATTACGTATAACATGATTATACGTAAATTTTTTGAAGTAGTTTAAACACACGCAAGCTACTAATAACCTTATTATTGTAATTCAATTTTCCAATAATTTTATGTCAAACTTCAATTTTAAAAAGTTTGGAAAATCCAAATTGCACGACTCATAATGCTCATATGATCATCATATCATCATTCAGGTCATCCATAAAGTCCAAGACGTATTTAAGTATAAATATACTTAAATATATACATCCTATTACTTTTAGTACGTAGTACTATTATTTATTCTGTGCTTTTAAAATATTTTAATAAAAATCTCTGATTATTATTATAACAAGTATGTATAAAATTTGGTTTTTGAATATTTTGTATTTGTACAGCGATCTTTTGAGCCGCAAACAACAGATGCAGTATCCACCACGACGGCGGTTGACGCCGAATTGAGTGAGTGAGGTAGTCTATTTAGTTAAATAAATTATTACAAGGCTAAAACACCGAAAATTTCCAGATTTCTACGCCGAAAAATTAATTATAACTAAACAAAAGAAAATTAACCATTTACATTCCATGGCTTGCCACATGATAGATGAAGAGATCAAAAATAGATTGAGTTAAACAATTGATATTTTCAAAAGTTATCGTGTTTACCACTCCATGCGGACTTGATAAATCTACAGCATAAACCACTAAAGCCACTTTTAATGTAAAAATAGCAATTAATCGACTTAAAAAATATTAATAAGTTCAACATTCATTTATATCTTTCAGACAATGTGCTTTTTATATCACTTATATGTACAATATGATTGCTAGATACAATTTCATGCGACAAAACGTTAGAATCTTGATTTTAGGTGCAGAACATTCCACGCGCTTTGTACTTAAGGCACGCAATATATAAATAAAAATACATACTAAACTAATAACATTAACCAAGTAATTTTAAATAATTTGCCTCAACCTTACGTTTAAATGTATTTATTGAGGGAGCATCTTTTAAATCTCGTGGAAGATTATTCCAAAGTGTTAGTGTGTAGTGATGATACCAAATCAATCCGAGTAGTATGTAGATTTATGCATCGGGATAGTTAGAGTTTTGTTGGTCATCGAACATAAGTATGAAAGACGCTCTTTCAGATAAGCTGGGAAACAAGGATTATGAAGAATACCATACACAGTGGTTAGAAGGTTCCGCAAACGGATGTCGAGCCACTTAAGTCTTGAGCGAAATTGTGATATGATCAAACTTGCGCAGGCGAAAAATATAGCGTGTGCATACATTGAGCAGATGGTCGAGTTTTCTGCAGGTCCTCAGTTATATCTGGATAAGCAATATCAGCATAATCTAAAATAGGAAGCACAAGAGAGTTGACTAGCGTAACCTTGGCCGTCTGATGGATAAATTTTTGCCAGAGCTTTAATGCATTGTGCTAAAAATACGTCTTCGGACCTCAGTCAGCCAAAATTTATCCAAGGTTTTTAACCTGCCAAGCATATTCTAAATCTACACCATTTAGAGTGACTTTAGGTAGATGTTTATAGTCAATTCGACATGTAACTTTTCTGTTCCTTATGATTATAATCTGTGTTTTGGCAGGATTTAATATTAGTCCATGACAGCTTGCCCACTGATGAACTGCAGCAAGATCTAAATTCATTTTGTCTACAGATGAATTTAGGTAATTTATACTAAAATGCTGATACAGCTGGACATCATCTGCTTACAGGTGATACTTGCTGAAATTTATTACGGAGACAAGTACATTGATAAACACAGAAAAAAGCAACGGAGATAAAAAAGCCGCCTTGAGAAACACCAGCAACAATGTTACACCAATCGGAGGACTTATCATCAACACGTATGCGTTGCCGGCGTCCCCGTAGATAGGAACTGAACCATTGTACAACTGATGATGTTAAATTCATTGATTTCAGAATTGCTGACAAAATGTTATAGTCAACAAAATTAAAGGCGTTACTGAAGTCAAGAAGGATAAGAAGAGTAAATTGACGATTATCCATTGCAAAGCGGATATCATCAGTTATTTTAATTAAGGCCGTGGAGTGGAGTGCAGTGGTCGGAAGAGTTTTATAAAAAATATATCATCATTATCATCATTACAGCCCTTCACAAGTCCACTGCTGAATATAGGCCTCCCCCAAGGGATGCCACAAGACATCGGTCGAGCCACCTGCATCCATCAACTTCCTGAATGTCTTACCAGGTCGTCACTCCATCTAGTGGGGGTACACTTCCTTTTTATATACCCCCATGACAAAAGTTAAAAAATATATACATAAATGCAATATGCAATAAAGTGAAGTTGAATGTACTTTGCATTAACAACTTAAAAGAACTCGCAAACTTTCATGTCCTGATTTTATTGGGTTTCTGAAAGTAAGATGAATTTTCGAAGCAGAAAATTGTGTTATGCAATATTTGTTGAAATATCTTGTAGATATTATTTTGTTAGAAATTATTCCAAAATTTATAAAAAAATATTTAAATAAAATAATATTACTCATATTAGAAATTACTCTAGAGGTTAATTGTAAAAATAATAAAAGTGTGAGAACGGATGTTCTACTTGCTCTCTTGCTTACGCAATTAATCATTATCAGGAATAAGACTAACACATACACACTACTGCATACCACATACAGTTCGACCAATCGTAATATGTCCCCGTCAAAATTACACATTGGTGTAACGTGAAGGACATAATTACATGAAAACACCAAAATGTGCAAAGCAACAGCAACACTACCCATCTCAATCAAGGCAGCCTCTCAGCAACACGATCTTCTTCCTGTTTACACTAGAACTAATTACTACAACGAACAGAACCACGTCGCTTGTCTTACTTTGACAGAATCTCAGTGTAGAGGTAATATTTTAGCCCAACGAGCATAATGAGACTCGTAGAATTACCGACTGATCCCTCCCAGTCACCCGCGCGATTTTTATTGATAACTCAAATCGATTTCAAAACTAAATTATTATTAACTTAACTTCTAAGCTACGGGTACCTTTAACGGGTTCTCCCCTTTTTGATCTCATAACAATTTATGATTTTTATTAAAATTAAAATATTTTTACGGCTACAATGGTGATTTTGATTTCAAATATAGAAAATAAATTAGTATGATGATGATATATAACTCATTTTTTTATTTTTTTTTCATAAACCTTTACATTAAACTTTAATATCTCTCAAAAAGTTTGCTACTGTAGACTATTATTCAGAAAATATAATTTTCGCCAACATACAGATCAGATTCTATAAAAAATAACTTTCCTTTGATATTTCTGTAACTTTAAATATTCCGACGCGTTCCTGAGTTATGTCACAAAAACTGTAAATATTTTTTCCTGTAAAATTTAAATTTTACGATTACCGACTTTTTGCTCGGGGTGTCGATATGATTTTAAACTGTTCTTTTTTCATAGTGAAATGTCCCGCTGGGTTTTTTATGGTTCTTTCCAAGAAAGAGACTTTTAATAAGTATTATTTTTCTCTATTGAATGAAAAAGTTTCTGTTTCTATTTCTAGTCAGAATGCTTTGACACTCCTATGGAATGAAATACAATGCTTTGTTTCCAGTAAAAAAGGTATTCGGTCAGAATTTCCGAATAAACAAGAAATAACTATGCAACACAATATACACAGAGCTTTTTAATAAATAGGTGTTTTAGTCAATCTGATAAAACTAACAACCGGTCGAACTCTCGTCGAGGTATGTTCTGATTAAACGTGCTTTCGATAGATCCATTTTTGCTTGCAGTGAGTTTTAGTTGAACCTGATAATGGCTGAATTCTAAATACACGTATGAAAGTTAATATGTACGTACTATGTAAATATGAAACGTGCTTTCGATAAATCCATTTTCGCTTGCAGTGAGTTTTAGTTTTTTTTTTTATAGCATAGGGTGACAAACGAGCACACAGTCCACCTGATGGTAAGTGGGTACTGTGGCCTATAGACATCTACATTTATCCTCAATTAAGAATCAAAATGCAGATGCGTTGTCACCCCTGAGGACTAAGATGGAATGCCTCGTTTCCAGTAAAAAGGGTCTCCGGTTCTCTACACTCACCATACGGAACACAGCAGCATTAAGCTGCTATTTTACGCTGGTATTCTGTGAGAGCGTGGTCCTACCCCGGTCGAGCCGATTTTCGCGCCTAAACCATAATATAGTTGCAGCGTGGCTCTAAATAAACATATGAAAGTTAATATGTACGTACTATATTGCTAATTATAGATGGAAATTGCTAAAAATATTGTAATTTAACCGTACTAAATTAAAAGTATCTAATTAAATCATCGTCATTCACATATTATTACTAACACGTTTTGTGCACGTGGTATGCCATGCTGAAGCTAAATTAGTTGTATAGTTGTTTTGATAAAATAAAACCTATATATATATATATATATATATATATATATACATATTTATACATACTAATGAAACTTATGTATAAATACTCATAATATGCTTAATGGTGCACCACGAACTAACTTTTTGAAGGAGTTTTTTACCCTTTTCTAGACAACTTGTCTGTCTATTGCTAGACACTTTCAGAAAAATCACAACTTATTAGCATTAAGTTGTTTTTTTTTTTGCAAAAATTATTATAATATAAACACAATCAACACGATCAAGGGATATTTTTAATAACATTGACCAACTAAAATAGTTCTGGCCACTTTAAAATGTTTTTAATATCAAATTGTTCGTAATGTATTCCAGATTGCGTGAAGGTGGCGGAGAGACATCCAGGACCAAGCCGCATTATCACACCCAGACAAGACCGATTTTTGCAAATTGCTGCGAGAAGGCAACCAAATATTACAGCGATGCATTTGGCCCAAAGGCTACATGTCTGAACACCAGACACTTGTCAGTGACCATACTGTGAGGAGAAGACTGCAAGAAGCTAACCTTCATGCTCGTAGACCACTTCGTGTTCCAGCTCTAATAAGAGAAATCGCGGACGAAGACTGCAATGGGCTAGAGAACATGTGAACTGGGAAAATCATCAATGGTCGTTTGGTGCTTTTCACCGATGAATTCCGATTTGGTTTTCATCCTGATTCGAGAAGAGTACGTTTTGTAGAGTTTCTGGTCGCACAAGCTGGCTTCAACACCCTCAAGAAGTTTATCCATTCCAAGGTGATACAATTATGGTGTGGGCAGGAATCCGTTTTAGTGGAAGAACGGACCTCGTTTGGATACAGGGCACTATGACGGCTGGAAAATACCATAATAAGATGCTAGAACAAATGAGCCAAAATTTCCTGCTTATAGACGACATCATCATCATCATCATCATTACAGCCCTTCACAAGTCCACTGCGGAACATAGGCTTCCACCAAGGAAAATCTCTTTGGTTGTACTATTTGTATCTGGCTGGTTTTAATATCAATACATATAGGACATTAAGAAAAAGAAAAATATAAAGTAAAAACACTTTCCCGTCATTTTTCAATTGTTTTTCTGTCCGCCAAAATGAGTGGATCTAACGAAGAAATTCGATACATTATGAAATTTTATAACAAAAAAGGGGAAAATGCGACTCAAGCCGGGAAAACAATTGACGATTACAGACCTAATGCAGTGTCAGTAAGAGTAGCACAAAGTTGGTTCATGCGTTTTCAGTTCGGGAATTTTGATGTCAAAAATGCAGATCGCTCTGGTTTCACTCATACGGATAAAGTCGATGCCTTTTTGAAAAAGTGGAGCAAGATTGGCATATTAGTAGTTTCAATATAGCCGAGGTATTGAGGATTGACAACAAAATAGTTTTGACCCATTTGAAATAGTCTAGCTATACAAAAACAAAACGATATTTGGGTACCAAACGAGCTCACTGAAAGAAATCTATTGAATTGTGTACTCATTTGCGATTCTCTATTGAAACGTAATGAAACCGAACCATTTTTGAAAAGATTCGCTACTGTTGATGAAAAATGGATCACCTGTGACAAAAACGTGCGGAAAAGATCATTGTTAAAGGGTAGTCAAGCTCCACAGGCTGTAGCGAAATCGGGATTAACACGCAATAAGGTGATGCTGTGTGTATGGTGGGATTGGAAGGGCATCGTTTATTATGAGCTTATACCGCCGAGTAAAACCATCGATTTGGGTCTCTAGTGCCAACATTTTATGAGATTTAAGCAAGAAATTAAGAAAAAACGGTCGGAATTGATCAACAGAAAAGGAGTGGTCTTTCATCATGATAACGCCAGACCAGATACACCTTTGGCCACTCAGCAAAAATAGAGAGAGCTTGGTTGGGAAGTGTTAATGCATCCGTCATATAGTTTAGACTTTGCACCCTCAGATAATCACCTGTTTAGGTCTCTTCAGAATTCTTTTGGTAGTGTTAGGTTAACATCAAGACAGGGCTCAAAACTACTTGTCGCATTTTTTTTATCAAAAATCCCAAGATTTCTGCAGCAGCGGGATTACGTAACAACTTACAAGATGGCAACAAGTTATCGAACAAAATGGCACATATATATGTATAATAATTAAATGTAATTAAAATTAAAAAAAAGTTTCTTGAATTTGTATATAAAATACCAAGAAACTTTTTTCCCGACCTTATATACTGTTGTTAGGTTCACGCAGCTTTTATTCTTACTGGGATAGTAGTCAAGCACTGGCATAATAATTATGAAATAGAAAATTATGGTCATTATTATCATTGTGAGTAATAGAACAAATGCAATAAGTAACAATGGCCACTCTCCTAACATGTTTGGACTTGTAAAATCTGATATAACGTAACTTAATAAAATATAATATTATGTCGTTTCATTTATCTATTAAATTAAATATAACAAAGAACGGCATTCAGTATATTTTTTAAAATACGGACAATCAAGTAATTATGCAATATGATTTTTGGGGCTACGTGGTATAATATACTGTAGCATTTTAAAATGAAAGGTTTTTCTTAGTTCAATAATTAACATTAGTTTATATAATTGCCATTGACTAGATTTTAATTTCAATTCAGAAACAAAATCGCTTTAGACTTTAGAAAAAATATGGACAAAACGTAGTGATTACATCACAGAGTATTTTTTTTAGATTATACACCACTGATCTCTATACAGGGTATTTTTGAAACGCTCCCGAAAACGAAGACAGATGATAGTACTAAGGATACCTATGATGATGGGTCACAAAGAAATTCGATCGCGAGGAAAAAAAATCAGCTTTTCACAACGTTTTATTAACTTTATTCACGCTCCATCATGTTATTACAGTTATTTGAAACGATATTTACAAAAAATCATGAAAAATACTGAAAATAAAACCAGCAGTGAAACTTTAAAAGAAAATCAGCTGACAATAGGGTCAATATCTCGCGGGCGCCGAACTCTTACCTAGATCGGTACGAAACAATGCATTAGGTTATACTACTTACTCACTCTACCCTTCCTTTCACACACACGCTGCTTCGTGTCGCCTCGCGCTGTGGAATTTACATATGCTTCAAGGACGTTACAATAATTTTAGTTTTTGAGATAGTGCCATGTTGACTATCACGAGCGATAGTTCAATTGTTTTGTTTATTAAATTATTGTCGTTATTATTTTATTTATTAATTAATGATGTTGTTCTTGTTGTTGCTGTTTGTTTTTTGTTTTGTTTTAATAATGTCTAACGCGTAGGTACGTTTATAGTGCTCGTGAATGGCAACATGTTAATGTGCCTTGAAGAATCTTATAAGGCCACGGAGGATCGGTGCTGCTCATACCTAATTTTTTAAATAACTTAGTACTGAACTGATCTGAATAGGTACATAACTGAATACATCAAAATAATAAACATACCTACACAATGGATAACAAAACATGACTCTAACCTTGTAAACATTTTATTTAAGTATTTTTTCATTAGCGTGGAATCGAACCAGTTATTTGGTTTATTTAACCTGTGAATTCGAATTAAAGTGGCTACGTGGAGACAAGCACATGGCAAAATAGTAGGTTAAGTAGATAAGTTAGGTATTGTTGTAAATTAGGTATTGTGGTACCATCGTTAGTCAGGCCGCGCGAATTCGGCGTTCGCGCGTACATTGACCCCTAGTCAGCTGATTGTAATTCAGTAATTCCACTGCTGGTTTTATGTTTCAGTATTTTCATGATTTTTTTTTGTGAAAGATCGTTTCAAATAACTGTAATAACATGATGGAGCGTGAATAAAGTTAATAAAACGTTGTGAAAAGATGATTTTTTTTCCTCGGGATCGAATTTTTTTGTGACCCATCATCATAGGTATCCTTAGTACTATCATCTGTCTTCGTTTTCGGGAGCGTTTCAAAAATACCCTGTATATACAAGTATACACCCTTTGATACCTATGGACTTCTCAAGTAAAACGTAGTTATATACTCTTTGTTTAGGAACGTATATAATTACGGATGCTTTCAAGAATAGCTGATAAGCAAAGTTGTATTTTTTAAAGACGATTATTTATATTTAGCCAGCTTTTAAAAATAAATTGATGATATCCGTTAATTTCATTGACAATTTCCTACATTTGGTTGACAGTCTTAGTCATTTGCGTAACAATTTATATTTTTTCCTAGTCTAATTCACGTCCACCGGTTCAAAATATCATTATTCTTAATGAGAAAGAATAAATTTTGATTTTAATTCAATGAACCTAAATTATGATAAAGTATGGGCAAACATTGTACACACATTATTTTGTTCTCATACATGTTTTTTTTTGCGAACGGTCTAATTTTTTCGTGAACAACAAAAGGGATCGTCTATTAGCATTTATAAAAATGGAAATGGAAAAATTCCTTTTGTTCTCGAATCAATTGAACGGATAGCAATATCAGTAAAGGAATTGTATTTTTGTAATTTGTATTTATGAATTTACTGGATTATGTATGCAACATTTCGGCTGGTGTAGCACAACGTTATTTTTTTTTATTTTTTAAGTTAGACAATAAAAAAAATACATTTTGAAGAATGGACGTACACAGAATACATGATAATAATAAATAATGTACTCCAGACAGAATTTCGGTCACGGCAGACAGTCTCAACGAAGACTAGACATGTGCGCAGGACAGGATTATAGTGCTCGTGTAATAATATTATAATATTATTTTAAAAATAAAAATAAACTTTCAAACAAACAGGACCTCATTTGAATTTAGTTGCATAAAGTTTAACAGTATCGAGATGAGTTGTTTCGGTACAAGTATTTGGCAAGGAAATACTTTGTGAGTTAGAAATGCAAGTTACATTTTATAAGTCAAAGATGTATTATTTTTTTAAACACTAGCGATCCGCTCCTGCTTTGCACGGGTGATTTCTGGATCTCGACAACAGCGCCCCTACAGGGTCAAATTTGAATGTGTTTAAACCACGCAGGGACCCACACAAACATACACAACAAAAAATCATCAAAATCAGTCCAGCCGTTTTTGAGTTTTTGCGAGATTTACGGCCATGAATTCATTTTATGTATAGAGATAATATTATGTACTCAATTTTAAGTTAGGTTAAATTTTAATTTAAGAACAAACTAGCGATCGGTTCCGGCGTTGTCTGCATAGAATCTATTAATATCAATTTTTCGAAGGAAATATAGCACATATCCCTCCTGGCATTGCTCTCTATCTGTTCGTATAGTTTTATCATAATCAGTTCAGCCATTCCGAAGATTATCCTGGAGGTAGACAGATAGGCAATTTTAAAAAAAGGTTATTTATGTATCAAATTTCAATTTTACAGACAGACATTTCAACTTTATTTATATTTATAGTTAATAATGTTCGCCAGACCAAATTTCGGTCACGGCGGCTAGTGCCAACGGAGACAAGCCGGGACGACGGCTAATAATGCCCTAGTATATTGTAAGGTAATACCCTTGCTTAAAACACACACACACTCACAAATCACAACAGGATTATTACAACGGTATGACAAGAATTAACACAGAGCCGTGGTACCTTAGAGGCTAAGCCCTCAGCGTAAATTTCACAGTACGTAAGCAACCCGGATTCGATCTCATTTGAAACGAGAGGAGGCTTTTGCCTAGCTGTTGGACGTATTATTACAGGCTATCATGATATGTATAATACAAACCTTTAGGGCTTACAATATATCCTGATTTTCTTATCGAGGGAAAAACGTATGGTTACAATGAATGCAAAATATATTAGATTTGATTTGTTTTTAAATTTTATAATAATACCAGCTGGCCAGATAGACGTTGTTCTATCCTTTCGGAAGACCCTTTGTCCTATAAAAAAATCCAATTAAATCAAATTGGGTCTTTATTAGGATAAAACCATCCTATATCTCAATTTGAAGAAAGATACACATTTACAAAATTTCATGAAAATCGCTTGAGCGGTTTCGGGGATTAGCGTGAACGTACATAGTGACACGGGATTTTATATATGTATTAAAATAAATATTTACTACCAATATACCACTGACCATAAAACTTTCCGATAAAGCATAGCGCTGCAAGGTTAAACTTAACATAACAGCTTAACTTTGTTCCAAAAATTCAAAAGGTTTTAAAAGACAGTCGTTATAAATATTTAGTTTGGGTGTAATTTGAACCTTGTATACACACAAAGTGAGATATCATCATCACCATCATTACTGCCCTTCACAAGTCCACTGCTGAACATAGGCCTCCCCAAGGTGTGCCACAAAACACGGTCCTGGTCCTGGGACACCTTCATCCAAAGACTTCCAGTCGACACTATATCTAGTGGGGGGCCGCCGGCCTTCACTTACCGGTACCAGGTTGCCACTCGAGAACCTTTATTCCCCATCCGTTGTCGGTTCTTCGAGCTAGTGTAGTGAGATATAGTTCATATTTTTATACGATGTTTGTCCTCGTCAAATTTATGTATGTAAACTGCCCCCACGATACAAGAGAAAATCCCAGTGTGCAGGTAACGTTTCCTGAACAAAATAAAAAAAAAGGTCGTGGGTTCGAATCCACCATTCGACTACTGTCGTGAATAACTCCTACCTAACACAAGCATTAAAAGTTTACCAGGAGTGGTTAAAGGGAATAGTTGTAATAAAAAAAAGTTTATATAATTGAATTTCTAAAACACCGTTAAATGAAGTAGCAGCCCTTTACGAATTCATTTATGCATAAAGGAAATACTGAAATCGTAAAAGCGCAAAATAGAGCGGAACAATTATTGTTTATAACTTTGTTACAAAAGTATTTCGAAAAAATTCCCTTTTGTAACTGCGAAACAAGAACAGTTCTACTGTTTATAACCCAATTACGAAAAAAAAATTAAATTTCTTGAACGTGGGTCGTTACTGAACTCAATTAAGGTTATATCAGAAAGGGAAATACAAGAAATGTTCGCGAGCTTCCCATGTCTTTGAAATATTTTACTTTTCCACTCAATGTTTTCCCTATGACATTTTATCAGAAATCAAAGGAGAAAAGATTTTTTATAAAACTATACAAAATGAGCCTCCATGTATACCTTGGTGTAATAATGTTGAAATTACAAATAGTTACAAAGGTAGCTCATAGACTGAGATACGGGAATGTACTGTTAAATAAATTTTCATTTCTCGTGAACAACGTTAACTAACCAAATTGACATTTTTTATATCAAATCAGAGTGACAAACAATCACACAGTCAACCTGATGGTAAATGGATGCTGTTGCCCATACATATCTACATTTATACTCAAGATTCCAAATTCAGATGCCACCGCTCATGGTCATGGTCACCGCTGAGGACTAAGGTGTTAAGTTTAAACATAATTGTCAATGAATGGCGTACAATATTAATTGACTCAGCAGAAGCATTTAATTGATGAAGCCGTACATAAATAAACTTAAAATATAAGTGATAAATTTAAAAAATGAGGATTCATAAAAGAAAAAAACGCAAAACGACGAAGTAAGACTTGATCATGCAAAATGTAAACAATGGACACAAAAAGAGAAATAATAAGGAAATAAAGATGATACCAAATATATGGCAGAAAATTACATAGTAAAATTAAAGAAAAACATTAGAGGGTGAAATGGGGTAATAAATTATCTTACGTCGCCGTCACTCGGTGAAATTTTTATACGTTTTATATTTAAGCTTAAATAAATCGGAACCGAAGCATTCATTGGAAAATCATATTTCTGCCAATGTGATAGATTGCGTCGTTTTATGGACTCCGAGATGAATAGTTTGTACAAAGTAACGACTGGATGCGATTTATCTTTGCTGGAAAATATTTACTCTCAAAACTAAATTGTATATTTTCAAGAGTAATGTTTTTAAGATATTTTCCAGCATCTTGAGACAATGCACGCAATATGGAAATAAATAATCTTTGTTCGGTATATATGGGTATTTCTACCTCATAAATAGTTAATTTTTCGTAAATCTGAAACAAATATATCAAGCCAAATGCCACATGGTGACGGCATAAGAATATTTGTGATAGATTCTGGATACTGGACTGGAAAAGATACGATATTAATATCCCTGGCAAGTGCACCACTCACCTTCGATTTTTCGACGATGTAGTCCTTAAAGCAAATCGTTAGAGGACCTTAGCACTATTGAGCATAGTGCTATCATATACCCAACAGATAGGTCTTAAAACGAACATGGACAAAACAAAGATCATGTGTAACGGTCATGTCAAACCTATGCCGGTAGTAGTTAGGAGCACTAATCTTGAAGTTGTTGACGTTCCTGTACATTTACCTGGGACAAATAGACTGACTAGGTAAGTGTAATTTCGAGCGGGAGGTCAGTCAACGGATTCAACTCGGCTGGGCAGCGTTCGGGAGATTACGACACGCCTTAACGTCAGGTATAACTCAAAACATGAAAGCAAGATTGTGCTGATTGTATTGTTTGACTTATGGATTTGAAACGTGATCGTTCACTGCTGTCCGTATAACGAAGCTCAAGGATACTCAGCGTGCTATGTAGTGGGCTATGCTAGGGGTTTCGCTGCGTAATAAACATAGAAATGAGGATATCCGCAGTAGAACCGGAGTAACCGACATAGCCCGACGGATTAGTAAACTGAAGTGGCAATGGCCCGGCCGGCCATATAGCTCGAACCGACAACCGATGGGGAAGAAAGTTTTCGAGTGGCAGCCTCGTGCCGGGAAGGAATTGTGTGGGCGGCCTCAATAGAGAGAGATTATCTGGTAAGATATGCAGGAATCGATGGATGCATGTGCGCAGAACCGTGGTTTGTAGCATTCTTGGGGAGGCCTATGTTCAGCAGTGATGTGATAATGTAATGATGATGGTGATAATCATTTTTTAAACGCTAACGTAAGTAATGTAGTTCTTTTGCTACTATTTTCTTAAAATTTCGACTAGTACAAAATTAACTTTTGATATAAATTCAAAGCAGACTTCAAGGAACTAAAAAGGAAATAAAATATTTTAAAAGAAAGTAAAAGTACAAGAATTAAAAAGAAGAAAATAATTTCACATTCTGAAGCGTTACTAAGACAAAGTGTATAGAAGAATTATAGCCCTAACTTCAGAATGTTATGTTATACGTGGCAGAGCCACGACAACCAATATGTGCTACGCATCTGCATTTTGATTCTTAATCGAGGATAAATGTAAATATCTATGGGCCACAGCATCCACTTATCATCAAGTGGAATGTGTGCTCGTTGATTACTCTTATTCTATAAAATAAATGTGAAATTATTTTATATTCCTTTTTTTACCATTTTGAAAAGAATATCACATTCTCAATGACGTCTAAATAGTTCAGTTAAAAAAAGAAGCATCGAAATCGGTTCACAATTGACGAAGATATCAAGTAACATATTTTATAAAAAAACATAAAGTCATATTGTTAACTTACCTCTTTTATGAAGTCGGCTAACAAAAATTACAAGCTTGTACAACCGTCGAACAAATCGATTGTATCGCTTTTTCAGGCTATGAGGCGGAGAGTAGCGATGCAACGGGAAATAGATGCTATTTGTGTACGTAAAAGGTCTGAATCAGATGTATAACATTTTTACTATTTAAAAGGAAATTTGAAATATTTAATGGAAATTCAGAGTGAGACCAAAAATTGTACATGAGTATGTTTAATAAAGTAAAGGACAAATTACGAGTTTATTTCTTTTATTAACATAAGTGATACACATTGGATAAAGAATCTTTTAATAACAAGAAAAAGCAGACTTAAAATAACTTAAAAGAATAAAATAACTTGTACATAACAGCTTCGGAAGTCGGTGCTAAGACATATTTTTTTTTTTTTTTTTTTTTATAGAACATGGGTGACAAACGAGCACACAGTCCACCTGATGGTAAGTGGTCGCTGTGACCCATAGACATCTACATCTATCTTCATTTGCGAATTTAAATGCAGATGCGTTGTCAGCCGTGAGGACTAAGATAGAACGCCTCTTCCAGTAAAAAGGGTCTCCGGTTCTCTACACTCACCATACGAAACACAGTGCGCGTTAAGCTGCTATTTTACGCTATTGTATTCTGTGAGCGTGGTCCTTCCTCGGTCGAGCCGACCATTCGTGCTACAACTATACTATTAATATAGCTGCAGCATGGCTCTACCACGTTAAAACATAGTGTAAAAAGTAATGCCAGGAAGGGTCAAAGCTATATTTTATCCGAAAAAGTTATAGTATTTTTTTTTTGGAAAAAAAAAGAAAAATTAATATGGTCTTATAATTGGTTATTACGCCGTATTATATCGATCATATATCCTATACAGGCAAAGCCGGGGCGGGTCGCTAGGATTAAATAAAGACAGTCGTTAAAATAATTTTTATTATTTGAAACTAGTATGTATTTATATCGCATGCGCGTTTATGAAGTGATAGATACCCGAAACTAAACGTAAGCTCGTATTTCGTTTACGCCAAGAGTAGAATGCCTAGACTGGCAATGGCAACTAGTATCAAAGATGCGAAATACCTGGTATTGCAATGCTTAATCCGCCTGGCAAGTCTGAATATTATATTATAAATTAATGTTTAAAGAAAAACCCCGCCGAGTTTCCTGCTAGTTCTTCCCAGGACAGAGGTTTTTAATATTCTATTATAATTAAGGACAAACAGTCTGATAACGATGATGAATGATGATTATAATACAAATATTCGTTCGAACTTAATACAGATCGATTTTAATTGCCACCAAAAGAGAATAAATTTCTTGCAACTGAAAGCGTTAAGTTTGTAAGATAACAAGAGCCTCGGGTAATTGGATAATACAAACAAAACAACAAGTTCTGCTAAGTCAGTAATTGATTACTCGGAGCTGGTGTGGAAGGACCACTGTTGACTTACAGCGAAGCTTACAAGTAGTATAAATAAAATTGTAACAAAAGCAATCTAAAATTGATTAAAACGAGCAATGTAAAATTGAAGTGTAATCAAGAATAATAACTATAGCTTTATTTTTAGAAATGAGTGGAAGAATTCTTGATTATTGTTAGATATAAAATAACAACCGGGTATTTCCTGGAAATCGTGCTTCTTCAGGCTTAATTATGAATTGTTTTGTAGCATTTCCTGAGAACAATTATATTATTTTTAAAATGAAACAAGGAAAGCGAAAATAGTGGACTATTTTTAATTAATTAAGGTCACTTCCATGTCACACCTACGCCAATTGTTGTTGGAAGCACTACGCTCAAAGTTGTTCACGAGTATGTTTACCTGGGACAAATTGTCCGATTAGGTAAGTCGAACTTCTACCGAGAGGTCAATCGATGCATTCGGGAGATTACGACACATTTTCTCGTCACGTATACCTCAAAACTTGAAAACAATTAATTATTTATTTATATTCTAGGCTTAGCTCCCGAAAACCTCTCTCGACTCTGTAACGCACGACGTGTAAACGTAATGAATAAATTATAGAAAACACTAACGTTTCGCCCCGGCTTAGCACGGGTAATTTCTGAATCCTTTGTCAACAGCGCCAATTGTGAATCTAAGCCATCCACGAACCCACTCAAACACATACAAAAAATTTCATCAAAATCGGTACTTAGGAGTACAGTGGAACTACACACGTACAGAAGAATTATATATATATATATATATATATATATTTCACCAAATGGTAAGTGGATGCTGCCCATAGTTATATACAGACATTGACTCAGCACCGTGCTTTGGGGGAGGACAATATTCGGCAGTGGACTAGTGAGGGGCTGAAATGATTATAATGAAAATGTTATATTATTAAGCATCAACGTAAACAAATTCAGACTTATATAAAGCACATTTGCATTTGCAAAACAGATCTAAAACTCATTTATCTCACAATGCGGGTTAATCGTCTCCGCTGGAGTACGCGGACTTCAAGCCAGACTTGCTTTTAACGATGTCGCCGTAGCCTTGGGCAGTGTATGCAATTTCACGTAGACCTGCCGTTCCTTGCACTGCATTGTGTCTGCATTGAGATTTATTTTGTTCGTTTGTTTTTAAATCTGTGAAAGTTAAACCGTATATTCCTATCTCTGGATTACTTTTAATGTATTTTCGTATACAAAATGCTTATTTAGCCATGTTATTTTAAAATATATATACGTAGTATAGCCACGTTGCAGTATTATTATGGTTGTAGCACAAAGGGGTTGGCTCGACCGGTGAAGGATGACGCTCTCACAAAATACCGGCGTAAAATATTAACTTAATACTGCTGTGATTGATAATAGAGAACCGGAGACTCTTTTTGGCTTTTTACTCTGCGGTGTCTAGCGATTGTTGGCACCGCACAGTCTACTTCACCTGATGATGTTACGTTAAGGTGTGAAACACGTGTATTATTATCGACGGCGGTGTGACTTTCCTAGTGCAGCGGTATTGGGAGTAGTGGTGCTGGGATTAGTAATGACGGGGATAGTGCACGCAATAAAGGAAGGGCGGGAGTTGCTCCTCAAACTAGGTAAGACCCATCGTTTTACTTTATTACGCGGATCTTAGCAAACCAATTTTTAACATCTTTAATATTATAGACTAGCTGTTACCCGCGGCTTCGCCCGCATGGTCACTGGGAAATGAACTATTCATTGCTTTTTGAATTGAAAGAAAACTGAGTTTTATAGATTTGTCAGAGATGCAGCCATTTAAAGGAAACTGAGCAAAATTGATTCGTCAGCCTATTGAAATGTTGTGAAACGCAGCGTATAGGAAAGCATGAAAATAGCCTGTTTATTCCAAATGGAAATGGGATATTTTTTTAATTAAAGTAAACTGAGCATAATTATCCGTCAGGGATGCAGACTTTTGAAAAGAAACTGAGCTAAATTGATTCTGTCAGAGATGCAGTTTCTGAATAGAAAAGAAACTGAGCCAAATAAAAGACCCGTCAGAGATGCAGCCTTTTGAGTTGAAAGGAAAGTGAGCTTATAGTCCGTCAGAGGTGCAGCATTTGAAATTGAAAAGAAACTGAGCTAAATAGAAATTTTGAATTGAAAAGGAAGATCTGTGGGAATTTGATTAATTTATTGTGGGAATTTTGAAAAAAACTAACTGAACACTATTTTAAGACGCTACTGTACACAATGTTATATGTTTTTCCATTCGGGAAAGAATGTGGAGATTGGGCATTTGACACACGCGAACATGCTTACAGCTGACCATGAGAGAAGCACGGTTTTCTAAGTTGACCCTGCTACCTGTAACGTTTGCCCTTGCGCTTTATTAATTGTCATTGCAAAACTGAGCTTAATAGGAACTGCAACCTTTGAATTGAAAAGGAAGATCTGGGAATTACAGGATCCGTGATAATAACATTTTCACCTTTTCCTACGTCTGTCAAAATTGTAGCACCGATTATGTTCCGTCCAAGATGTGTCACACGCAGCCGTGTCCCGTTACATAACCGAGGAGCATCTAAATTTCACATTAGCATGACTGGGACGCCTAATTTTAATTGAAGCTGATGAGGCACACCTGACAATTTAGAGAATTTAGAAACTCTACGGGATATGAAATGCTCTGTTCTGTGTCCATAACTGTGTCTACTGACAAATACTCTGTTATTTCTCCTGCTACTTCGCTTAATATATCTGAATTTATTTTGTTAACGCTCTCATTTTTGGTGCAAGAATCGCCCTTCACATAACCATTTGTCTTCATGCATGTTGTTCGTTAAATCTGAATAAACGCTCGCAATTAATTCGGAATGACTCTGTACTAAATTACAAAAATCTCTCGTCAATTTAACGCAGCCCTCAGCATCCGTTTAAAACCGCCCATCGCCAATTTTTAATAGTGTGTCGGCATAGTTTCCAGCATTGATATCATTATACAAATGCACTCTCATATTCGTAGTTAAACTGAATTTTGTCACCTTGTTCCATAAAATAGACGACTTGAGGCATGCTTTAATTTCATCGTGTGCCCTTTTAAATGACCTCGCATTACATCGGTATTGCTGCGCAAATCCTGGAGCGTTCGATTTAGTGCTTCTACAGCTTTTTTATGCGACATTGTACTTTCGTTCCACACTAAAAGTTTGCACTGTCGTAGCATTATACCTCGTGCACTATTTTTGCTAAAGTTGTAGATTGGCGATTCTTCCTGGGCTAGATTTATAGGGAGTTTTAAAACAGAATGTGCAGTGTGGCCCCCGCTCAGCAGCGTGGCGGCTATACCGGAGGAAGCTACGGCCACAGCAATGTTTTTATCTTTCCGTACTTGCGCTAATAATAAATTTAACAAAATGTCTTCCCAGTGCCTCAGGGCATCTAAAAAGAAAAGTGCACCATTTCCAGATTCAATTTGTCCTAATACTTTGTCAAAAACTCGTTTTTGTTCGGGAAGCAAGCGGGGTACAAATTCGGCTACTTGCTGAAACAAACTACGGTATATCGTAGTTTGTTTCACGTATAATTTCATCACTTAGTTCATTTTCGGTTGTTCGCTGAGGGCTTATCATTCCAAAGTCGCTTAATTTTTTACCTACCATTGCCATTACTTTATCTTCAATTTTTCCAAGTGCTTCATTATAAATGTCTTCATTGTATGTCATGTTCGCGTGTGTCTGCTGTAACCTTCGCAAAATATCTTCCGCTACGTATTATTTATATTTGTCCCACAATTTATGTGCATTAGATAGCCCGCAAGATGATATGAGAGTTGCATAAAGATCCCTAATTTTGGCTGGTGACTGGCACTGCACAGCTTCCTCCATGGTTCCATCCCAGTGATTATCGTTTTCTAAAAGATGCAGAGCTTCACATGCTTCTATAAGTTGCGCATTCCTGACCGTTGACAGTTTTAAGGCCTTTATATTCTGTAGGACCCCGAACATGGTGCAGCAGCAATCGTAAACAGAAACATTCAAAATTAGTTACATGGACGGTATACACACGACCAAGGGCATCTGATGACTTTACACCGGCCAATTTGCAACAGGCGCGCCTTGAATACGGCATTTCCACTCCTTCCTAGATGTGTTCCAAGTATAATAGCGGGGGACTTCAGAATATAACAACGTTTTTGCAAAGGGGTCGGTTTGACAAAGTTGAAAGAAGGCTGTTAGTGTAGTTTTTGGCGGTGATGCAATTCTTTCTTGGAAATTTCTTTCGGTGAAATATACACGCTCTCCATTTTCTAAGTGCACAGCAAGGTGAGTAACTGTTGGTTGCCTTTCGTGTAAAGGGAAGCCAAGGAGACGCCACGCTGCCTCGTTACTGCTGACATAACGCCCTGCTTGAAAGGTCTGTACTTCATTAACGGGATTTGCCTCGCCTTCACTCCTGAGATTAAATATTGCTTGGTCGCTTCCTTTATTTATGTACTTACAGATATACTTGATTGCGCGGACAGAGCTACATGCTTCTACATTAATGTGGGCATTAAACATTTTACATAGAATGGGCGAATACGGGACAATCCAGCTGTTATCTAAGGTTTCGAACGCTCCAGAGCGAGATTTGATTGTAACTTTCCTGCCACCATCTTCGGGAGCTCTGCGTCTGTATAAAGGGTAGCCATTGTCATTGTGCACTGTTTCTTTTGATAGCTGTTTAGGAAGTTCTTTGTACATTTCCTTCTTTCATACATGGCGATATTGAATTTCGTGCTCCACATGGACCGTGAATCATATTTCGACGATGGTATCATACAACTCTTTATCTTGCTCAGGATCCGGAATCTCGGCGCTTATTATATCGTCTATTTGGCTGGGCCGCAACTTCTTTAAGCCATATTAGAATGTGGGCATGCGGTAATCCTCTTTTGCCATTCAATTGAATACATGAAGCACTGCACCTCTCCGAAAATTTTCCCTTTGTTAATTACATACATTAATTTTTGTACTTTTAATCTAAATACTCTAGCAACTAAATCGTGTCTGTCAGTACTTTTTTGGCCCGGCATTAGCTCCTCGGTTATTTCTTTCCATGTGGGATTGCAAGCAAAAGTAACAAAAAATCAGGTTTTCCGTAAGTTCGTACATAGGCGAATGCGTCTTGTGTGTACTCATGTAGGTAGCGGGGACTGTTAACGAATGATGAGGGCAGAATTACCATTTTACCTAAATCTCTGGGGCTTACATTGGCGTCGCTAGAAACTGCATCTTGTAAATGTATATAATTCTCAACGCGCAGCTTTTTTTGATTTAAAGATATATAACGGAGACGTTCACTTTCTACCTTCACATACATGTCTACCAAAAATTGATGAAATAATTGTCTACACCGGGCTAAGAGGTTAAAATCATTTTCTCGCAACATCATATGATACGCATAAAAATCCATACATGATACTTTTTTGTTCGGAGTAGGCTCCTTTGTGACCGGGTTAATGAGTGGAATTTGAAAATGATAACCCTCTTGTCCTTTGCAATAAATCAATGGGTATTGCAGAGCGTCATAAACTTGTGTGTATCGGCTACCCGTTGCTACGTATCATCATGTGCTCGCAAGACAATGTCTCGTGAAGAAAATTGATCACCACTAATTACGGCTGCTATTTCGTTTATCAAAAGTGCATTGTAGCGCCTTTCATGCTCTCCTCGAGGGGTCCGATCTGCGTGAATGACGACTTTATAATCCTCTTCAGGTAGGTTTTCAAAGCAGTTTTAAATGTTTTGACTAAAATGTTACGTTCATGCAAGAATCTTTGAATTTTGAACACTGTGTCTCTCTCAACTCCCTGGATAAATTGGCAGCGACGGTCTACCTCAATTTCTTCGTCACCCATAAAATATACTTGTAAAAATTTATGCTGTTCGTTTTCAGCTGGAAAAAGTGAACCTATTCTATGATAAATTTGCCCTTGCACCGTAAATGTAGGCGAAAATCCCGGCATTATTATTTCCCGGTCAACTCCGAAGGACGTCATTTGAAAGCATGAGTTATATTTCCGGATCCTGTTTAAAAAGTGCCGTGACTCATTAGCATCATATAAAAAGAGAGTTTTCAAAGGTTCTTCTGGTTCCCCAAGTAACGGAAGAGACACTTTGCCATTGGAACAGCACATGCCTGCAGTCTCATCTTTCCATTTTAAAGCGCTGCAAAATCGACACGCCTTGTCCATCAGTCCGATAACAACTAACCTGTGATTTTTATAATCAATCAACGGATCATAATTGAATGCTGCGTCATTAAAAACCGACCAATTGGTTCTTCGAAAATTTTGTCGACGTTCAGCTTGGAGCTGCGCATTTGCATCTCTTCGCGCCTGTGTGTGTTCTGGTGTTTCAGATGCCCTTATAGTATATTGACGTTCAGCTTGCTCAATGAGTCTGTGTTGAGTTTCATCAGGTGTTTCCGCGGCTCTTAAGGCGGCCTGACGTTCCGCTTGTTCGAATAGCCTTTGCTGACTTTGAGCAGGTGTTTCAGTAGCTCTTAAAGTAGATTGACGCTCTGCCTGTTCAAGACGCCTTTGCTGACTTTGATCAGGTGTTTCAGTAGCTCTTAAAGTAGCTTGACGCTCTGCCTGTTCAAGACGCCTTTGCTGACTTTGAGCAGGTGTTTCAGTAGCTCTTAAAGTAGATTGACGCTCTGCCTGTTCAAGACGCCTTCGCTGACTTTGAGAAGGTGTTTCAGAAGCTCTTAAAGTAGCTTGACGCTCTGCCTGTTCAAGACGCCTTTGCTAACTTTGATCAGGTGTTTCAGTAGCTCTTAAAGTAGCTTGACGCTCTGCCTGTTCAAGACGCCTTTGCTGACTTTGACCAGGTGTTTCAGTAGCTCTTAACGTAGCTTGACGCTCTGCCTGTTCAAGACGCCTTTCCTGACTTTGAGAAGGTGCACAGGAAGCTCTAAAGCAGCCTGACGCCTGTCTGTTCAAGACGCCTTGCTGACGTTGAGGTGTCTCAGATGCTCTAAAAGCAGCCTGACGCTCTGCTTGTTCTTGCCTTCAGTTCAGCATCTTCTAAAGATTCTAGCGATCGAGCTAATCTTTTCGTTTGTCTTGAGAAGATACTCTTGAAAGGCTGGACTTACGTTTGCGAGGCATTATGAAGTAAGAAAACCTATTTATAAAAACGTTAAAATACCTAAAAGGAATTAAATTTTAAGTATTTTTAAAGTAAATCCAAAATATCTAAAAGGAATAAATATTCCTATTAAATATTTTTAAATCAAAACAACAAAACCAATTCAAGACACAACACGAATCCGAAAACGATAGCCAAAAAATCGAATCAACTTAAACCAAATCACAAAACAAATCGCAGAAAACCGAAATCGAAAGCAGTATTCAATATAAATATAACCAACGAAAAAAGAAGTAAGTGTATAGGTACCGTATACACTATCTATACTATTAATATTCCTTTGAAATATTGTTAGATAACCTAAAACAACGAAAACCAATTCACGATTCTAAATAAACAAAATCCAAAATCAAAGCCAGAGTCTAAATATGTATAAAGGAATACCAACCAAATCAACAAAACCGATCCAAGAAAATACACAAATCCGAAAATGAAAGCCAATATAAATCCATTCAACCTTAACCAAATATCAAAGCAAATAACAAACAACTGAAATCGAAAGCAGGTAGTCGAATTAGCTACGAAATAGAAACAATTTAAGCGTATAAGTACCGTATGCACTATAAGTTGACGCGCGGCTCAACGGCGGAGTTAAGTACATGTCAGGAAACATTTCGTTACCGCGTTTTAAAACCTAGTAACGACATCTAGCGGAATCAATTTAAACTATGTATACGTTAGTTAATAAGAACTCTCAAAAATATTTTTCTTATAATTTTGCACAATTTTTCTTATTGTAATACTGATTCATTCATAACCACATATAAGAATTGTATTCATTTCCGTTCAATAAATATTACTAAGGCTTATTAATAAGGCTTACAAAGAACTGTTTCTACCATTGTTAAGTAATAGTTAAGGGTGAAAGCGTGACAGGTGGTGATAGTATTTCTGATCCATACTTATAATCACGCCTGTAACCCTTGCGGGGTAGGCAGAGCATCAACGGATTACTTAATATCGTCTGCGAGGTTATCGCCTATTCTGTGAATTACGATGCACCAAAACGTTTGAAGAAAATCAGCTGGTGAATTTTATGTTTTTTATCGCTCTCTTCCCGGTCCTGCGTGGAAAAATACAGATCCATACATTTTTTATCTTAATTTTGGTAAAAAGACATAATAATCCAGATATTCTGACCTTCTGTGTTCGTCCATCGTATCGTCGTCCGTCTTGTAGAATCACGGTGGCGCCACATAGCTGAGTTTAATTTTGCAACATATTCGATTTTCCCACGAGAATGATATGTTTTTCCGCTGAAAAAAGTAGCCTATGTCACTCTACAGCCACGGAACTATCCCCATACAAATAATCATGCCATGCCGACGCTCTGTTGCGACGTGAAAGAAGGACAAACTTGTGCAACATATTCGATTTTCCCACGGGAATTAGATGTTTTTCCGCGGAAAAAAGTAGCCCATTTCACTCTACAGCCACCGAACTATCCCCATACGTTACGTTTGGAATTTTTTCTTTATATTTAGATGATCTATTTTTTTCACAAGAAGTAAATGAAGCAGGATATGGAGAGCGAAAACTTCCTGGTAGTAATCCAAAAAAAAAACTGCTGTTGCCAACCCACATGCCAAGCGAGTCAATTATGGTACATCCTCTCTATATGGCAATCTATGTATTGAGTTTCTGGTCGCACAAGCCGGCTTCAACACCCTCAAGAAGTTAATCCATTCCAAGGTGATACAATTATGGTGTGGGCAGGAATCCGTTTTAGTGGAAGAACAGACCTCGTTTGGATACAAGGCACTATGACGGCTGGAAAATAACATATTAAGATGCTAGAACCAATAGTCCTGCCACATCCAACACAAATGAGTCAAAATTTCCTGCTTATGGACGACATCATCATAATCATTACAGCCCTTCACAAGTCCACTGCTGAACATAGGCTTCCCCCAAGAAATGCCACAAAGCACGGTCCTGAGCCACCTGCATCCATCGACCTCCTGCATGTCTTACCAGGTCGTAACTCCATCTAGTGGGGGGACGCCCTACACTTCGTCCGCCGGTACGAGGCCTTCACTCGAGAACCTTTTTTCCAATCGGTTGTCGGTTCTTCGAGCTATATCTCGTACCTTTATTTAAATCTGGTAGTACATTAGACCCCGCCAATTTTAGACCGATTTCTGTACTACCAACATTTAGTAAAATTTTTGAAAAATAGTTTTAGATCATATCTTAACTTTCTTTAATATTAATAAATTGCTACATAAAATCAATTCGGTTTTACAAGGTCGCTCGACAACTGACGCTGGAGTTGAGCTTATTAAACATATTTTGTGCATGGGAGAATACGGAGGATGCTTTGGGTATATTTTGTGACCTTTCCAAGGCCTTCGACTGTGTTCACCATGAGACATTAATCAGGAAGCTACAGTACTATGGTGTCAAGAACACAGCGCTTAAACTTATTATTTCATATTTAGTAATAGAATGCAGAAAGTTATTATCAATGGTAAAAGTTCTTCCGGGTCACCTGTACTAATGGTGTCCTCAGGCTCGATTCTCGGCCCATTTCTATTTCTGGTATATATTAATGACTTACCTTCCTTGTAGGGGATAATCATGATATAGTATTATTTGCTGATGATACTTCCTTGATTTTTAAACTTATACGTCAATCATTTAAATGACGAAGTGAATAATGCTATATCAAAATTAGTGCATTGGTTTAACGTTAATAATCTACATTTAAACGGAAATAAAACTAAATGTATTAAATTTACAACAACGAATGTTAAAAATCTGGGTACCAATGTGTTTTAAATGGGAAGAACTGAGCCCTGTTGAATCCACTGTTTTCTTGGCATCACTCTCGACGCAAAGCTCAAGGCCCCATATATCCAAACTAGCAAGCAGACTAAGTTCTGCAGCCTATGCTGTAAAAATTAGAGGTCTCACTAGTGTCGAGACAGCTAGACTAGTTTATTTCAGTTATTTCCATAGCATAATGTCTTATGGGATTTTGCTATGGGGAAATGCGGCTGATTCAGAAACTATTTTTGTTTTACAGAAGAGGGCCATTAGAGCTATTTACAACCTAAAACCGAGAGAGTCTCTTAGAGATAAATTTAAAGAAATAAATATATTAACTTTGGCCTCTCAGTATATTTACGAAAATTTAATGTATGTTCACAAAACAAAGGTAGTTTTAGTGATATCATGTTTTCTTTTTAACGGCCTTCGTAGTTTTAGCACCGCCACAATGGTTAACTGGCTGAGAATGCTTTTAGAATTAAGTCCGCCTGTTGATTCTAATAGGTCGGGGAAAAAGTTTATTCGTATTCTGTTTGTATAAAATTTAAGAAAAATCTCTT
Organism: Parnassius orleans; assembly: GCA_029286625.1. NCBI lineage: Eukaryota > Metazoa > Arthropoda > Insecta > Lepidoptera > Papilionidae > Parnassius > Parnassius orleans. Next base: position 72,931 of record JAGSMP010001324.1, read on the forward strand.
TTGTTGTACTATTTGTATCTGGCTGGTTTTAATATCAATACATATAGGACATTAAGAATAAGGTGATGCTGTGTTTATGGTGGGATTGGAAGGGCATCGTTTATTATGACCTTATACCGCCGGGCAAAACCATCGACTTGGATCTCTAGTGCCAACATTTAATGAGACTTAAGCAAAATAGAGAGAGCTTGGTTGGGAAGTGTTAATGCATCCGCCATATAGTTTTGACCTTGCACCCTCAGATAATCACCTGTTTTAGTCTCTTCAGAATTCTTTTGGTAGTGTTAGGTTAACATCAAGAGAGTACTGTCAAAACTACTTGTCGCATTTCTTTGATCAAAAGTCCCAAGATTTCTACAGCAGCGGGATTACGTAACAACCTACAAGATGGCAACAAGTTTTCAAAAAAAATGGCACATACATATGTATAATAATTAAATGTAACTAAGCTTAAAAAAACAGTTTCTTGAATTTGTATATAAAATAACAAGAAACTTTTTCCCGGCCTTATATACTGTTGTTAGGTTCACGCAGCTTTTATTCTTACTGGGATAGTAGTGAAGCACTGGCATAATAATTTAGAAATAGAAAATTATGGTCATTATTATCATTGTGTGTAATAGAACAAATGCAATAAATAACAATGGCCACTCTCCTAACATATTTGGACTTGTAAAATCTGATATAACGTAACTTAATAAAATATAATATTATGTCGCTTCATTTATCTATTAAATTAAATATAACAAAGAACGGCATTCAGTATATTTTTAAAAATACGGATAATCGAGTAATTATGCAATATGATTTTTGAGGCTACGTGGTATAATACATATACCGTATCAATTTTAATTGAAAGGATTTTCTTAGTTCAATAATTAAAATTAGTTTATATAATTGCCATTGACTAGATTTTAATTTCAATTCAGAAACAAAATCGATTTAGACATTAGAAAAAATATGGATAAAACGTAGTGATTACATCACAGAGTATTTTTATTACATTATACACCACTGACCTCTATATATACAAGTATACACCCTTTGATACCTATGGACTTCTCTAGTAAAACGTAGTTATATACTCTTTGTTTAGGAACGTAAATAATTACGGATGCGTTCAAGAATAAGATATTTAATACTGCATTCTGATAAGCAAAGTTGTATTTTTTAAAGATGATTATTTATATTTCGCCAGCTTTTAAAAATAAATTGATGTTATCCGTTAATTACATTGACAATTTTCTACATTTGGTTGACAGTCTCAGTCATGTCCGTAACAATTTATATTTTTTCCTAGTCTAATTATACGTCCATGGTTTCTAAATTATAATTTTCCTTTATGAGAAAGATCTATAGCTAGAGATCTGTATGCCAGAAAGAGCCAACTGCCGAAGCTGAAGACCGAGTGTGGCAGCGTCGTTTCCGGGACACCTGAGGTTTTGAGTGAGATTGAGAGGTTTTATGGGCAGCTGTACACATCATCGTTGGAGCCACACGCATGTGTAAGTAACGATCTGTGATGCGAGTCTTATCCGACACTATTCGAATGATATCCCGGACGTCAGTCTGAGCGAGATTAGAATGGCTCTCCAGCACCTTAAAAACGGCAAGGCCCTAGGTGAGGATGGAATTACAGCGGAGCTTCTGAAAGCGGGTGGAAAACCGGTACTTGAGGTCCTTCAGAAGCTCTTTAATTCCGTCCTACATGGTGGCATTACACCGGAGGCGTGGAGCAGAAGTGCGGTGGTCTTGTTCTTCAAGAAAGGCGACAACGTTCTCTTGAAGAACTACAGACCGATTTCCCTTCTGAGCCGCGTCTACGTGCTGTTTTCGAGAGTCATTACGAATCGTTTCACACGCAGATTCGAAGACTTCCAGCCTCCCGAACAAGCCGGTTTCCGAAAAGGCTTTAGTACCATAGACCACATACATACCCTTCGGCAAATTGTACAGAAGTACGAGAAGTACAATTTGCCACTATGTCTGGCGTATGTGGACTATGAGAAAGCCTTTGATTCCGTCGAAATTTGGGCGGTGCTGCAGTCCCTTCAGCGGTGCCAAGTCGACTGTCGGAATATCGAAGTGCTGAAGTGCTTGTACAATAGGGCTACGATGGCTATCCGAGTACAGAACCAGAGTACGAAACCTATCCAACTGCAGAGAGGTGTAAGACAGGGTGACGTTATATCCCCGAAACTCTTCACCGCTGCATTGGAAGACGTTTTCAAGCTTCTGGACTGGAAAGGATACGGTATTAACATCAATGGCGAGTACATCACTCTCCTTCGATTTACCGACGATATAGTCCTTATGGCAGAATCGCTGGAGGACCTAAGCACTATGCTCAATGACCTCAATAGTGTCTCCCAACTTATAGGTCTTAAGATGAACATGGACAAAAAAAAGATCATGTTTAATGTCCATGTCACACCTATGCCGGTAGTTGTTGGGAGCACTAAGCTCGAAGTTGTTGACGAGTATGTTTACCTGGGACAAATAGTCCGACTAGGTAAGTCAAACTTCGACCGAGAGGTCAATCGACGGATTCAACTCGGCTGGGCAGCGTTCGGGAAACTACGGCACATCTTCTCGTCAGGTATACCTCAAAACTTGAAAACGAGGCTGTACAACCAGTGCTTGTTGCCAGTGATGACCTACGGAACTAAGACGTGGTTCTTCACTGTTTGTCGGATGAGGAAGCCAAGGTCGCTTTGAAGAGCTATGGAGAGGGCTATGCTTTGGAGTCTCACTGCGTGACAACTTAGAAATGAGGATATTCGGTAGAACCAGAGTGACCGACATAGCCCAACGGATTAGTAAGCTGAATGGCAATGGGCCGCCATATAGCTCGAAGAACCGACAACCGATGAGGAAAAAGGTTCGAGTGGCGGCCTCGTACCGGCGGATGAAGTGTAGGTGTCCCACTAGATGGAGTGACGACCTGGTAAGACATGCAGGAAGTCGATGGATGCAAGTGGCTCAGGACCGTGCTTTGTGGCATTCCTGGGGGGAGGCCTATGTTTAGCAGTGGACCTGTGAAGGGCTATAATGATGATAATGATGATGATTATGAGAAAGAATAAATTTCAATTTTAATTCAATAAACCTTAATTGTGATAAAGTATGGGCAAACATTGTACACACATTGTTTTGTTCTCATACATGTTTTTTGCGAACGGTCTAATTTTTTTGTGAACAACAAAAGGGATCGTCTATTAGCATTTATAAAAATGGAAATGGAAAAATTCCTTTTGTTCTCGAATCAATTGAACGGATAGCAATTTCAGTAAAGGAATTGTATTTTTGTAATTTGTATTTATGAATTTACTGGATTATGTATGCAACAATTCGGCTGGTGAGGCACAACGTTATTTTATTTTATTTTTTATGAGTGTTTTTTTTTTAAGTTAGATAATAAAATAAATACATTTTGAAGAATGGACGTACACAGAAAACATGATAATAATAAATAATGTACTCCAGACAGAATTTCGGTCACGGCAGACAGTCTCAACGAAGACATGTGCGCAGGACAGGATTAAAGTGCTCGAGTATGGAATAATATTATAATATTATTTTAACAAATAAAAAAAACCAAATTTTCAGACAAACAGGACCTCATTTGAATTTAGTTGCATAAAGTTGTACAGTATCGAGATGAGCTGTTTCGGTACAAGCATTTGGCAAGGAAATACTTTGTGGGTTTGAAATGCAAGTTACATTTTATTATTTTTTTAAACACTAGCGATCCGCTCCGGCTTTGCACACCAGCAACAGCGCCACCTACAGGGTCAAATTCTAATGTGTTTAAACCATGCAGGGACCCACACAAACATACACAAAAAAAGTCATCAAAATCAGTCCAGCCGTTTTCGAGTTTTTACGAGACTTATGGACATGAATTGATTTTTATACATAGAGATAATATTATGTACATCGACACCGATGAGAAAACTTGCACTCAATTTCAAGTAAGGTTAAAGTTTATTTTAAGAACAAACTAGCGATCGCAATCGTCGCCTGGATAGAATTTATTAATATCAATTTTTCGAAGGAAATACAGCACATATCCCTCCTGGCATTGTCTCTATCTGTTCGTATAGTTTTATCATAATCAGTTCAGTCATTCCGAAGATTATCCTGGAGACAGACAGACAGACAAAAATTTAAAAGAAGGTTATTTATGTCTTAATAGCACGAAAATAACCCCTCGAGCTTAATACAAACCACTTATTTCAATATTACAGACAGACACTTCAACTTTATTTATATTTATAGATAATAATGTTTTCCAGACCAAATTTCGGACACGGCGGCCAGTACCAACGGACACAAGCCACTCGACACAGGATAGTAATGCCCTAGTATATTGTAAGGTAATGCACCTTTGCTTGCATACACAATACACTCACAAATCACAACAGGATTATTACAAAGGTATTACAAGAATTAACACAGAGCCGTGGTACCTTAGAGGCTAAACCCTCAGCGTAAATTTCACAGTACGTAAGCAACCCGGATTCGATCTCATTTGAAACGAGAGGAGGCTTTTGTCTAGCTGTCGATCGTATTATATAGGCTATAACTTTAAGCGATATGTATAATACAAACCTCTAGGGCTTACAATATATCCTGATTTTCTTATCGAGGGAAAAACGTATGGTTACAATGAATGCTTAACATATTAGATTTGATTTGTTTTTAAATTTTAAAATAATACTAGCTGGCCAGATATACGTTGTTCTATCCTTTCGGACTACCCTTTGTCCTATTAAAAAATCCAATTAAATCAAATTGGGGGTCACTTATCAGGATAAAAACTATCCCATATCTCAATTTGGAGAAAGCAATACACATTTACAAAATTTCATGAAAATAGCTTGAGCGGTTTCGGGGATTAGCGTGAACGTATATCGTGACATGGGATTTTTATATATGTATTAAAATAAATATTTACTACCAATATACCACTGACCATAAAACTTTCCTATAAAGCATAGCGCTGCAAGGTTAAACTTAACATAACAGCTTAACTTTGTTCCAAAAATTCAAAAGGTTTTAAAAGTCGTTATAAATATTTAGTTTGGGTGTAATTTGAACCTTGTACACACACAAAGTGAGATATCATCATCATCATCATTACTGCCCTTCACAAGTCCACTGTTGAACATAGGCCTCCCCCAAGGTGTGCCACAAAACACGGTCCTGGTCCTGGGACACCTTCATCCAAAGACTTCCAGTCGACACTACATCTAGTGGGGTGCCGCCGGCCTTCACTTACCGGTACCAGGTTGCCACTCGAGAACCTTTATTCCCCATTCGTTGTCGGTTCTTCGAGCTAGTGTAGTGAGATATAATTCATATTTTTTATACGATGTTTGTCCTCGTCAAATTTATGTATGTAAACTGCCCCCACGATACAAGAGAAAATCCTAGTGTGCAGGTAACGTTTTCTAAACAAAATAAAAAAAAGGTCGTGGGTTCGAATCCGCCATTCGACTACTGTCGTGAATAACTCCTACCTAACACAAGCATTAAAAGTTTACCAGGAATGGTTAAAGGGAATAGTTGTAATAAAAAAAATATTATATAAGTGAATTTCTAAAACACCATTAAATGAAGTAGCAGCCCTTTACGAATTCATTTATGCATAAAGGAAATACTGAAATCGTAAAAGCGCAAAATAGAGCGGAACAATTATTGTTTATAACTTTGTTACAAAAGTATTTCGAAAAAATTCCCTTTTGTAACTGCGAAACAAGAACTGTTCTACTGTTTATAACCCAATAACGAAAAAAAAATTAAATTTCTTGAACGTGGGTCGTTACTGAACTCAATTAAGGTAATATCAGAACGGGAAATACAAGGATTGAAGAAAATATTTCTATAATAACGGGAAGTAGTAAAATTCGGATGTGAAATCAACCATTATAATGATTTCTTGTAATATTATTTGAGAATACAACACATCAAGCAAAATTGATGATAGGGATGTCATCGATTTTAATTTTCATTTCTTTTTAATATCTGACATTCGAATACTTTACTTATCTGTGGCTGGAGTGCTTTGGCTTTTAACGTCCTTACCTCATAGTCCACTCCAGCTAGATAACATCAGATAGTCTATTCCAGAAGATGCTGCTGCTAATCTCCTGTTTCAGTTTCCCTCTGTCGCCTTCCACGACACTCACGGGAAGATTAGGCACAACAGATTCGCTTTGGCCGCTACTACAAGTCGAATATATTTCTACACCTCCAATCTTGATTAGTTTCGCTTAAACGCAAGAAAGGAGGAGGATCTGTATTCACGCAACGAAGATCGTCAAATGCTTTCCGATTAATGATTCTGTTTTTATAGGTTATACTTCAGGTTTTTCCTTAAATTTAATTTAAAAATTTTACCCTTAAGGGTGGAATTATATGAGATGAAGTTTTTGATGTAACTATTTGGACGATATTCGAGCTTGTAATATTCCTTAGTCAACTCAAAAGGGTCAAAACATTCAATTTTAATAAAAAGTAAAATCCAACTTTAAATAACAAAAATTAAATAATTTTCACACAATAGCGTCTGAAGTATTGACTTAAATATTTTTATATCCTTGCACCGACTTTTGGACCTATAAGTGGAAATTGTTTTATTCTTATTAATTATTTTTATTTCAGCTTTTAGCCAGCCAGTACTTGTCAATTATCCACCTGATGGTGATGGTGGTGCAGCCGAAGATGGTAAAGCGCACTGACTTAGTTTAACTAAAGTTCTCTTGCCCGGTTCTCTTAACTCACCATACGTAACACAGTAGCATTAAGCGGACTACATGAATCGTCAAATAAGAACCAAAATGCAAATAAGCTGCCACCCCTGAATACTAAGAACACATGCCTCGTTACCAGTAAAAAGTCTCCGATTCTCTATACTCAACAAACACAGCAGCGTTAAGCTGCTATTGCACGCCAGTATTGTGTTCGACCGTACTACTTTACCAGTCAAGCAGACCCATTCGAGCTGCAGCCAAAATATGCTCCAGCGTGGCTGTATCACTTTAATGTTACCATGTCCAGCCTGTGAAAATTCAACTTATCGTTCTTAAGTGACTCCTTTTTTTTTCAAACTTTATTCCCACACTAAGATTTTCTCCTATTTCGTGGAGGCAGTTTACCAACATAAATTGTACAAGGACATACAAGCAGACCTGGCGAAAAATATTTGTAGGCCATACAAATACTTGTTTGTCCGGGATTCGAACCCGCGGCCCTCAGCGTCGCAACTAATCCTAAGCCAATACGCCACGGAGCCGTCAAATTGTCTTTTTGATTGTCCTCAATCTACCTGTGGCTAGGGCCTCATGCCTCGATCAGCAAGATGTACCTCGTGTGAAGCTTATTCATTATTAGTAAAATATGGAGAAAATCACGACTTTGACAAAATCAATTAACTGGAAACTAAAGCATTCGAGTGCAATTAATTAGTACCTTGATTGGCTTCTACGTTGTTACAAATAAGTTTACAAACACCGAATTCAATTTCTTTGTGGTTTTGACAGATCAAAACATCATTAACGTTGCATTTGTAACACTAAGGATATTTTTTTTATAAACAAAAGGTTTAGATTTAGATTAGTTTAACAGAAAGCCTCTTCGGGCATTCTCATACCTGAGAGAGTTATGGAGCAAAACAGTGGTGCTGCTTATTTGCGTGTTCGCGAGCTTCCCATGTCCTTGAAATATTTTACTTTTCCACTCAATGTTTTCCCTATGATATTTTATCAGAAATCAAAGTAGAAAAGATTTTTTTATAAAACTATACAAAATGAGCCTCCATGTATACCTTGTATTCCTTGGTGTAATAATGTTGAAATTACAAATAGTTACAAAGGTAGCTCATAGACTGAGATACGGGTATGTACTGTTAAATAAATTTTCATTTCTCGTGAACAACGTTAACTAACCAAATTGACATTTTTATATGAAATCAGGGTGACAAACAATCACACAGTCAACCTGATGGTAAATGGATGATGTGGTCCATACATATGTGGCCTATACATATCTACATTTATACTTAATTAAGATTCCAAATTCAGATGCCACCGCTCATGGTCATGGTCACCGCTGAGGACTAAGGTAATAAGCTTAAACATAATTGTCAATGAATGGCGTTCAATATTAATTGCCTCAGCAGAAGCATTTAATTGATGAAGCCGTAGATAAATAAACTAAAAATATATGTGATAAATTTAAAAAATGAGGATTAATAAGAGAAAAAAGACGCAAAACGACGAAGTAAGACTTGATAATGCAAATTATAAACAATGGACACAAAAAGAGAAATAATAAGGAAATAAAGATTAATAAATAAAGAAAAAAATTACATAGTAAAATTAAAGAAAAAACATTAGAGAGGTGAAATGGGGTAATAAAATATCTTACGTCGCCGTCACTTGGTGAAATTTTTATAAGTTTTATATTTTTTTTTATAGAATGGGGTGACAAACGAGCACACAGACCACCTGATGGTAAGTGGATGCAGTGGCCCATAGACATCTACATTTATCTTCGATTAAGAATCAAAATGCAAATGCGTTGTCACCCTTGAGGACTACGATGAATGCCTTGTTTCCAGTAAAAGGGTCTCCGGTTCTCTACACTCACCACACGAAACACAGCAGCATTAAGTCGCTATTTTACGCTGGTATTCTGTGAGAGCGTGGTCCTTCCCGGTCGAGCCGACCCATTCGTGCTACAACCATAACATAATTTTTTTAATTATAATTTATAATTTATTATTTTTAATAATTTATAATAATTTATTTAAGCTTAATAATTCCGTTCCGATTAATTAAGCTTAAATAAATCGGAACCGAAGCATTCATTGGAATATCATATTTCTGCCTATGTGATAGATTGCTTCGTTTCTATGGACTCCGAGATGAATAGTTTGTACACAGTAACGACTGGATGCGATTTATCTTTGCTGGATAATATTTACTCTCAAAACTAAATTGTATATTTTTCAAGAGTAATGTTTTTTAAGATATTTTCCAGCATCTTGAGACAATCGCAATGTAACAGAAATAAATTATCTTTGTTCGGTATATATGGGTGTATTTCTACCTCATAAATAGTTAACTGTTCGTAAATCTGAAACAAATATATCAAGCCATATGCCACATGGTGACGGCAAAAGAAAATTTGTGATAGATTCTGGATACTGGACTGGAAAAGATACGATATTAAGATCCATGGCAAGTGCATCACTCACCTTCAATTTTCCGACGATATAGTCCTTAAAGCAAAAAATCGCTATAAGACCTTAGCACTATTGAGCATAGTGCTATTATATACCCAACAGATAGGTCTTAAAATAAACATGGACAAAACAAAGATCATGTGTAACGGTCATGTCAAACCTATGCCGGTAGTAGTTAGGAGCACTAATCTTAAAGTTGTTGACGTTCCTGTACGTTTACCTGGGACAAATAGACTGACTAGGTAAGTCTAAATTCGAGCGGGAGGTCAGTCAACGAATTCAACTCGGCTGGGCAGCGTTCGGGAGATTACGACACGTCTTAACGTCAGGTATACCTCAAAACATGAAAGCAAGATTGTAATGATTGTATTGTTTGACTTATGGATTTGAAACGTGATCGTTCACTGCTGGCCGTATAACGAAGCTCAAGGATACTCAGCGTGCTATGGAGTGGGCTATGCTAGGGGTTTCGCTGCGTAATGAACTAAGAAATGAGGATATCCGCAGTAGAACCAAAGTAACCGACATAGCCCGACGGATTAGTAAACTGAAGTGGCAATGGCCCGGCCGGTCATATAGCTCGAACCGACAACCGATGGGGAAGAAAGTTTTTCGAGTGGCAGCCTCGTGCCGGTGGGCGAATTGCAGGGCGGCCTCCCAATAGATGGAGTGATGATCTGGTAAGATATGCAGGAATTCGATGGACGCATGTGGCTCAGAACCGTGGTTTGCAGCATTCCTTGGGGTAGGCCTATGTTCAGAAGTGGACATGTGACGGGCTGTAATGATGATGATGATAATCATTTTTATAAACGCTAAGGTAAGTAATGTGGCATTCTTTTGCTACTATTTTCTTAAAAATTTCGACTAGTACAAAATTAACTTTTGATATAAATTCAAAGCAGACTTCAAGGAACTAAAAAGAAAATAAAATATTTTAACAGAAAGTAAAAGTTCAAGAATTAAAAAGAAGAAAATAATTTCACATTCTGAAGCGTTACTAAGACAAAATATATAGAAGAATTATAGCCCCAACTTCAGAATGTTATATTATACGTGGCAGAGCCACGCGACATCCAAAATATGGTGTGCTTAGGGGTGACAACGCATCTGCATTTTGATTCTTAATCGAGGATAAATGTAAATATCTATGGGCCACAGCATCCACTTATCATCAAGTGGAATGTGTGCTCGTTTGTTACTCTTATTCTATAAAAAAATGTGAAATTATTTTATATTCCTTATTTTACCCTTTTGAAAATAAATATCACATTCTCAATGACGTCTAAATAGTTCAGTTAAAAAAAGAAGCATCATAACCGGTTCACAATTGACGACGATATCAAGTAACACATATTATATAAAAAACATAAAGTCATATTGTTAACTTCCCTCTTTTATGAAGTTGGCTAACAAAAATTACAAGCTTGTACAACTGTCAAACAAATCGATTGTATCGCTTTTTTAGGCTATGAGGCGGAGAGTAGCGATGCAACGGGAAATATACGCTATTTGTGTACGCGAAAGGTCTGAATCAGATGTATAACATTTTTGCCTCCGAGTTGATTCAGTGGAGCGAAAAAGAAATATATATCAAACAGACGGCAACGTTAAATTTAAAAGGAAATTTGAAATATTTAATGGAAATTCAGAGTGAGACCATAAATTGTACATGAGTGTGTTTAGTAAAGTAAAGGACAAATTACGAGTTTATTTCTTTTATTAACATAAGTGATACACATTGGATAAAGAATCTTTTAATAACAAGAAAAAGTAGACTTAAAATAACTTAAAAGAATAAAATAACTTGTACATAACAGCTTCGGAAGTCGGTGCTAAGACATAGTGTAGAAAGTAATGCCAGGAAGGATCAATGCTATATTTTATCTGAAAAACTTATAGTATTTTTTTTTGGAAAAAAAAGAAAAATTAATATGGTCTTATAATTGGTTATTACGCCGTATTATATCGATCATATATCCTATACAGGAAAAGCCGGGGCGGGTCGCTAGGATTTAATAAAGACAGTCGTTATAATATTTTTTATTATTTGAAACTAGTATTATAACGTTCAATAGTCACGGTTGATTAATGAAACGACACAAATAATCTGAATGCACCGTTTATTAACATAGTAACAACATAGGTCTTTATAAGTAAGTAAGTACATAAACGACGTCTAGCGAAACGCAGCGCGAGCACGGGAGCAATCGATAACACACATATTGCTCGGAGCTAATCGGCTAGCATACTGCATGTACCGGGAGCCAAGCCGTGGCCGGTGGCGTGATCCCGCGGCGCAGGCGACGTATCGTACGAGAGGGGATAGCGAGGCATCGGGTGACATAGTTAAGTATCGGCGCGCTACAGTATGTATTTATATCGCATGCTCGTTTATCATGTGATAGATACCCGTAACTAAACGTAAGCTCGTATTTCGTTTACGCCAAGAGTAGAATGCCTAGACTGGCGATGGCAACTAGTGTCAAAGATGCGAAACACCTGGTACTGCCATGCTTAATCCGCCTGGCAAGTCTGACAATTATATTGTAAATTAATGTTTAAAGAAAAACCCAGCTGAATTTCCTGCTAGTTCTTCCCAGAACAGAGGTTTTTTTCCGAACCAGTGGTAAAGCTTAAAAGAGTTTTCAATACGTATTCTAGTAATCATTATTGAATAAAAATAATTATTTATTATTCTATTCTAATTAAGGACAAACAGTCTGATAATGATGATGAATGATGATTATAATACAAATATTTGTTCGAACTTAATACAGATCGATTTTAATTACCACCAAGAGAATAAATTTCTTGCAACTGAGAGCGTTAAGTTTGTAAGATAACAAGAGCCTCGGGTCGTTGGATAATACAAACAAAACAACAAGTTCTGCTAAGTCAGTAATTGATTACTCGGAGCTGGTGTGGAAGGACCACTGTTGACTTACAGCGAAGCTTACAAGTGGTATAAATAAAATTGTAACAAAAGCAATCTAAAATTGATTAAAACGAGCAATGTAAAATTGAAGTGTAATCAAGAATGATAATTATAGCTTTATTTATAGAAATGAGTGGAAGAATCCTTGATTATTGTTAGATATAAAATAACAACCGGGTATTTCCTGGAAATCGTGCTTCTTCAGACTTAATTTTGAATTGTTATGTAGCATTTCCTGAGAACAATTATATTATTTTTAAAAGGAAACAAGGAAAGCAAAAACAGTGGACTATTTTTAATTAATTAAGGTCACCTCCATGTCACACCTACGCCAATTGTTGTTGGGAGCACTAAGCTCAATGTAGTTCACGAGTATGTTTACCTGGGACAAATTGTCCGATTAGGTAAGTTGAACTTCTACCGAGAGGTCAATCGATGCATCCCACGCGGCTGAGCAGCATTCGGGAGATTACGACACATCTTCTCCTTACGTATACCACAAAACTTGAAAATAATTAATTATTTATTTATATTCTAGTCTTAGAACCTCTCTCGACTCTGTAACGCACGACGTGTAAACGTAATTAATAAATTATAGAAAACACTAGCGTTTCGCCCCGGCTTAGCACGGTAATTTCTGGATCCTTGTAAACAGCGCCAATTGTGAATCTAAGCCATCCACGAACCCACTCTAACACATACAAAAATTCAACAAAATCGGTCCAGAAGTGCAGTGAACTACACACGTACAGAAGAATTATATATATTATATATATATATATATATATATATTTCAAATGGTAAGTGGATGCTGCCCATAGTTATATACAGACACATGACCAGCTAGAGGATACATTCGGCAGTGGACCAGTGAGGGCGTAAATATTATATGAAAATGTTATATATAACATCAACGTAAACAAATTCAGACTTATAAAGCACATTTGCATACATAGAAGAATATATATATATATATATATATATATATATATATATATATATATATATATATATATGTATATATATATATATCGCCAGATGGTAAGTGGATGCTGCCCATAGTTATATACAGACATTGACTGACCGTGCTTTGGGGTAGGACAATGTTCGGCAGTACTAGTGAGGGCTGTTATGGGTTGATGAATTTGTTTACGTTAAGCATCAACGTAAACAAATTCAAACTTATATAAAGCACATTTGCATTTCAAAACAGATCTAAAACTCATTTATCTCACAATGTGGGTTAATCCTCCGCGCTGAGTACGCGGACTTCGCCAGACTTGCTTTTAACGATGTCGCCGTAGCCTTGGGCAGTGTATGCAGTTTCACGTAGACCTGCTGTCTCCTTGCACTGCATTGTGTCTGCTTTGAGATTTATTTTGTTTGTTTGTTTTTAATCTGTGAAAGAAACTGTATTTCTTATCTGGATTACTTTTTAATGTATTTACGCTTATTATTTTAAGATATATATACGTAGTATAGCCACGCTGCAGCATTGTTATAGTTGTAGCACAAATGGGTTGGCTCGACCGGTAAAGCATGACGCGCTCACAATATACCGGCGTAAAATAGTAACTTAATGCTGCTGTGATTGATTAAAGAGAACCGAAGACCCTTATTACAGGTGCGTACTGGTATGTACTGGTGCTTTTTACTCTGCGGTGTCTAGCGATTGTAGGTACCGCACAGTCTACTTCACCTGATGATGCCACGTTTAGATGCGAAACACGTGTATTATTATCGACGGCGGTGTGACTTTCCTAGCAGTGGTATTGGGGTATATAGAAGGTGGCGGAGGTGCTCCTCAAACTAGGTAAGACCCATCGTTTTACTTTATTACGCGGATCTTAGCAAACTAATTTTTAAGATCTTTAATATTATAGATTTCCGAAATGTAACGCCCGATTCTTTTAAATATTTTACTCTTTTTAGTTATTTCAAACCGAATTTTACTATTTATTAAAAGTTTTTTTTCCAAGGTCATACTCCAAACTATTTTATTCAATTTCTTGGCTTGAAGAGCTTTAAGCTCTTATGAACGTCAAAATCTAGTTTCCCCTATTTTGCCACCGTTACGTTTGGAACTTTTTCTTTAAATTTAGATGATCTATTTTTTTTCACAAGAAGGGAATGAAGCAGGATATGGAGAGCGAAAACTTCCTGGTAGTAACCCAAAATAAAAATAAAACTGTGGTTGCCAACCCACATACCAAGCGAGTCAATTATGGTACATCCTCTCTATATGGCAATCTATGTATCAAATATTATGTCATCTAAGATTCTCCATTTTTCAAGTTGTTTGTATGACCAAGAAATAAAGAAGTAGAAGAAGAAGGCGCTGTAAGAATATCCACTACCATATCAACCCATGGGTGTCGTAAGAGGCAACAGACGACTAAAAACAATAAAAACAGTGTTTTTCAATCTAACTGCCAAGTGTGACGATTTCGGCAAATATCCTCATATAAGTCTTATGAGTGTTCACTAATGGAATTATGGACTTAATGTATGTATGTATGTATGGAAAAGAATAATATTTATCTGTGAAGGTATCACTTCATGGTAGGGGCATATTTAGTGACGTCTAAACAAGCGGCTTTAAATAAATTATCCAGCACGCCAGACGCCAGACCGCACTTTAGATAAATTCTCACGAACAATATATGGGTTCTGCAGCAGGCTACTTTAATGAGCGGGTGCTTAAAGTGCAGTTTATCAAATTAGGAATTTTTACATAAAAATCGAACTAAGAAACAGAAGAAACAAAAAATTAGTCTCGGTTACTTACTATACACACTTACCGTACGAAACACACCAGCATTGAGCTGCAATTTTACGCTGGTATTCTGTGAGAGCGTGGACCTTCCCAGTCGAGCCGATTCTTCGTGCTACAATCATAATATAGCTGCAGTATGGCGCTACACGTAAACATCTGCATCTGAAGTTAGTGCTAATCCAACGTGTATCGAAGAAGCAAAGATTGATGAAGCTATGAAATAATGCAATTATTTTATGCTTTTAGTTTCTTTTGAAGACGGCTAAGCTTGAGTGAACTAAACAATGTTACCACAAGATAACAACATGAATGTCTTCTGAAAAATTACATTATAAAATTTCATATTCCATTTTTCCACCCCGAATATTTTTTTCTTGTGTAAATGGTGTTGTCCTAGAAGTATTGAATATTTAATAAAAAAAACATCTTTAAAATCGGTTCACAATTGACGAAGATATTGCGTAATATAAAAAAATATACATTCGAATTGAGAATTTCCAACTCGTTTGAAGTAAAATAAGTTGCATTTGCTTTAATAGATAGAATATTTGGTAGAGATTTTATAGACAGTAAACTTTGCCGTGATTTTTTTATCATGTATTATAATTTATTGAAAAGTTTAGGAATCTCTGAATCCTGTTTGAACGCAGACTGCTTTCAAATCACCGAACTAGTACTGATATTGTTTAAATATCGGCATTACAAAAGTGTTTATACTAAATGTAAAACTTTTCTAACTTCTTATCTCTTTTCTTAAAATTGAGTAACGAACTACTATCTACTCTAAAATAAGTAAGTTTTTTTTATTTGTGTGAATTTTGTGAAGGCTGTAGAGTGGCAACGTAAGAGATATGGGGTATATCATCCCTTGGGTAGGTCAAGAAGAAAAGACGAAAATGGGAAAAGTTTCCTGATAGCAACTAAAATCCATAAAAAATATTGCTAGATTCCCTATAAGGTTTTTTATGGGGCTATATTTATGAAATTTGATAGGCTATAACGAATGAATGAATGAATAAATGGATGAGTGATTTTTTTATTATTCTATTACACATTTTTGTACAAAATAATTTTAAAATTGCTACTTTTTACTATCATAAATGTTCTTAACTTCTTCACCTGATGGTAAGTCGTGACACAGCCTAAGATAAGACTAACTTAACTTTATAAAAGCCTATTCAATCTTGCCTTGAAGACACCCACATTGTAAACGGGTGGAAACGTAAATTTAATCAATTTTGAGAATCAAATCGTCTTGAATTTCCTTTGAGTGCTATATGGCATACTAAGATGAAACGTGGGATTGAGCTATTGGACGTCTTTAATAGTTAACCCTATCTAGTTATAACGTTTTAGCCGACTTAAAATCAAATCTTCTGCATGTTCTTTTTTGTATGTTACGCGATATCTTTGTCAATTGTGAACCGATTTTAATGATTCTTTTTTTTATTAAATATGTTATACTTCACGTTTGGTATAATATACATGACTCGTATTATGACGTATTTATTAATTTTGATAAGAAATTGTAGATAGGTAGATAGACAATTCTTTATTGCACTCAAACAAAAAAAAACTTGGTACAAATGCTAACTTAATGCCGAAAAGGCAATCTCTGCCAGCTAACCTTTGGTAGTGTGGTGAGAGCTATGGGTAGAGCTGCAAGAGAAAAAACTAACTTATTAACACATATTATTCAAAACATATAGTATAATATAAATATGTTAGTTTATACATATATACACTTATACACACATATATACAAATATACATACACATATATAAATATATAAATAAAAATACATACTAAACCAATAACATTAATCAAGTAATTTTAAATAATGTGCCTCAACCTTACGTTTACATGTATTTATTGGGGAGCATAAGGTAAAGGAATCCGAGTAGTATGTAAATTTATGCATCGGCATAGTTAGAGTTTAGTTGGTTATCGAACGGGTAAGCTTAAGTATGAAAGACGCTCAATCAGATAAGCTGGGGAACAAGGATTGTGAAGAATACCATACAAAGTGGTTAGAAGGTGTGTGTTCTGGCGCAAACGGATGTCGAGCCACTTAAGTCTTGAGCGAAATTGTGATATATGATCAAACTTGCGGAGGCCAAAAATATAGCGTTTGCACACATTGAGCAGACGCTCGAGTTTGCTAGCAGGTCCTCAGTTATATCCGGATAAGCAATATCAGCATAATTTAAATAGGAAGCAACAAAAGTTGACTAGCGTAACCTTGGCCGTCTGAGGATAAATTTTGCCAGAGCTTAAATGAATGCATTGTGCTAAAATACATTTTCGGACCTCAGTCAGCCAAAATTAAGCCAAGGATTTTAACCTGCCTAGCATATTCTAGTCTACACCGTTTGGGGTGACCTTAGGTAGATGTTGATATTCAATTCGACATGTAAATTTTCTGTTTCCTATGATTATAACCCGTGTTTTGGCAGGATTTAATATTATTCCATGACAGCTTGCCCACTGATGAACTACAGCAAGATATAAATTTATTCTGTCCTCAGATGAATTTAGGTCATTTAAACTAAAATGCTGATACAGGTGGACATCATCTGCGTTTACAGAAAAAAGCAACGGAGATAAAAAACCGCCTTGAGAAACACCAGCAACAACGTTACACCAATCGGAGAACTTATCATCAACACGTATGTGTTGCCGGCGTCCCCGAAGATAGAAACTGAACCATTGTACAACTGATGATGTTAAATTCATTCAATTCAGAATTGCTAACAAAATGTTATAGTCAACACAATTAAAGGCGTTACTGAAGTCTAGAAGGATAAGAGTAAGAGTAAGTTGACGATTATTCATCGCAAAGCGGAAATCATCAGTTATTTTAGGCCGTCGAAGTACTGTGCAGTGGTCGGACCCAGAATAAAAATAATTAAAGAGATTGTTTTCGTTTAAAAAAATTGTGAATTGGCCATGAACAACCTTTTCAAGAATTTTAGAGAAGAAGGAGAGGATAGATATTGGTCTATAATGCCGAAAATTAGTAGAGTTTAATTTGGGGACAGGAATTGAGGGCTAAATTCAAACGATTTGTCACTTTACAAAAAAATATATTTTATGCGCTAATCGTATTCTCTATGGTTACTTGTAACTAAAAAATGTCATGTATCCGCGCAAAAACAAATTTGTCCCTTTAGAAAAAATTAAAAAATATAGATTGTTTGAGCAAAAAAGGTTTTGTCCTTTGACAGTTGGCCTGGAAGAAGAAATTGCAATTCATATTTGACTAATTTTTTGTATAATTTTTTTAATAAAGAATACTACAAGGAAAAATTATATTTTTATTTATTTATTGTTACCTAGAATAAGCTGAGTAGATTTACCTTTTTTCTATAGAATCATAAAGCAAAATGTGATTTCTCCATACCTATTCATTCAAAACATGATTTATCAAAATTGTTTAAAAAAAAACAATCTAATTTTGTATGGTACAATATTTAAAACTTATTTGTAAAATGGAACATGTCTAAGAACTACCAGAAAGAGATAAAAAAGGTCATAATAAATTTTTTAATTTATTAATATAAAGTTTTTTTTTGGATTCCCAACAATCTGATCTGAGACAAATCACGTTTTGAATTTTAGCCTCAATTAGAAACGCTTTTTCCACTTGCAGGAAGAAATTGTAAAAGGAAATATTTATTATATGAGTGATAAACTATTTGGTCCAAAATTGGCAAAACCATGTCACGTCCAATACTGTTTGGGCGTGCTTTGCTGGATATGAAGGATACAGTTTTTCTTGACTTCATCATCTGTCACTGTTTCAAAACAAAGAGGAGTCCAACATGGTAAAGGGAAAGAAGTAATATATTAATCGTATCGCTTTTGACTGTTGAGGTGAAACTGGCAAAGAGAAAAGTGTTTGTTGAGCGCTGATAAGTCAAGGGAATGACTAACATTCTGTTTGATTTTACCAAAGCCCAGGCTGTGCAAGAACTTCCACATATTCTGGGTTGAGCAGGTCTCAATAGTACTGTGAATGTGTCAGCGTTTGGTATTTCGTATCACCTGGTTTCAGTTCCGTCTTTTTTTTAATCTTTCCTAGTTCTCATCACTGGGTGAGTGTTTATGTTTTCATGTTTCTCACGTGCCATAAGACATCAAATGTATGGCGTTAACCAAGGTGCTGGTGTCCATTTTTACTGGTCTTAAAGGCGCTACTTTCTAAGAATGTCATTATAATGTTATTGAATAACTGCAGTTTATTGTTAATATTATTAGTGTTGTAAAAGTCTGCCCAATTAGCATTGCATATCCCATAATTTAATAGGTGGCGATTCATACTGACAAGGTTACACTGAAACACAATTTTGGGAGTTGTTTTAGTGGATTTAAGAGCATATGATGCGAAAATTAGATCGTGATGGGAAAATCCAGGAGCCACGAATTGACCATGTAGAGATATACGATCAGGCAGAGAAGGAAGGATTAAATCCAGTAAAGAGTGAATAATATCGACTGATAGGTGGATTCAAGGTCAAGAATTTTAATATTGCTTGATGCACATAGAGTTTAAACTTATTCGATCTAGCATCAATTCAAATAAGGCAGGTGTTAAAGTCACCCATGCAAATGGAGTAGGAATAGTTTGGGAGATGCGTCTAAATCAGCTGTTCCAACTCATTGAAATAATTACAGAAGGAGGTGCAGAAAAGTTCCTAGTAAGAAAGGTGTGTTATGTACAAATATTTCAATGAGAATGTATTCCATTGATTTATAATAAACCTCAGGCGATCTGGAAACGATCCCATGGTGTAAGTCTGACCGCAGGTATATGGCAACACACCGCCTCCCTTATTTAACCTGTCATTCCTGATGATAAGTTAACCAGAAGACTGAACAAAGTAGATGGTAATCAGAAAAGTGAGCTGGAACACTTTGTGCATTAATATGACATATATTCAGATTCCTTTTGTAAGGCTCAAGGGCACTATTTAATATTTCCCCAAGTTGAACTTCTGGGGAACCCTGGCCCGGGGAAACATTGATAATGAGGAACTTGTTGCTTTAAAGTAATCAGATTCTTAGGAAATATCCATTGCAAGTTTAAAGTTCAATTTATAAGTTTATTTGAATACTACTAAATAATAACAATCATAAAAAAATTAATAAACAATATTATATATGTTGTTGTTTAATTTGTATTTATTTATATATTATATATAAATATATACAAATTAAATGCTAAATTAAAATAAAAAAAAAAAAAAAAAGTGAACTGAAATTGTACCTGTAAGGGCCGGAAAATAGGGGATAAAATTTTAATATAACTATCTAGGCGCCATTCTAGTTTAAGACGTTAACAGAATAAGGGTGAAAAACGAGCACACAGTCCTAAGAGTAAGTGAAGGCTGTGACCCATAGACATCTGCTTTTATCCCCAATAAATAATCAAAATGCAGTTGCGTTGTCACCCCTGAGAACTAAGATGGAATGCCCTGTTTCAGCAACAAAGGTCTCCGGTTCTCTACACTCACCATACGAAACGCAGTAGTATTAAGCTGCTATTTTACGCTGGAATTATGTGTGAGTGTAGTCCTACTCGGTCGAGCCCACCCATTTGTACTACAACCATAATATAGCTGCAGCGTGGCTGTACTACGTTGGTATTTCAATCCACTCAAAGGTCAACAAATTAAACTTTTAATAAGAAGTAAAAGCCGACTTCAAGGAACTAAAAGAATATAATATTTCCATGTAACAGGTTCTGCAACTGACGACTTAATTATTTTATACACTATGTATCATCACCGACTTCTGAAGATGTTATGCGAAGTTTATGTTATTCTTTTATTTCTTTTAAAATGTCTTACTTTTTATGTAAAGTTCAATTTAAATAACTTGTTTCGATCTACGCAAAAATGCAAGTTTGCAATTTTTCATAGTGGTACGCTTGGCGTTGGACTTAATGTTTTTAAACTCTGTATCTCAAAGCAATAATAGTACCCAACCATCTATTCTACAAACATATAAGAATGTTTTGTAGTGAAAATACTTTAGATGCGTTCTTTCTGAACAGTGAACGAAAGTGAACCAACACGCTCGGTTTGGTGTCGCACTGAATCGTGCATAAAAAAAAATTGGAAAATTAGAAGTTTTCACTCTATCGTGTTCATAAGCACAACACATGTTTTTTTTAAATTAGAATACCCTATGAATCACATTCAGGAATCTATATATTTTGTGGGGATTTGCGGTAAGAAATCATATATAATGGGGCGATTTAATATGTAATATTCTACGAATATAAGAATCATTATCAAAATTGATGTGGGTGTGGTTCGCTTCGGTCTGACTATAGAATCGATTGCAATGAAAATTAACTTGTGTCCATTAATTTATGCATTAAATGAAATTGGTTTAGAGGCGAATATTGCATTTATCCTCAAAATATGTGACACAAGAGTTTACTAACGCATAAAACAAATACAGAGGAACATATACATTATTTTAGAGTAGTATAATCGTACTCTATGAACATTTAAAAATATGTACTGCGAACAAAATTCATAATGACAGTTTGAAGCGCGTGGTCGGAAGCACAGAGTATTCAATTATTTTCATATTCATGTTGTATTCATTTGTGCGCATATGAAGAGAGACCAGCATTAGGCCAAATCCCAAGTGGTTGCTCGAGGGTTGCAAGAGGAGCACGCGATGTGCAAAATAAACAAATGCTCTTTGGTGTTTGTTGGCAAATTGTTTCCATTCTCATGGGAGAGTGTACAGGAATTAGTTCCACCTCCCTTCTACCGTCGGAAATCGCATTTTATTATATATTTCACGTATTCAAGTCCGACGGTTCGCTTCGGCATCCGTAATGAGTACAGCAAAGGAGTGGAATATTTGGCGGTGTCTCATCTTCCGACTGATGACAATCTAGGCGTCTTAAAGATAAGAGTGAAAATAATTTTGTTACGCAAAGACAGTACGATTAATCATCCAGGTCTTCACCACTGCTTATCACCAGACGGGATATTAAGTAGTCAAGGCTCCAAGTAGTAGCGCCATGACGACCTGTTGGTCTAGTGGTCGTAAACGCGAGTGCTGACTCATGAGGTCCCGGGTCGAACCTGTGTCGGGTCACAATCAGTTTTTGGGTTTTCTGTCAAGAAGTTCTCAGTAGACCGGAGTCAGGAAGTTGGCGGTGTTTTACTGTTACATTTCCTCGTCGTCTCTTTTGACACCCACAAGAAGCAATATTAACGTGTAATATAAGATAATATACTCGCATAATCACAAAACCGATATCTGTCAGTGTTATGTTATATGAGTCAGTGTAAGTTTGTCCAATCTCTTCAAGTGAAATACAATTTCAAAACTCTCAAATCGTTTTAAAATTTGAAAAAGAATAATTTTACGCAAATAATTGAGTCTATTTAAATCGCTTGCTTTTTATAGACTGCCCCAGAAGGATGGTAATGTTTTTCGAGAGTATGTATGTATATATGTTTATTTATTTGGCACGCTCTGTAGCCTAAACGACTTAATGGACTTTAACATATGAGGTGTCGTTAGATTCTTCTTGATTTTGGAAGTGACATAGGCAATATTATATTTATATATTGCATCTGCAAATACAAAAAAAAGTGAGTGGAAGGTATTTTTTAGTAAAACTTTTTGCGCAGTCGGATTTTTTATATTACTGTTTTAACCATTAAGCTTGTAAGATACATTACTTTAATCAATTCAGAGTCACCAAACACTTCAAAGAATTCTATGAATCTCAGTTCATGTCCCACTACAATCAAATTTGGAACAATTTAGTATTCATGAGTAATATGGTCCATAGGGCAGTGCATAATCTGGCTTGAGGCGCACGGATTCGAATTCTGCACAGATACATAATCAGAAAATGAATAACCCTTTTGCATTTATTTATATAATTGATTTCAACTACATATGTAACTATTTAGAAATATTTTAGCGTCCAGCTTTTATTTTTATTAAATGCATATTACGTCACTTCTATAATCTCTTATATAATATTTAATTAATGTGAAATACCTAACAAAAATAAATAAATTGACCAAAATTACAAAAATATAATTAAAAGTTATTCCTTATTTTTAACATTATTGTAGGTTATTGTTCTTTATAAGTCACGTATCTGTCTAAAGTATGTTAAAAAATTTTACCACTCATTTTGTTACTTTTCTTTAAAAGTAACGAAAGGGAGATCTTTAAAAGTGTAAGGCAATTTATTGTAAACTCTGATAGCATTTATAAATACATTTTGTTTATATATATCTAGCCTGCGTTGAGGCATTTAGATAAATGAAGTTACAACCATTTCATTTTTATTAATACTGGCTTTTACCCGCGGCTTCCTCACGTGAGTTTGAATTTAGGAACATCAATAATGCTGTTCCGTGCCAAATTTAGCAAAATTCGATCACTTTAGAGTCTCCCGGTGTCTGTGTTCTATGTCTGTCAAAGATTTTTTTTAATTCTAAAAGACTATTAGACGTAGATGATTGCTATTTGGCATAGGTATATTATGCTACAGGAACACGTGAATGTATATGTGTAGAAACACCTACTATTTTTAAATCGGGCGTGTCTTCCGATGTATCCATAAGAAAGGTAAATTGTCTTCGAATCAAAAATTTATTATTGTTATTTATATTTTACTTTACATTCATTCATAATTAAAGTTAATTAAGTAATTTTTATTATAGTTTTTAATATTGCATATAATAAAATATTGTATATTATGTTATGTAAATAAATGTATTTAATTCAAAATATAAAAGAAATAGATTCAACAAAATAATGATGAATTTCATGGTCTTCATCAATTTACGGTATAATGTTTATTTGAGATATTTTATTCATATCATTGATGCTATTTAATATTGATTGGCACCATAAAATAGTATCTATTGAAATTATTACATTTTAAAATAAATAACAAAAATAGTAAAAAGAAACGTTAGGATTAATAAATAATTTTAAATTTAATTATTTTCTTTAAATTATTAATTATTCTATTAAGTTATTTATATTATTTAATTTATTAGTAACTGAAGGCAAATATACTACTTTTTCCATTTGATGACAGATGGCGCTGTTTTGATAACTAATTCGGTGTAGTTTGAAATTATTTTACCAAGTTTATAACTACAATTTAAACAATATTTATAAATATGGTATTTATTTGAAAACAGCCGTCATATATATATAACTTAACAAAGATATAACAGAAAATTAACATCTAAAGGAAAGAAAATACTTAACCTCTTTTGTTTGAAGTTCCGTAATCGAATAAAAGTAGCATTTAAGTTGCCCTGGTTACTAACTACCTACATAGAACATTTGATGTAAATCGGTCCAGTAGTTTTGCGTGAACTGAAATACACATACAGACAGACAGACAAAAATTTAAAATTACTAATTTGGCTTCAGAACTTTAACTTAGTCTCAAGCGGGGCCAGCATGGGCAGGAGACAATTTTATCCTCGGGAAAAGAGAAATGTTTATCCTCACTTGGTTTTATCCACCCTCCGAGCATGGGCACATCGATGGATATTACAACAGTATATCGATGGATATAAAATGGAGATAGACTGAGACTTAGACTTAGATAGATTTTTGTATGAATATAAACTTATAAACCCACGTCCAATGAACTAGGACAAAATTGTCCTTTCAAATTTCAATAAAGCATAATTTTTATCTTTCGTTTGGCTCCGTGCTACGGCAGGGATATATATCTACTCGTAATGTCAAACGGATATACTTCACCCAGTTGCCGTGCTTTTGGCATAAGGACAAGATAATTTTATCTCTTGTCAGTGGATATAATCGGGGATAAATATTTGTCCCCAGCCCATGCTAGCTGTGCTGGACTTGTTTTTTCAAGAATATATTAGAATTATAGACACAACTTTCTACAGGTGTATTATATGTATAGATTAAATTAATGCCGCCATCGAAAATACACCTATCAAGTGACTCTACAGTGGAAAAGGCCCATGCCAAGCAGTGAACTTCCTGCACCACCGAAGGCTTTACTCAAGCTTAAGCGCTAATATACGTTGAAAATATAAATTCAAATTCAAAATATTAATTGTGAGTTAAGTGTTATACATTTGGTGTGCATTTATATTATTGCATGTCTTACAACTAACCACCCTTTTGATATTACAATCTTGTTATATTTTATACATACTGAATTAAAGTTATTGAATAAAGTTTTAGTTATGTTGGATTAAAGCAATTAATGGAATTATAAAGAAATAATATTTTTAATTACGCAATATAAAATAAATAATAAATAACTGGATTTTCTGAAGAGTATTTTAATTTTGTAGATATTATACTAAATTGTAAAAACACCTTTTATTAAATATTTTTGTTATTATTTAAAATGAAATTACTTACTTATTTTTTTTTAATTCTTCCCAACCCATTCCACGATCGGAGAAGCAAGGGTCGGTGGGTCTTCCCTATGTTGTTTCACGTATTGAACCAAATGCTATGCTTCGCCTTCATTATGAATACAGCAAAGAAGTGGAATTATGTCAGCGTCTGTGTTTTGGTCCAATTACAATCATGTCTTAAAAGCAAGAGCGAATAGGCTTAGCGTAACTAAGACAGTGCATTCACCCGAAGAAGTGACGCGACGAACTTTAAAACGACTTTGTTTTACCCTTTATTCATATATATTTAACCTTTTATTCACCTTTTCCTTGAAAACAAATTAAAATCGGATGTATTGTACGTGGTAAAACCATGCTGCAACTATATTACGGTTATAGCACGAACGGGTCGGCTCGACCCCGGTCGGCACCATGCCCTCACAGAATACCAGCGTAAAATAGCAGCCTTATACTGCTGTGTTTCGTGTGGTGAGTGTAGAGAACCGGAGACCCTTTTCACTGGATACGAGGCATTCTATCTTAGTCCTCAGGGGTGACAACGCATCTGTATTTTGATTCTTAATCGAGGATAAATAGGTATAGGTGTCTATGGGTCACAGTATCGACTTACTATCAGGTGGATTTTGCGCTCGTTTGTCACTCTTGTTCTATAAAAAAAATGGATGGACAGTTTTATATTTTCGACATGTATTTCCTCTCAAAATTTTCCTTCACCAGCACTTGAAATTATGATAAACATTTTAATTAGTATCATAGGGTTGCTCAAGTACTATAAAATTTACTGTAACCGCTAAGCTTTGAGCCACTACGGTTTCCTATAATTATTTTACGTTTAAAATTCAAGAGGACGAATTTATAAACTATAGTTCGAACGTGATGATTCACAAGGACAATTATAAATATCTAATAAATATCTCAACCTCTTTATAGGTTTGAGTGGTTCTACTGCTGAACATAGATCTCTCGCATAGATCCCCATTTGCCATATTTGCCACTCTCAGTAGGCGGGTTAGCAGCCTCAGTCTTTTTATTATTTTAAGTTGTTATCAGGAAGATGCTGCTGCCCATCTCCTGTTTCAGTTCTCCTCTGTCACCCGTTATGATACCCATGGGACGATATGGAGTAGTGAATATTGTTTCTCCGCTACTACACGTTTAGATATCAAAATTTTTGTTTTTATTTTAAAATTGAGTAATTTTAATTGACATATGCACGATTGTGACTAAATCACGAATAGGTCGGCTTGGCCGGAAGAACATCACGCTCGCACAGAAAACCAGCGTTAAATAGCAGAATTTTAATAGAATAATAGATTCCATCTTGGTCTCAGGGTGGCGCCACATTTCGATTATTAATATAGAACACATGCAGGTGTCATTCACTTACCATAATCAAAACTTCGTATCCTTTGTCACGATTATTTATATAAAAAAATAACTATCTGTGTTTCAAATGAGAGCAATTAGATGGAAATCGTAAAGAAATCTATATTTGAAGCGACAGAGGCCAAATGATAGGGCAGGGTTCGAATCGTCAACATCGTCGTTCAACAGTCATGAACCACTCCTAACAAAAGCATTTCAAGCTTACTAGAGTGGTTAAAGGCCCGAGTGGAGTTGCCAGTCCTCCCATCGGGCGTGTCCCCAGGTGGCGGATAGGGGAACGCCACCAGATATGGGTGGTAGCGGGAAACCGCCGCGGACCAAAACTGGCTGGGGTTTGGCGTACCTGAGGTTCCATTAGGACTAGAAACGCCCGCTTAATGCCCTAAGAGATGGCCTCACAGGCTTGTCGTTGTTCCCGGTATCGCTCTTTGATTAGAGCGACAGGGATGCAACACACGCAGCGATGTGCCGCGCACCAATGCTGGGTGACCCGCGTGGTGATGTGCCAAGCGCACCGATACCGGGCGATCTCTGTGCGGCGATGTGCCAAGTGCACCAATGCCGGACAACCCGTAAGCCCCGTAACCTGGGCACGGGGCCCCAGCAGGCCGCGAGGAAGAAAACCTCAAAAATAACCCCAATCCTAAGGTCTAAGGTGCTGAGGGGATGAATGGCTGGGGAGCCCAGTCCCAAGCCTTGGGGAAGGGGTTCAGGTACCGCACCCTGTAAAAAGGAACCAAAAAATGCAGTGTGACAAAAATCTATTCCCCAGGGTGGTCCCGCCAAAAGCGGGAGTCCACCCCAGCAGCCTTAATAGGTTTCTGTGGCAGCCCCATCGTATCTGGGCAATCCACTGCATCGCGGGATGCACAAGCGTCAACCGCGGGTCCCACAACACCTAAGGCAAAGTAATAGGAAGGAGCCGTGTCGGGTGGTACAGCGGTGCCGACACGAGATAAGCGTGGCGCTTAAGCGCCCCAATATTACGCCAGCAAATCAGGCGATTGAGAGCGATGGAGGCGCGTCCGATGGTTCGGCCATATCACTTAAATCGGCCCCATCGGAAGGGGGAAGAAAGCGTAAGGCCAACCCCCAAGTGCTGCGGTTGTGGCTGCAATTTGCGGCAGTGTCAGCCACAGTCTCTGAAGAAGAGGCAGCCACAGGCATGGAAACAGAGGAGGATCTTTTCGACCTCCGTAACGCCCACGAACACCAGGGCGAAAAAGCCTGCCTGACCTAGAGGAGTTGGCCCGCGAAATGTCGACGCATAGTGACAGTGAGCTTGGCCAACAAATCGAAATAAACTCCAGGCCGTTGAAAAGGTAGCAGATCGCTCGCAACCTAAAAGGCAATTTCGTGAGGGATAAGGCTAGCTGTGCGTAATATAAAGGCGGCGACTGAAGAACTTGCGCGAAGGACCAAGACAAGCGAAAACATCAAAAGGCTTGAAAAGGAGAACGAGGAATTGCGATCACAGCTGGCCAGCCTTATGGCTAAAACGGAAAACTAACGGAGGAGATTTATCTGCTCCGCAAGCAGGAAACACAAAGGCCCATCCACCGAACACCGCAGCCACGTCCAATCGACCGGTGCTAGCACACCACTGCTGCCAAGCATGGAGAGGGGACCCTCATGGGATATTGGGTCCCTAATCGAAGAAAAATTGGCTATATTTGAGGCCAAGATGTTTCCGATAGGGTGATCCGACTCCATTGGCAGGTACGAGTCGAGGTGAGTTACCAACGGCTATCACCACCTTTACAATCGGCTCCATCGTCGCAGCCACAGAAGACGAAAAGGCAAAGGTCGAAGAGGAAAAGAAGCCTGCCTACCCACCGCTGGTCGATCTTCCCTGTGGCTGCGTCGGTATCGAATGACCCGGTACCGCCCAATGCCAGTTCATGGGTAGAAGTGGCTAAAAGCCCAAAAATCAAGGGCCACTGAAAAGCGGATCACCACGATGGCATCACCTTCCGGTACAGCGAAAGAGAGGCGGAAAACAAAAAGTATTGCGTGCCCTAACATCTGCGGCCGTAACAGTTACGTTGTCGAAAGCTCCACTGTTACTTATGCCAAAGTAATGGAGGAGGCAAAGGCCAAAATACACTTGGCAGATTTTATCGAAACAGTCCGCCAGAAGCGGGCGGTAACCGGAGGACTCCTGCTGGAAATTAAGGGTCCAGATTGCGGCGCGAAGGCGGACAAGCTGGCGGCCAAAATGCGTGAGGTTCTCTCAGACCTAAACGTGCGAATCAATCGGCCAGTTAAAACAAGCGACGTTCGACTGAGGGACTCGACGACGCCGTTAGCACTTTGGAGGTTGCGGCGGCTATGGCTGAGGCAGGAGATTGTTCGGTGGATGACATAAAAGTCGGGAACCGAAATCCCACTAGCATGGGGACATACTGGGTGCGGTGCCCAGTCACGGCAGTCCGCAAGATTGCGGCTCTTGGACGAGTGCGCGTGGGTTGGGGGTCTGCTCGAGTTGAATTACTAGAGCCCAGGCCCATGCATTATTTTCGGTGCCTAGAAAGGGGGCCAACGTGCCCCAGCAGGTGCTCTAGTGAAACAAACAGAGGCGCACGTTGTTATGCTTGTGGAGAGCATGGACACAGGGCAAAACAGTGCACTGCGTCGGCACTAAAATGTCCTCTGTGTTCCAATCTCGGGCATTCTGCTGGCCACAGATTAGGGAAGAAGTGCATCCCACCTCCCAAAAAAAAGCGAAGAAAGAATGATCAGACATCTGCACCCAGCAGCAAGGCGGTCACAACGACTTCTGTCGCTGCACCGAGCATTAGCTCGGCTATGGAGGTGGCTGAGTTATAAATTCGCGCCCCTGAAAGTCCTCCAGGGCAATCTGAACCACTGCCGCAATGCGCAGCATCTGCTTATGCAAACCATTGCAGAGTGGCGGATTGCCCCTGCAGTAGCGGAGTTCTGCGCCGTCCCCGACCATCCTCGCTGGTTCGGTGACGAATCGGGCCCGTCGCCATCTACTGGGGTGGAGAGTTCCACCCTGCACTCTATTGAGAAGAGGGCAGGGCTTTGCCAGTGCAATGGGGCCCCTGGCCATAGTGGCTGCTATGTCTCCTCTAATAGGTCCCTTGCCGACTACGAGGCGTACCTGGACGAGGTGGCGAATTGTGTTCGCGAATATCAAACTCGTCCGTTGATTCTGGGAGATTTTAACGCCCACACAAGGGCTTGGGGCAACCCTAGAGACGATCCCAAGGAGAGACAGTGATGGTGGGCGGCTGGGCTGGACCCGATTAATTAATCAGGGTCCGTAAGCACATGTGTACGGTGGCAGGGGAGTCCATCGTGGATCTTACGTGGGCAACCTCCTGCAATACAAATGCTGTCGGGCTGGCGAGTGGCGGAGGAGGCGGTCACTTGTCGACCACCGCCACATCGTATTCGATGTCGCACTCGACAGCCCGACAGTAACCCCAGTCGCCGAGAGAGCAGCCCACCGCGGCGTTGGTGTCTCAGGCTCGACCGAGACAAGCTCGAAGCCGCCGCCATCGTCGCGTCCTGGCCAGAAAACGCCGAAGAGGTTCAGTCCAATCCTGAAGTGGAAGCGAACTGGTTTCGGGGTACGATGGCGCAAATTTGCGACCTGTCGATGCCCAGAACCAGTCGCCCCAAGCGCAAAACAGTGTACTGGTCAGCCGCACGGCCCGTGCACTTGCTGCTTGCGGTGTCGGCGCCAGTACACCAGAGCCCGAAGGAGAAGAGGCGAGCTCCGCCTGAGGAGATAGCCAGACTCTACGGGGCATACCGAGCGGCTACAAAGGCGTTGCAAATCGCCATTACCAACGCCAGGTCTCGGTCCTGGAAAGAGCTTCTGGAGGGACTCAACAAAGATCCCTGGGGGCGCCCATACAGGTTGGTGCTGGGTAGCCCGGCCCTGGTCGCCCCTTGACGGAGACTCGATCCGGATCTACTGGGAAGGGTCATCAGCACGCTCTTCCCAGAGGACCGGTCAGGTCCCGAAGGTCACCTGCCGTCTTCATGGGAGTGGCGAGATGACATGGGGTGACCGTCGAGGAGTTGGACCGAGCGTTAGCCGCTTAAAGCCCGGAACACAGCACCGGGGCCCGACGGAACCCGGCCGGGCCTAGTGCTGAGGGGTCTTGCCCCTGAACAGGCTCAGACAGCTGTTTACCAGCTGTCTGCGGTGTGCCAAGTTCCCCACAGCCTGAAAGAGGTGCGGCTGGTCCTCTTGAAGAAGGAGGACAGGGCCGCTGATTCTCCTCTGCGTACCGCCCCATATGCCTGTTGAACGAGATTGGCAAAAAGATCAAACGGGGTTCCACAGGGCTCGGTGCGGTCCACTACTGTGGAACCTCGTACGATGCGGTTCTGCGAGTCGACCTTCCGCTGGCGTAAATGTCCTCGTGCTATTGACGACACCTTGGTGATCGCCAGCGGATCACTTTCGAGAGGGCTATGACTCCGGGCGGAAGTCGTCGTCGCCAAATCCACGAGTTGGATTAGAAAGAAGCGCTCACAAGACCGAGGCCCTATGGTTCCATAAATTACTATGGGCAGGGAACCACCTGACTCGTATGTTCGCGTGGGTCTGAAGTCAGAGTGGGGAGGCTACGAAGTACCTAGGCCTCCATCTGGACAGTCGCTGGGGCTTCGACGAACATTTCGAGCGCCTAGCCCCGGATCGAAAGGGTAGGGTGCTATGCATAGACTGCTGCCCAATCTAGGGGACCGACGGAGGAAGTACGTCGCCCTGTGCGGGAGTTATACGATCCGTAGCTCTCATGGAGCGCCTGTATGGCAAAAGGCTGGCCATCCGACGCTGTAGAACTAAAATCTACAGTGTTCAGCGGAGGATGGCCATACGGATCGTACGAGGATACCGCACTATATCCTTTGAGGCGGCGACAATCCTGGCTCGCTTTCCACCACTAGATATACTGGCGGAAATGGACGCGAGGGTGTACGCCCGAATCCGTGCTCTCCGCCAGAGCGGTGGAAGTGAGCCAGAAGAGGCGCTCGAATCAATTAAACGGCAGGAACGACAAAACGCTCTGGCGTCATGGCGCTCTCGACTCGAGGAGCGCTATGAACGCAGGCGCGTCATTGGAGCAATCCTGCCGGTCTTCGAAGCCTGGATGCAGCGACGAGCAGGAAGACTCATCACAGACTTACACACAGATGATTACCGGGCATGGGTGCTTGGTGATTATCTGTGTAAGATCGGACGCGAGGCGACGGCGAACTGCTCCACTGTGATGGACGGGACCAGGACTCCGCTTCACACGCTCGCAGATGCTCAGCGTGGGAACGGGAGCGGACGATCCTGGTGAACCGCATCGGACAGAACCTCTCCCGCCAGCAGTCGTGTCGGCGATGCTGGCGAGGGATTCGCGTGGAGGGCCGTAGCCACCTTCTGTGAATCTGTTATGATTCAGAAGGAGGCTTCTGAGCGGGATCGGGAGAGGCAGATCCCGCGCGGAGACGACGTCGTCAAGGCGCTCGTCACGGCCTCTGAAAAAACGGTGTGTTCCCCTGAGAAACTGGCCTCCTGGGTTGCAGACACTGGCGGGGGCCTGAGTGCCTAGTTATGTAACCCCTCGAGGAGGACGATGACTGGAAGTGGTCTCGAGACATCGTGGTAGCACTGCGAGGGTGCTGGGGGCATGTACCGCCCCGACGTGCTATTAGTGTAGAAGCGATGGAGGCCCCTGGTTGCGTTCCGAACGGAGATCCGACCTCGTATACGCTGATGGTGACCACTGTGGGGTTTTAGCCGGTAGAGTCCGGCATAACCTCGTTGCCCCTGCAGCGGAAGGTATCCATGAGATTTCACGAAAAAAAGGGTGGTTAAAGGAATATTAGTAACTAGTTTTTCACCCACGGCTTCGCTCACGTGGGCTTCTAGTTTAGAAAAATCATTAATACTATTTCGTAACGAAATTAAAATTGATCACTTGTACAGATACCTCGGTATCTGTGTCTATATTGAAAGTAAATCACTAATTTGAAAACATTATATGCTACAGAAAACATAAATGAGTGTGAGTTTATCAGAATAGCATTAATATCATACGTCTAGCAACACCTTTTTATATCGGGCATGTCTCCGAGTTCATGACGAGAAAATTGCCCTCGAACTCAGAAATGCGTCATTTACATATAATAATATTCATAATTGAAGTTAATATAGTCTTGACAAAATAATGTTGATTATGGTTTCATATTTACGCGAACATAACATTGATAAAACTACATTTATGGTCAGTTTATTTTACTAATTTATTCCGACGCCTGGTGCTTTACAGCACCCATGGTCCCCGTGACCATGGGTGCTGTAAAGCACCGGAAACGTCGGGAATCAAAATTAGTAAAATTAAACGCGATAAAAATCCGGTAAAATAGTTTTATTCAATAATGTTGGATTTCTTGGTCTTATTACTTTATTAGTGTTTATTTGCGTTATTTGATTCCAAATTATTGGCCCCATTGAATATTGATGGGCACCATAAAATACATGACAGTATTTTTTACGTTCAAGTAGACTTCTAAATTTCATAAATGTAGTTTTATTCACGGTGAACGTGTGATAAGATCTATATTCATGATTGGGAGTAGAAAGATATAGAAGATGTAAGCACAGTCTTCCTGATCGCATCTTAAAATAATAAAAAGATGGAGTTGGCAACTCGCATACAATCACGGCAAATATCCAACTTATTTGGCAATCGCATGGCGGGAATCGAATTGATGAACGAGAAATATATTAGCCATGTAGAGGCGGCGAAAGAGAAACCACTACCTCATTTCTGTCTCGTGGGTGTCAAGAGGCGACAGAGGAAACTGACACAGGAAAATGGTGGCAGCATCTGCCTGAGAACAGCACAGTAATAAAAAAAGCCGGTTGCCAACCTGAACCCAAACTAAACTCCTCTATTACTCAGCCACAATAAGTTGAGGTGATCAGTTTATTAATACAAAAATTAGCATACAGTGATGTAGATTCTATTAAAAATTTTGCTTCTGTCAAAATACGCTATCAAATTAGTTTACGATATAAAATATCTAGAAATATCAATGTTGTGTTTAGTTGTTAATATCGCCAAACGATCTCTATTCAATGATTTGGTCAAGTTTATATTATTATAGTCAACAAACACTGTTAAATTTTCTGACCAATACATATATAAAATCTCTTTATTTAAGCTGTAAGGATAATAAGAAACTTGTAATAATTGCAGTTTTATCAGTTTATTTAAAGATAAAAACCTAATATATACTAAAAACTTTTTTAAGATTAGAAATTAAAGTTAGAAACATCTCAAATTTTCTGATTGGTGATAGATGTCACTATTATCTATTTAAATTGTAATTAGTTAGAGTAGAAAGAACAAAAAAATAACGTTAGAATTTTCAAATTAATTATGAATTTAATTATTTAAACATATAAATGTGTTGTTTATATTATTTAATTTATTAGTAACTGGATAAAAATGTTAATGCTTTTTGTATTTTACGTTAGATGGCACTGTTTTGAAAAAGTGAAACGGAGATTTTCGGCGTAGTTATATTTATTATGCAACGATTAAAACTAATTTTCGCCTTTATTTATAAATATTTTATTTATTAAAAAAAACACATTCAATCATATAAAATAGAAATTAAGATCTGAAGGGTAATACTTAACCCTACTTTTGAAGTTTTGCAATCGGATAAAAAGTAGCCTATAAGTTGACTGGTCCCTAACTACCTACAAACAAAATTTCATGAAAATCTGTTCAGTAGTTTTTGTGTGAATCCACTATTCAAGTATTGTCGTTAACTGCTCCTCATACAATAATTTTATGCTTATAATAAACGCAGCAGTTGCACTGCTGTGGTCCGGTCTAAACAGTACAGAAAGCCATTTAAAATTACAAGCTGTGAGGCACGCCATCTTAGTCCTCAGGAGTGACAACGCATCTGTAACCTGATTTGTTTGAAGTTCGCTACATATGTCAACGGGCAGCAGTAGCCACTTACCACCACGTGGACTGTAAGTTCGTTTGTCATTTTATTATTATATAAAAATAGATGCTGCTGCCCATTTCCTATTTAATTTCTATGTCACCTTTACGGCAACTACATGGGATGATAACTAGTAAACACATATCAATTTCTATGCTTGTATTCAATTGAAATCTAGTTCATTTCTCATAGGGCAGCACGTTTTCATATTAATTCACTTCAAATATAAACAGAATGGTAAAACACATAGCGCCGGGATATTACTCTATCAGGAACGCGTTAAATCTGCAGCTCCACAGTTTTATTACGCGAATTGTTTAGATGTAATGTATACTATATTACACATCAACCATACATTCAATCATTCATTCATTACAGCTAATCATAGGTCCACTGTTGAACATAACCTCATGGATGGGAGTGATTTTTGCCGTAATTGCCACGCTTGCAGGCAGGTTGGGAACCGCAGTTTTATTATGATACAGTTGTTACCAAGAAGATGCTGCTGCCTATCTTCTGTTTCAGTTTCCCTTTGTCGCCTCATACGACACCCACGGAACGACTTGGGGTAGTGGATATTCTCACACCTCCACTATACGGTATGTGGTTTAATAAAAATGTGACCATGATGACTCATGTCAGATCTTTTGATCATCGCAAAATAATAATGCTGCAATTGTAGAATATTCTGTTTCAGTGGTTTATTTATTAATGCAAAAATATTTGATTACCGCATGTATTAGCTGCCTATATTTATTGTAATTTTTGTACTAATCTGAAGCTTCATGAAGTTACTTTCTATTTCAAATAAATACAATTCAAAATGTTTGTCTAAATGTGAGCTTATATTCTTGGCAAAAGGATCTAGGATATAACATGCTAGTATGCCTTACATTCAAACTTAGACCTTAGAGTTGTTAAGTAGCAACTTATTTATTAAAGTTGTTTTCAGGATGGGCTGATGTGAGAGTTAATATTATTGAAATTTCTGGAATAAATTCTGACAATAAAATTTTAGCGAATGTTATAACGAAAATGGATGAATAATATTTCGATATTTCAGGACGATAGGAAACGTGATCTAATATTCGACAGATCAATCTTATTTCGTCACGAAGCCCCTAAATATATACGATAATTGTAACCTTCAGAGACGTCTCGTTTTAATTATTTTGTTTCGTAAATATTGTTTTTTATTATAAAACAAGGGTGACAAACGAGCACACAGTCAACCTGATGGTAAGTGAATACTGAGGTCCATAGATCTAAATTTATCCTCCATTATAAATAAAACTGCAGATAATGCATCTGCATTTTCATAGTCAGTGAGAACTAAGATGGAATGCTTCGTATTAAGTAAAATAGTTCCGTTTCTACGTTTACTATACGAAACACAGCAGCATTAAGCTGCCATTTTTTACGCTGGTATTCTGTAAGAGCGTGGTCCTTCCTCAGTCGAGCCAACACAATATAGCTGCAGCATAGTTTTACCACGTAAAAATGTAAAAATATTTCTACGTATTAATATAAAAGCATCTCATTTTCACATATTGTATATTTTACGTCACGTAATTTAATTTTGCAAATTTTAGTATTATTAAGGGTTCATAAAATAGATGCAATGCATATTAATTAAAGATATTAATTATCAAAATTTTAAAACAATTTTAATGATATGCTTTGCACCTATTTATAATCCATTAATCACACCGAAACTTGCAACTTATTTCCACCTCAGCCGCACTCACACATTATCCCTGAAGTTGACAAACTTGTGTTTGAAAATCCATTACACTTCACCGTCACCTTCGTGTAGTTAAGTCTTGGATGATTGACGATCGTAGATGTTGTAAGTTGAAAAGTTAGTCTGGCTTTGAAACTTGGATTAGTTTTTTATTTAATGGTATGGAGTTTATCTTCTTTATATACATAATTATTATGTACATATGTTTGTCCCTGAACTCCTCCTAAACGGCTGGACCGATTTTGATGAATTTATGTGTGTTTGAGTGTATCTCTGGACGGTACTGACTAACAATTGAACCCGTAGGTGGCGCTGTTGTCGAGATCCATAAATCAACTTTTCCAAGCCGTGGCAGATAACCATATTTTTTTTAAGAAAATACTAATAATTTATTTACATGGGTGTTTGTGAAACGCACCTGAAAACGAAGACAGATGATACTACTAAGAATACTTATGATGATGGGTCATAAATAAATTCGATCCCGAGGAAAAAAAACATCTTTTCCAACGTTTTATTAACTTTATTCACGCTCCATCATAAGTACAGTTAAATGAAACGATATTTCATTTACAAAATCATTAAAATACTTAAACATAAAACCAGCAGTGAAACTTTAAATAAAAACAGCTGACAATAGGGTCAATATCTTGCGGGCGCCGAACTGACCGAACCGAAGCAATGCATTAGATATACTACCTACTCTTCTTTTTTCGCACACACGCTGCCTCGTGTCGCCTCGCGCTGTGGAATTTACTACATGCTTCTGAAGGACGTTACAACGTGCGCATTTGTTTTGGCGGGATTGATTAATAATTTTAGTTTTTGAGACAGTTCCGTGTTGACTATCACGGGCGATAGTTCAATTGTTTTGTTTATTAAATTATTGTCGTTATTACTTGTTATTTATTAATTAATGATATTTTTCTTGTTGTTACGTTTTGTGTTTTTGTTTTGTTTTAATAATGCCTAACGCGTAGGTACGTTTATAGTGCTCGTGAATACAACATGTTAATGTGCCTTGGAGAATCTCATAAGGCCACGGTGGATCGGTAAGTTGTTTCATATCTAATTTTTTAAATAACTTAGTACTGAACTGATCTGAATAGGTACATAACTGAATACATCAGAATAATAAACATACCTACACAATGGATAAAAAGCATGACTCTAACCTTCTTAACATTTTATTTAAGTATTTTTATTAGCGGGAATCGAACTAGTTATTTAGTTTATTTAACCTGTGAATTCGAATTAAAGGCTATGTGGAGAGAGATGTGGCAAAATAGTAGGTTAAATAGATGTTAGGTATTTAGACAAGTTGTAA
Source organism: Parnassius orleans (assembly GCA_029286625.1). NCBI lineage: Eukaryota > Metazoa > Arthropoda > Insecta > Lepidoptera > Papilionidae > Parnassius > Parnassius orleans. The sequence continues at coordinate 110,784 of JAGSMP010001324.1, forward strand.
ATTATTAGGCATTTGGTACCATCGTTAGTTGCGGGCCACGCGAATTCGGTGTGCGCGCGTACATTGACCCTAGTCAGCTGATTGTAATTCAGTAATTCCACTGCTGGTTTTATGTTTCCAGTATTTTCGATTTTTTAGTGAAATATCGTTTCAATTAACTGTACTAACATGATGGAGCGTGAATAAAGTTAATAATTGTTGAGAAAAAGATTTTTTTTTTCTCAGGATCGAATTTCTTTTGACCCATCATCATAGGTATCCTTAGTATTATCATCTGTCTTCGTTTTCGGGAGCGTTTCAAAAATACCCCTATATATAATAAATCTGTAGAAAAGTCGTGTCTGTAATTTAATGTTTTTGGAATAAACAAGCCCAGAAGACTAAATAAAGGGCACTGAATCCAAATTAGTGGTTTTAGAATTTTTGTCTGTCTGTCTGTCTGTTTGTGTATTCTGATTCACTCAAAACTACAGAACAGATTTTCATGAAATTTTGTGTGTAGGTAGTTAGCGACCTGAGTCAACTTATAAGCTACTTTTATCCGATTGCAAAACTTAAAAAAGAAGGGTTAGGTATTTTCCTTCCTTTAGATCTTAATTTATATTTTATATGATAGAATGTGTTTTTTTTAAATAAATAAAATATTTATAAATAAAAGCGAAAATTAGTTTTAACTGTTGCATAATAAATATAACTACGCCGAAAATCTCCGTTTCAATTTTTAAAACAGTGCCATCTAACGTAAAATACAAAAAAATTTAATATTTTTCCTCCAGTTACTAATAAATTAAATAATATAAATAACTTACATTTATATGTTTACATAATTAAATTCATAATTAATTTGAAAATTCTAACGTTATTTTTTAGTTCTTTCTACTGTACTACTATTTAAATAGATAATAGTGACATCAAACTGAAATCAGAAAATTTGAGATGTTTCTAAGTTTAATTTCTAATCTTAAAAAGTGTTTAGTAGATATTAGGTTTAGATCTATAAATAAACTGATAAAACTGCAATTATTACAAGACCTTATTATCCTTATAGCTTAAATAAAGAGATTTTTATATTGTATTGGTCAGAAAATTTAACAGTGTTTGTTTGACTACTGACCAAACAATGAATAGAGATCGTTTGTGATATTAACAACTAAACACAACATTGCTATTTCTAGATATTTTCATATCGTAAAATAATTTCATTACACACCGCTAGCAGCGCTGATAGCGTATTTTGACAGAAGCAAAATGTTTTAATGGAATCTACATCACTATATGCCTAATTTTTGTTAATAAATGTTCGCGACTTTGTTGTGCGATTCAGCCAGTCAGCCTAGTTTAGGTTTAGTTTTGGGTTTGGGTTGGCCACCGCAGCTTTTTATTACTCTGTGCTGTTATCAGGCAGATGCTGCCACCATTTTCCTGTGTCAGTTTTCCGCCGCCTCTTACGACACCCACGAGACGAAATAAGGTAGTTTTCTTTCGCCGCCTCACATGGCTATATTTCTACTCCCGTTCATCAATTCGATTCTCCATGCGATTGTCAAATAAGTTGGATATTTGCCGTAGTTGTACATGAGTTGCCAACTCCATCTTTTATTATTTAAGATGTGATCAGAAGACTGTGCTGCCCATCTTCAATATCTTTTCTACCCCATTCATGAATATAGATCTTCTCACACGCACCGTGAATAGAACTACATTTATGAAATCTAGAAGTCTACTTGAACGTAAAAATACTGTCATGTATATTAGGTGCCCATCAATGTTCAATGGGGCCAATAATGGAATCAAATAACGTAAAAACATACTAATAAGTAATAAAGACCAAAGAAAACATTATTTTGTCAAGACTATATTAACTTCAATTATGAATATTATTATATGTAAATGACGCATTTCTGATTCGAGGGCAATTTTCTCGTCATAAAGACATCGGAAGACATGCCCGATATAAAAAAGGTGTTGCTAGACGTATGATATTAATGCTATTCTGATAAACTCACACTCATTTATGTTTTCTGTATATATATTTTCAAATTGAAGTGATTTACTTTCAATATAGACACAGAGCTGGGTATCTCTACAAGTTATCCAATTTTACTAATTTCGTTACGATAGTATTAATGATTTCTAAAATGAAGCCCACGCGAGCGAAGCCGTGGGTAAAAATAGTTACTAATATTCCTTTAACCACTCTAGTAAGCTTAAAATGCTTTTGTTAGGGTGGTTCATGACATTGAACGACGATGTTGACGATTCGAACCCTGCCTATCATTTGGCCTCTGTCCTTCTAATATAGATTTCTTATCGATTTTCATCTAGTTGCTCTCATTTGAACACAGCTAGTTTTTTTATATAAATAATCGTGACAAAGGACACGAAGTTTTGATTATGGTAAGTGAATGACACCTGCATGTGTTCTATATTAATAATCAAAATATGGAGCCACCCTGAGACCAAGATGGAATCCTATAATTCTATTAAAATTCTGCTATTTTACGCTGGTTTTCTGTGCAGGCGTGATGTTCTTCGACCAAGCCGACTCCATCCGTGATTTAGTCACAATCATGCATATGTCACTTAAAATTACTCAATTTTAAAATAAAATTCGCTAAGATATCTGTAGATATCTAAACGTGTAATGTGGAGAAACAATACACTACTCCATATCGTTCCATGAAGTGTCATAACGGGTGACAGAGGGAACTGAAACAGGAGATAGGCAGCAGCATCTTCCTGATAAAACAAAATAATAAAGAGACTGAGGCTGCTAACCCGCCTACTAAGCGTAGCAAATATGGCAAATGAGGATCTATGGGAGATCTATGTTCAGCAGTAGAACCACTCAAACCTATAAAGAGAAAAGAATACTCCTTTTAAAAGGCCAACAACGGATCTGAAATTCCTCTGGTACCCTGGTGTTTGCAGTTGTTCATGGGCGGCGGTAGTCACTTACCATCAGGTGAGCCGCATGCTCGTTTGTCCCTCTCCTATAAAAAGAGGTTTGCGTAGTGATATTTTTATAGCACTTGTGAATTATCACATTCGAACTATAGTTTATAAATTCGTCCTCTTGAATTTTAAACGTTAAATAATTATAGGAAACCGTAGTAGCTCAAAGCTTAGCGCTTACAGAATTTTATAGTACTTGATACTAATTAAAATGTTTATCATAATTTCAAGTGCTGGTGAAGGAAAATTTTGAGCGGAAATACATGTCGAATATTAAATTATCCATTCATTTTTTTTAGAATAAGAATGACAAACAGGCGCAAGTCCACCTGATAGTAAGTGGATACTTTGACCCATAGACACCTATACCTATTTATCCTCGATTAAGAATCAAAATGCAGATGCGTTGTCACCCCTGAGGACTAAGTTAAAATGCCTCGTATCCAGGAAAAAGAGTCTCCGGTGCTCACCTCACCTCACCATGAAACACAGCAGTGTTAAGCTGCTATTTTACGCTGGTATTCTGTGAGAGTGGTCCTTCCCAGGTCGAGCCGACCATTCGTGCTAACCGTAATATAGTTGCAGCATGGTTTCCCTACAATATATCCGATTTTAATTTGTTTTCAAAGGAAAAGGTGAATAAAAGGTTTTTACTAAGCAAAGTCACACTTATTATAAATAAAAATACTTACAAAAGCTGATTTCCAACTTAGTATAGTAACGCGGAGGATTAACTGCTTCGTGACCCTTTCAGAGGAGAGGATGCCTAATCCTGTTAGAAGACATCGAAATGTTTTATCCATTAGACACGTAGGTTACACTCCGTGTTTCCTTACTGCCGAAAATAATATGTTTAATCAGCACTTAAAAATGCATAATTAGTGAACTAGCATCCCACTGGCGTCACCTGGGTATGATCTATAAATGCCGTTATTTAGATTTAAGATTATCAAAGACATTTATTTCATCAATTTTCTTTTTAATCACTTTTGGATAAATTATATAGCCTAGATGTTTTCTGGCATTGATTTCTATCAGTTCATGAAGTTTCACTAAAGTCAGTTCAGCCATTCCGAAGATTAGCTCAGACAGACAGACAGACAAACATTTTAAAATAATTGGTCATGTTTGTTCTATGCAGAATATACTGTATAGTTTGCTCACGGACTAAGTTACAGTGAACTCCTTTCCCATAAGCTGCCACGGCTATTGTTATTTATTTAGCTCCATTTGTGCACCGTTTAAAACACTAAACATGTGTATTTTTATAGAATAGGGATGACAAATGAGCATACAGTCCACCTAATAGTAAGTGGATGCTGCGACCATAGACATCTACATCTATCCTCGATTAAGAATCAAAATTCAAATGCGTTGTCACCCTGGGGATTAAGATGGTACCTTGTGATAAAGGTTCCGTTTCTCTACACTCACCGTATGAAACATGAGCTGCTATTTTACGCTAGTATTCTGTGAGCGTAGGCACTGCGGTCACAGATCAATTGTGCTACAAGCACAATGTGCAGCTGTGGCTCTACCAGTGCAAATAATAGATGTTTCTTAGTTAAAATATTTTTACCCCCAACGCGAGGGGTGTTATAATGTGGCCACTGCTGGCACCGTCTCGCTGTAAACTCTAAACAGGTGAATTCGGGTTCAGTTTTTATTTAAAAACAAGTTTTCAAGCGGTAATAAACATGTTTTATCAAAATCTGTTCAGCCATTTTGGTTGTTAGCTGCGGTAGGATTCTTTGGGAGTTTTTAAAAATGTAAATTTCAGTTATAAAAAATATTTGTTTGTTTATGTAGCAGAAAAAAACTAACAAGCCTGGTATGCAAGATGAATACCACTTGTTAAACGTTATTTTACGCTGGAATTCTGTGAGATATTCTGTGGTATTCTGTAAGATGTGTATATAAAAAAAATCAATCAAAGCATTTCCAAAATCAATTTATCACCATTTATTCGTCACTCTTGTGATTCAATCGGAATCCACAGTAATGCAATTGATTTACACTCGTGATGTGGTAAGCGATGAAATTCGATGATTGAATGCGTTTCAATCGCGGGAATAACAAACGCAAAAAGGCACTATGTGAGTTTCAGGAGTTAATTAAATATTACATAACATAAACAGTCACGCCTGTCACCCAGAGGGTAGGCGAGACTACGGACTTCCATTTGGCACGATCCTGGCACCCTCTCTCGCCTCCTTTACATCCATATATCTACGCAAACACGCTCGTCAGTTAGGGATACTCCTAATCTGGACTTTTCAATATACGCGCCAATTTGGTCGATAAACGCTGGTCTGTCCCCTCAGATCTGCCGTTAATTTCTGCAACATAAATTTGCTTTGTCACTCTTTCCTCGTTCATTCTTTTGACAAACCACCAGGCATTCCTTTCTTAATCCTGGTCACAACGTCATCTTGCAAACCATAATTTTCTCTTATCACACCATTTTTACAATCATTCAGATTCAGCCTAGCATACTCCTTAATGACCGCATTTCTACAGCATTATTTTACTCTCCTTAGCTTCTTCTGCCAGACCCACCTTTCACTACCACATTAAAGTAAGGGACTAACACAGCATTATGAATTGCCAAACGTGCCTTTTGCACGAACGACTCTCTAGCGTATGAGCCCCATTCACTCTATTTCCTGCATTCACTCGTCGTTCATATATCCATATCCTATCTCCATACATCCAATATAAATACACTCATCCACGCCAATCAACTCCCTTCTATTCTTATTTCACATATCGTTTTTCTCTTTCAAAACCATTACTTTCGTCTTACTTGCGTTCACTTTCATACCCCTTTCTTTTAATGACCAGTTCAAAGTAACCATCATTGCAACTCGGCCGCCGACGATGCAACTGCGTATGATCTTACTTGACTTGATCATCGGCGTACAAAGAATTTGACGGTTAACTCACCTATTTTCAACCCACATTCTTCAAATTTCAAAGTTTGCAAAACAACTGTCATAAATGGATTAAACAGCCACGGGGAAGCTGCACAGCCCTGTCTGACACCTTTTGGAATAATAAGTTCCAGTAGACCCGTTGATCCTGACACAAACACTGGAGTCCCTAAAGAGATCTTAATGCCTGTATCAAACCAGCGCTCAACCCAAATGGGTTCAGTGTTTGCCATAACACATTCTATTAATTAAATATTATGTTAAAAATTGTTAATATCTGCGTAATAAAAATTATGTGTTTAACCCTGTTTGAAGAACACCTCGTCCTACCTTAATTGCGTACTATCTCTCCCGTCACCACTGGTCCCAGTACCACTACTCCAAACCACTACACTAGGAAAGACACACCATCGTCAGTAATACGACGTTTTCGCCTCTAAACGAGCATCTCAGGTGATAAAGACTCTGCGGTGGCTGACCTTCAGGGCTTTCTTAACCTGATAGTTTCCGCATAAAGTAACATCTGATACTCATTCTCTAAACCATTTCCCATTATCTGGGGTCGGCGCGATCTTTTTTCCATTCCTCTCTATCAGCCGTCATTTCATGCCTCCTTTCATTCTCATATCCTCTTCACAATCGATCCATCTTTTATTCAGCCTTCTCTGCCCGTGTGTCCCTCCACATTCATATTCAACACTCGTTTGACGCGACTTTCATTCCTCCATCATGCCCCAAACCATGTAATCGCCTCCCACTACCAGGCGCTACCAGGCTTCCTCTTATATACTCATTTCCTTATCTTATCCATCCCCATGTCACATCCATCATGTATTCTCATTTTTGGTTCATGCAGTCTATTTTCATCCCTTCTGACGGCCCAGCATTCGCCATGACGACAGGTCGGATGATCGATGTTTTTCCCTTCAGCCTTATTGGCATTCGGGGTCGCACGTTGTGGCTGTGACCTGTCGCCATTTCATCCACCTGCGTTAATCCTGCTGCACAGCTCTATCTATTCCGCCGTCGCCTTGAATGAGGGACCGAGGTGCCCGACATCTGAGCAGATGGGCGGTATAGCCATCCAACGACATGGGTACAGGACTGGAAGGCCGCCGAAATCACAGCACAGATATTCGGTTTTGGATCTGCTGATCTTCAAGCCAACACTTTCCAGCCTCCGTTGCCACCCGTCAGTCTGCTCTGTACCTCGATGCCTTCTTCCCCGACAAGCACGATGTCATCGGCAAGAGCATGCAGGTGCCTTCATCCTGCAGGTCCGACGTCAAAGCGTCCATAATCAGTAGGAAGAAGGGCTCAATGCCGACCCTTGGTGCAGCCCTACCGCCACATCGATACTGCCCGTAGTTCCCGCGGCAGATCGTACATATGTACGGGATGCTCTGTACATAGCACGGACCAACCTCACATACTTCCAGGCATACCTTTCATCAACGCCCACCACAAAACCTCACGGGAACCCGATCATACGCCTTTTCAAGGTCGACAAAAACCATGTGCAGATCTTTATGCACGCGCTTGTACTTTTCGCACAATTGGCGTAATGCGAAAATGGCATCTGTCGTACCTCGACCGGGCATGAATCCGAACTGGTTTTGTGTTATCTCACCTCTTCTCTCATTCTTCTCTATTATTCTTTCCCAGACTTTCATCGTATGTGACATGAGTTTTATTCCCGGTAACTGCTGCAGTTTGGACGTCTCCTTTGTTTTTAAATGGGGACCAGTATACTACCATTCCTCAGGTATTTGTTCTTCCTGCAACAATTTACCGAAAAATAAACTCAACCACTTCCATCCATCCGCCCTCAGCAACTTCCACTTCTACTGGTATTCCATCTGGGCCGACCGCCTTCCCATTCTTCATATTCTAACAGCCATTTTACTTCTTCCACACTAATTTCTCTCACTAAGCCCATATTCACTGGTGGGTTTTCAAGCATACCATTCCATCATTCTCCTCATTCATCAATTTCTCAATACTCCTTCCATCGCTTCTTTATACTTTCATCGTCAGTCAAAATCCTTCCAGAATCATCTTTTATACATTTTACATGAAACATCTCTTCCATTCCTTTCTCTCGCTCTTGCAATTTGAAAAAGTCGTTTTGCCCTTCAGGGCTTTCAAGGACCGATATAATTTATCTTGCGCCTCTGCCCTACAAATAGCACTTCCTTCTTCGCTCTCTTCTTACATTCTTTATACGCCCTCTCTTACTTTCTTTTATGGATTCATTCTGGTCTTCTACGCTCTGCCATTCTTTAAACATTTTCTTTTCTCTCAAAACTTCTCTAATACTTTCACTCCACCACCACCCATCCTTATCTATCATACGCTTCCTTTGATTCTCCTAACACCTTCCTTGCCACACTTCGGATACAATCAGCCATTTCCTTCCAGCACTCATTCACTCTTTCCTTCCATATCACCCATCTCTATCATCTTGTTTACTAGCTCTCTAAATTCACTTGCATACCCTCCTTATGCAACAAATGCCACTTTATTTTGGGGGGACGATCCTTATGTTTGTTGAGGCGAACAGTTAAGCAGATGTCAGCCAGCAGAATTCAGTGCTGGGATACTAAGTCTTCACCTGGAAGCACTTGCAGTTTTTACTCTTGATTTGGTTCCGTCTTATCAGAAGATAGTCGATCTGTGTCGCGTGGTGGCCACTTTTATAAGTAACAAGATGCTGATCTCGTTTTGGAACCACGTGTTTACTAGCCAGGTCAAAGCACATGCTGCTTGCAGAAGAACTTCCCCCTCACGGTTCCGCATTCCGTACCCCCATCCACCGTGTACTCTTTCATACCCGTCATTCACTCTCCCTACATGTCCATTAAAATCTCCTCCCATATAAACATCCTCACGCTCAGGTATTCCATCATCATACAATCAAATTCCTCCCAAAACTTCTCTCACTCTCTTCAGCCTGTTTTTGTAGACATACACACTACAACATTCACTACTTTGTTTTCAATCATTAATTTAACAACTATCATTCTGTCATTCTCTTTTTACATCTGTCACTCGTTCTTTCATTCCACTATCTAACACAACTCCTACTCCATTTCGCTTCCATCACTTCCACAATAATAAAACTTGTATCCCTCCCCAATCTCTTGCTTTATTGCCCTTCCATTTTGTTTCCTGCAAACAGGCAACATTCACTCTTCGTCGTTTCAAACATCTGCTAACTCTTCCTCTTCCAGTCATCGTACCTATATTCCAGCTTGCAAACCTCACTCTGACATTCTTCTCTCCGGGCTTGCCTCTTACGTCGCACCCGCTCCGTAGGTTGACAACCCTGCCCACTTCCCACAGGAGCCGGGTGCTGCCCCTGCGCGTCGCCGCCTGCGGTACGCCCTAGCCCTGTCATATCCCACAACTCGTACTATTCATTTACTGCATGGGTTTGGCAGAAGTTTTACAGTCGGCCGCCTGCCTGACACAACCTCTTTGGGTATGCTATTGTTGGTAGAGGAAGCTACCATTTTGGAAAAGGAAAAAGGAGTTTGGGGTAGGAGCATAGGTGTAAGGATACTGTTATCTCGGCAGGAAGGTATAGAATAACAGTAGCTCAGGGCGGGTCGCGTACCGTATTCCATAACAGGATCACCGGAAAGGTAGGCCAGCATGGAAAACCCCTGACGTTAAAGTAACATCTGATACTATTAACCTATTTTTATCTAGAACTTAATTTTTAATAAATCAATCAGCAAAAAATAACTCGACTTTAAATGGTATATTTTTATATATATAAAAGGGGCACACAGCATGCGGCTCACCTGATGGTAAGTGTCAATGTTTTACCATTTCATTTGTCGGATAAACAGGTTTATTCACTATCTTTTCGTTCACTACAGAACATGTGGTAAATCAGCACTTTAAGGCGGTAAGGCCGCTTTTCTGCCTAGGAGTCCGTCTGGGTAGGTACCACCTTCTCACCTATTTTACCGCCGAACAGCAGTGTCTGCACTGTTGTGTTCTGGTCGAAAGTGTCCAGTCCTCAGAGGTGACAACGTATCTGTAGCCTTCTTTGTTTAAAGTTAGTTGCGGATATCCATGCTGCAGTAACCATGAAGTGGATACCTGAGTGACAAACGTACTTTCAGTTAAATCAAATCAAATCAAATCAAATACTACTAGGAGTTTTCTTCCTTGCACGATTTATTTCTGTAATCGCTTACAACCGGCAATTTTGTACTTTCTGATAACACTTAAGAACCTTCAAGGAATGGGCTTACTCCTTTTGAAACGGCTGGCAATGCCCTGTAATTCCCTGGTGTTGCAGTTATTCATGGGCGGCGGTCAATACTTACCATCATATGTGAGCCACAAACAAAGATCTTACTAAAGATCTTATTAATTATTATATAATAGTATCAATATGTCCAGTCCGTAATGGATGTACAATATTAAAAAATATAATTTGCATTTAAAATAATATAAGAAATCATCACATTGCGCGTATCAAAAATACTTTAGTATAACTCATGGCAGCCAAAATGCCTACAAAAACCTGTATATTTTATTTTATTAGATTTGTAAACCAATTCTCGATTTTTTTTACCTTCTGTTCCGATATTTTACCTACTGGACCTGGCAACAC
>JAGSMP010001325.1:0-92519 GCA_029286625.1 Parnassius orleans
TAATATAAGAAATCATCACATTGCGCATTGTATCAAAAATACTTTAGTATAACTCATGGCAGCCAAAATGCCTACAAAAAACCTGTATATTTTATTTTATTAGATTTGTAAACCAATTTCTCGATTTTTTTTTTACCTTCTGTTCCGATATTTTACCTACTGGACCTGGCAACACTTATATAACCCTATAGCAAAAGGCGCTAGTACTCGTATCTTGTAAAGCTGCAGGTGTAGTCAACGTCTTACCAGAAATCACTGGTAGTTAGTCATTTTATTTCTTTTAATGTTAAGAAAAATGTTGCAATTAACATAAAATAAAAGATAATTTTTATTTTCAAATTAATACATAGTATAGTATGTAACTATAATATCATAATTTGTATTAAACTGTAATTAAAATTTACATGCATTGTAATTTATTTATAAAAAAATATAAATTTCAGTTATAATTTTTTTATCGGTAGCTAATCGATATTTTTTGCTTTGCTTTGTGTATTGTTAATCGCTTTTTTTATCGTTTTAACATTGTTCCATCTTTAGCCACTAACTCTAATCAGTAAGCTGTCACCCGCACCATGCTATAAAAACCAAATGTTGATTGTAATTCTAAAAAAGAGATAATTATTATTGTATTATAATGATATAAGTTTCACCTAAGTTATGAGTTTCATTTGAGCTTACTTGTCAAATCAATTCAAATTAATTAAAAATACCGCTTTTTGATAGTAGTGACCTCTTCTAGTGCTGAGTTACGTTGGTTCTAAAAAGAATCTAAGGCGCAATCGTTTCCACGTGAAAGAAATGAGAAATAAAATATATTTTGTTGTTATAACTGTGTACATAGTGATTTTTTTTAAATAAAAAAACATATTATTAATAAACTACGGGGCTATACTATGTAATTCTGAAAATAATAAACAAAACCTAGTCTCGATACGTAAATTTTTTCGAGAGTTATCATAACCACCTCCTAAAAAAAATTCGGATGTCCACGTAAATTTTTTTCAGCTTCTTTTTAAAGTAGTAAAATAAAGTTGATTTATACAAAATATGAGATAGATTGATTAGTGTTTTTTTTAAATAAATTACTCATGTTATCGTATAAGTGCAAGTTGGTTGTGGTAGAAGTAATTTAAGAGCAAAAGATTTCTCGACCTTAACGTGGCGTGCTATATTAGAAAAAAAAAGGAAAATGTGTACTTTACAAAAAGATATGAAAACCGAACAAAAACAGTTTCACTGTAAAAAATCACGCCAAGTACACTTTCAAATAAAGATACAAAAATAATGATTACATTTTTACAAAAAAAATAAATAACAAGTACATAACCGTTTTAGATTCGAAAAAATAATGTGCTGGAAATAAGTATTAATAGAAAAATTGGTGTACTTGGTGTGCATGATTAAGACTTTCGATCATCCAACTTGACATTGAAAGACGTTTTTTATAACTTTTTGAATTATGCTCGTACTATAAAGTATAATAAAATAAAATAAAAAGTATAAATTCAAAAAGTTATAAAAAACGTCTTTCAATGTCAAGTTGGATGATCGAAAGTCTTAATCATGCACACCAAGCACATTTTTTTTACTTATTTCCAATTTATTATTATTTTTCTGTTAATATGTACTGTTTTTTAAAAATGTAATCATCATTTTGTATCTTTTGAAAGTACTTGACGCGATTTTACAGTGAACTGTATTATTCATATAATGTTTTTACTGCAGCGCGGCGCGTATACAGACTTCGGTTGGCATGCGACCAGCCAGCGTAGATTTATGGGCAAACTCTGTGACACGTTAGACTCTCTATTAGATTTACGTCTCTGTATTTGAAGATTTCTATCTTACATTTAATGGGGCAATCTCTATGAAATAACCGTTCGCTATATAAATTTTCCGATTAAAGGTAACAAAAAACAAGTTTGTATTATCCATCTACTAGAATTTTCCATCTTTACGACGAATGCTGCGACCATCATAAAATCCTTTACGTACATTGTATGGCAACCACTAAAAAAAACAATTTTAGAGATATAGCTAAGTAGTTTAAAGTTTTATTAGTCAATGTTAGTGTTTTATTATGTAAATGATGATTACTTATAGGCGATTTTGCATCGTGTCTTAGATAATAAGCTGAAGCAGTTAAGATTTTTATTGATGTAACAATCGTTGATAATCTAGTTAAACTAAATAACTAAATAAACGACCCCATATTGTTCCGTGGGTGTCGTAAGATGCGACAAAGTAAAACAAACCAGGAGGTGGGCAGCTGCGTCTTCCTAATAACAGCTGGGAAATAAAAAACTTAGCCAAACGTGGCAACTGTGGCAAATATCCTCCTTATGAGACAGTCTGAGGCAGGGCCTATGTTTAGCAGTAGACTTTGGGCCGTAATGGAAATAAATAGGCCTCAAATAGGGTATTATTTTCCTAAAATTTAATACTGATATTGATATTTGATTTTAAGAAATTATTATTAATTTAAAAAGGTTACTATTTAAATTAAAAGTATAAAAGTACCTCAAATCGTTAAGCTAAACTGGTAAGTTCTGTTTATTATTGCGTGATACCTACAATACATCAAATTGTGAGATGTTGCACAAAGTTAACCCTACGCATACAATGTCCTGATTTATGGTAACTGGCGCCTTTATAGCGAGTGTAAAGGCCGAACATAACTATTTTTTTACTTATTTTTAATTTACTTATATAAATTAAATATTATAGAAATCACTTTGCACAATACACTTAGTATTGATTGTTGTGTACTTTAATATTAATAGACTTAATATAATATTGTAAATCTTTAGTATACTCTATGCATAATTAAACGTCTTAAAAACTACAAATAAATGCAAGGCAAGGAATTTGATCGTACAGTCTAGACGTAGGGTAAACAGTATAATGATTGGCACTTTAAGCTGACTTCTACTTGTAAGAGGTTAATTCTAGTAAATAAACAAATATGTTATATTTTTATTGTTTTATTGGATTTAAGTTATTTACATAACATAATATACAATATTTTATTATATACAATATTAAAAACTATAATTAAAAAATAACTAAAACTAGTAATTTAATTATCAAACAGTCCTACTCCACGCGGTATCGTGCCAAGAACGCTGGCTGCGTTTCCCCGCTGAATGGCTATACTTAGCCTTTGAGCGAGAAAAGAGCAGCCCTCTTATCACCAGCAGCAACGACCAGCCGCGGATGGAGTTCCTTTACAACCACCGCACGTGGACCCCACGGATCGATAGTCTCTACAGCAAATGGCACAAATATGTAGTCATCTCTCAGAGACTCATATTTGCGCCACTTACTCAGTTCAGCTGCCTCTGATGCCGCCCGGTCTGAACGAGGTACTCCCTGAGAGAGGCCGCCAAAGTGTTCACGCGTAGCATCCCACACTAGGGCTTTACCTGTCTCAAGGGACCAATGTCATACCGTCAGGTCTCCCATCGTCTCTAAATATTCCACAAGGCTCTAAAACCAAGGAACATTTATAGAGACTAGTGCCCTTAGAATGAAATCGTTCAAAGAACCGTGCCGTGAAAACCTACCAGCACTTTTCTTACAAGAAAGTCCGTGGAGCCCAAACTTGTCGACGCTGCTGCACAGGGTCACTGATGGGGTTGACAAATCGCCGCTCCTAGTTGGATTCTCACAGCGATGCGCAAGATTTCCCCATCAAGCATGTGCCGAGATTACTTGATGGTAAAGCGTAACCAGTGACTAGATTCCTTAGTCGAAACAGCTAGAAGGCGTGCCTTATCTTGGTCACTATGGAATTATGAAACAAATCTTTCACACCCTCTGTACCAACGGAATATCCCACTGTTTTGTTGGTTAACTTCCAGTGGAACATTTCTCCGGGACAGAGCGTTTGACATGCTACCCTGCCTCCGTAGCAAAGGTGCAGGTCTCTTTATTATTGAAAATTATGTTACATAAATTACTGGCACTATGCACGGAAGCAAGGAAAGCAGGCAATGCAACGCTAGAAAGATTTCTCACACCACCACCAAATTTTATAGTAAAGTAGCTTGAGTCAGGCTGTTGTATTTAAAGTTAAATTTAGAATTTTTCTATAGCTATTTTAAGATTATTATCAATATCTTTAAAATATCCGAACATTTCCAGACTGGACTCGAGCGGAGTAAGTATGTAAATCTAGGTACAAGGAGACAATATTTTAAGATAGTAAGCGCAATGTGAAGCTTAATTTATACAATTTATCAACGTGGTTTAAAACTGATCAAATTTTGTTTTTAAAACAGGTTTAATACTTTCTAAAACAACGGGGCACCTAGCAGGTATAGTAATTCCGTACTGACAGTTTTTATTCCTGGAGAAATATGATTGAAATTTTGAATTAAAGTGTCTCTGTGAGAAGTGGATAAATTATTGGGAATAAAATATTTACATTTATTGCTATTTGGTTCAAGACCAATATTTTTAAAATTTCGAAAAATAGTAAGATCACTGAGGACGTCATCTGCTCTACCTCCCAGTGTACCGTCGTCCAGGTACCAGACATTCAGCTTGGATTTCAAATTTAAAATAATCGGTTGAATTCCCAAACTGAAAAGTGCTGGACCTAGTGGGCCACCCTGCTGAACACCGACTACAGAATCGATAACATGGTTTTAAAACAAGTTAGTATTTTGACTGTAACAATGCCAAACGTAGATAAATTTCAGGGGTATTGTTAGTCACTTCTAGCAGGGTACCCTATCGATAGAGTTAAAAGCATTCCTTAGGTCAACCTTCACAAGAACATCTGCATCAGAGTTTGTTAAAAATGTACGCACTGAATGTACCGCCGCCTAACAGCCACCTCTAGTGCCAAAGCCTAGTTGAGTAGGCTGAAATTTTGTCTAAGGTTAGAGATTATGTGCCTGCAAGCTGATTTTGAAGTTAAGCGTCGAAATGTGGAACCAACGGCTATAGGACGGATACCGTTATCCTTTTTCTTAAGGCACATAATCTTGCCCCATATAAGAATGGAATGAAATTTGGATTAACATTACCAAATTTAAGTTTACATAGCCATAAATAAAATATTGCATTATGTTTAAAAATATATGTTTAATTAATTTAAAAATCTAAATAAACTTTCTTCTAGGGAATGTTACACATTGGCACTTTAGCACAGTGAATTGCACTCTTAATTAAGTATAATCGTTGGCACCATTGGAAGTCTTAAAAAGTTATTCCCAGATCTTTCAAAGTTCCGTCTTATTGTTATAAGACTTATTTTGAACAAATATTCTTCAATATTTTCCGTAGATCTTCATCTGAAAGCGGTTTCGTTGGTATACCATGTTTTTTCTTTCTTCAGATTGATTCATGATTGACTAATTCAATTCTGCTTTTTCCATTTGTGCCCAATTTTTTCATTTTTTTTGCTCCGCTGCTTCCGAATCTTCACTTGTTAGCACAAAATTAATTTGGTAATTCATATGCACGGAATTTAGATCATCTAAAATAGCTTGCTGTGATTTCGAGGGCATCAGACACTTTGTGTGATCCACTTTGTCTAGACTAAATGGGCATAACCCATATGTCTCAAAACCATTTCATAACGTGGATTTATTTCAATACGGTGAAAGTGTTGCCAATATTGGCCCGCATCTGTTTTAGTAGCCTTTTTGTCAAATTGTTTAGTCCGCCATTCGAAGACAGGTTTACGCCACATCTTTGATATCAGCTGGTTGCAATAGTCGCGTTGCATACATGTTAAGGGCTATAAGTATTATGGCGAGACTTGGGAAAAGTTGCGCCAGCTCAAGATAAGTGTGGCTCTTATGACCATCTACAAAAATAATCACTGAAATATAACATTCTTTATTGTAGGACTAATGAAAAACGTTTTATTCGTAATGGATAAAAGTTCTGCCTTTATATACCTATTTTCAGATAAGTATATAACGTATTTAAGATAATGCCTCTTTTGAATGTCTGCTCGCATTTTCTATAGGGGGAAAATAGTCATAGGTTTTACCGTCTACTCCAAAGAATAGTGATGCAAGACATCGATAAGTACCTGCACGCGTTAGTGGTTCGTACGAATAGCTGGCGACAATGCCCAACATCGTGGTGCCCCCTGCTAGAACACTAACGAGGCTCTGGCGACCGAGCAACGGCGGTATAACCATACATGGTTATACCGCCGGTATATGTCGAAGAGCAGGCAGCAGCTTTGAGATACAAATAATCTCAATGTCTGGGCAGAAGCAACGGGAGACCACTGCACTATTTATTCCCTAGTTGTCGCTTAGTAATATAGAAAAGAAGAAAATGATAGCCCCGAGTTTCTGGCGTCCTTTAGATGGGACAGGGGTGCTAAGAACCTCCAGGCGCCAAACAAAAGAAATTAAATTTGGAATGGAATGTGATAAGTATGAAGAGTCCAGAAAAAGTCTACAACATATGCAAAGAAATGAAACGTTTGAGAATTGATATCTTGGAATAAATTGAAGTGCGGTGGACAGGCAATGGTAAGAAAAGAATAGATGAAGATTATACTATGTATTACTCTGGGGATGAAGACTCCTCCAACAAGTACTAAGTAGGAGTGATCTTATACACAAAACGCCTTAATACAACTGTAAGCTTAGTACCCAAATCAAACCGAACCATGCTGCTTCAAATTGAGGCTAAGCCAAGAAACATCAACATAATCCAAGTGTACGCTCCCACCACTGATGGTTCAAAGCAAGATATTACAGATTTTTACGAAGAAGTCGATGAGCTACTCCAGGTTATTAAGAATCACGAACTAAACCTAGTGATGGGTGATTTTAATGCCAAGGTAGGCCAAGGTGAGATCCCGGGAGTGGACGGAAAATTTGGATTTGGGGCAAGAAACGAAAGAGGTGACACTCTTATACAATTTTGCCAAGAAAATGACTTTGTGATCATGAATACTTGCTTCCACCACGAAGGCTTTATACATCTCATGGACCTCACCACAACACAACCCACAATATATAGTCAGGAACCAAATAGACTATGTAATAATTAATAAGCACTTTCGTAATTGCATTAAAAGCACTAAGACGTATCCTGGAGCTGACATTAGATCTGATCACAACCCAGTTGTCGCTACAATATCATGCACGCTAAAAAGAGTAAAGAAGCCGGCACAAAAACCTAAAATAGATGTCAGGAAACTTAATGACAGTAACACCAAAGCGAATGTGGCGAATGAAATAAATGATTGGGCAGTACAAACAAAATCTGGGACACTGTCTATGATAGAGGAGACATGGAGCAAACTAAAGACCAAATTAGGAGAAATTAATACAATTTTTTTAAAAAGAGACTGGGCTCCTAAACAGAGTTGGATGAGAGAAAAAATATATAACCTTATAGAGGAAAGAAGACTACAAGAATTCCGATAAAATCAAGTATACGGAGATTGACAAGAGAATCCGACGGGAAATCCGCTATGCCTGCTTGCTTAGTGGTGGAGAGTGCGAGCTTGTAGAGAATCTTTATGCTAAACATAACGCGTTTAATCTTCATAAGGAAATAAGTTATTTTATTGGATATAAAAAGACCACATACCAACTCATATATGAACACAATGTCCCTATACTGGATATAACAAAGAAAAACACCGATGGGAACAGTACATCTCATCAATGTTCGCTGATGATTCACGTAGTTTAGCTGTAACCTGTGATTTGAGTGATGGGTATTGTATCCTCAAAAGCGAAGTTACGAAGGCTCTAAGAAAAGCTAAAACTGAAAAATCAGCTGGCCCAGATGATGTTCACATAGAGGTACTCAAACTTATCGAGGAAGAAAATATCCTTGATGCCTTGTTAATTTTTTAACGCTGTTTATGATTCAGGCCACTTACTCGAGGACTGGTTAACATCATCTTGCATTACACTCCCTAAAAAAGCCAACGCCAAAAAGTGCGAAGAATTCCGAACAATTAGCCTTATGACACAAGCATTGAAACTATTTCTACATATCATTCACGAACGCATAAGAGTAAAATGTGACGAACAACTTGCAGATAGCTAGTTCGGCTTTAGATCAGGAGTTGGTACAAGAAAAGCTCTATTTGCAATACAGGTTCTGGTGCAAAAATGTTTAGATATGCAGTAGGATGTTTTTCTTTGGTTCATTGATTACGAAAAAGCTTTTGATCGAGTGTTGCATGATCGCCTTATAATAAATACTACAAAATATCGGCTTAGATGGCAAGGATACACGTATCATTCAAAATCTGTATTGGAATCAACGCGTATTGAAATTAAAAGGGGAGTTCGGCAGGGCTGTATTCTGTCACCTACGCTATTTAACTTGTACTCAGAAACTATAATAGCGGAAGCAGTCGAGGACCTAGACTGTGGCGTCAAATTGAATGGCCGGAACATAAATAATATTAGATATGCAGACGATACAGTCCTCATAGCGTCATCTGTTGAAGATATACAGAGAATTGTCACCCGAGTAAATGATTGCAGTGAAAGAGCTGGTCTCAGGATGAACATTTCGAAGACAAAGCTCATGGTCATTTCTAAGAATAATTTTGACGACTTTAACATCACAGCAGTAGGCCAAAAACTAGAAAGAGTGCGCAAATATAAATATTTAGGTACATAGTTAAACGAGACGTGGAGCAGCGACCGAGAAATTAAGACCCGCATTAAAATGGCTCGAAGTACCTTTAGCATAATGAAAAAAGTACTCTGCAACCGTAAACTTAAGATCTCTTTGCGCACTCGACTAGTGCGATGTTATATCTGGCCCATACTTTTATACAGATGTGAGGCGTGGACAGTTAAAGAGGACCTCCGAAAACGTATAGAAGCCTTCGAGATGTGGGCATACAGAAGAATGTTGGGCATTAGCTGAACTCACAGAATAACGAATGTGGAAGTTCTGCAACGAGTCGACCAAAAGCGCGAACTTATGCAGACCGTCAAAATGAGAAAAGTCGCATATTTAGGGCACGTGCTCAGGCACGAGAGATACGAACTCCTAAAACTCATTGTGATGGGAAAAGTTGCCGGAAAAGAGGCGTCGGTCGCAGAAAAAAGTTATGGCTATGTAACATCCGGGAGTGGATAGGAATCGCGAGTGAGAGTTCACTGAGCTGACGTTGCCAACCTTCGCTAGGAGAGGCACCAGAAGAAGAAGAACTTTTTTTGACTTTACTTATTTAGCGGCAACTGTAAATTCGCGCGTGGAATGTTAAATGTTTGTACGGCATTTTTCCATACCATTTTCATAGCTTCCAAAGCGCCCACTCTTAACTATCGGTATTCTTCATAAATTCAAAATATGAAAAAGGTCAGTCATAATCATTGGCACTACTCAAAAGATACAGTAATTGGCAGTGTCATGAATAGATTTTGAACAAAAGAAAGAAAGTATAGTGATTGACATAATTATGCCAATGATTATGTTGTCAAATAAATTAAAGTATAGTCATTGGCACAATTAAAAAAGCCGATGCTTCTTTTTCACAACGATAAAATAACTTTTAATATGTTTTAATGACGTAAATTGATAAAAATAGATAGAAACTTGCATACAAACTTACCTGAAAAACACTTTTTTGTCTCAAAATCTAGCCATAAAACCTTAACTTTTTTTTTAAATTTTAACGGATTTGTTCAAGCACATTTTTAAAAGAGCCCTTATAGGAAAATAGTTGACGCTTTAAACATAAATGTGTGTTGATAGTATAAGTAATTATATATCCTAGCAACTTAGATTATTGATAGGTCTTCGCGCGTTATTGATAGGTCTTCGCGCGCTAAGACTAGATACCTCCGGCGTTCTTGTAAAATGCGGCAACAAATACTACGCTGAAGTCGGCGTACCCGAGCCAGTCGCGTTGCAGGCAATGTGTGAGGTGGACGTACCGAATGTTTTATTAAATTCTGATCATAATCCGAAGTAAAATGCCAGTTTGCGTAGTGAAATTGTGTAAAAATAATACTACAAGAAATAAGAAAGACACTGGCATCACATACCATCAGTAAGTATCATATAATTTCGAAATTTCAACATAAAATAACACGAGCCATAAATAAGTCACAAAATATGAATTTTTTTTTTGGAGTTTATGGCCTGGTATCTAGACCTTTAGGCCAAGTCTTAGGTATTTTTATTCGGTTTATTATAATTTTCTTCATAGTACACTGCTTCACAATATGTTGATGCGTCACATTGTGCAGCCCTTGGAAGATTTTGACGGCAACTTGAGTCAGCAGACAGCTGACAGTTGACGATCTCAAGGCGCCTAAGCAAATAGACACCTTATCTTGAGAATCACACCACCATCAGAGCACTTGTATCACCGTTTCCACTAATAGTTCACATGCGCAGACACTTAATACACAAAATCGCACCACTTTTACATATTAAAATCCACTTCAAACCATTATTCAAACAATAATACAGGAGCAGCAAACCGCCGCCGATCAAGTTCCCGCCAAAACTCCTCAAAATATGAATGACGCCATTAGGTGTTGCCGCATATACAAAAATAAAGTTCCTCGTGATTGAGATTTTTATACAGGGTATTTGAAACGCTCCCGAAACGAAGACAGACGACAGTACTAACTATATCTTAGATGATGGGTGAAATATAAAATCGATCCTGATGAAAAAAATCATCTTTTCACAACGTTTTATTAGCTTTATTCACGCTCCATCGTGTTAGTATAAATCATCGTGTTAAATAAAACGTTAATTTCATTAAAATAAAACATGAAAATACTTAAACATAAAAGCAGCAGTGGAATTACTGAATTACAATCAGCTGACTAGGGTCAATGTACGCGCGAACGCCGAATCGCGCGGCCTGTAACTGATGGATGGTACCACAATACCTAATAATTTACAACACTTGTCTAAATACCTAACTTATCTACTTAACCTACTAATTTGCCACTGTGCTTGTCTCACGTAGCCACTTTAATTCAATTAGGTTAAATAAACCAAATAACTGGTTCGATTCCCCGCTAATGAAAAGTATACTTAAATAAAATGTTAACAAGGTTAGAGTCATGCTTTTTATCCATTGTGTAGGTATATTTTTATTCTGATGTATTCAGTTATGTACCTATTCAGATCAGTTCAGTACTAAGTTATTTAAAAAAATAGGTTAAATAAACCAAATAACTGGTTCGATTCCCCTGCTAAAAAAAATACTTAAATAAAATGTTAAAAGGTTAGAGTCATGTTTTTATCCATTATGTAGGTATGTTTATTATTCTGATGTATTCAGTTATGTACCTTTTCAGATCAGTTCAGTACTAAGTAATTTAAAAAATTAGGTATGAAACGGCTTACCGATCCTCCGTGGCCTTATGAGATTCTCCAGGAACATTAATATGTTGCCGTATTCACGAGCACTATAAACGTACGCGTTAGGCATTATTAAAACAAAAAGAAACACAAACGTAACAACAAGAATAACACGTATAACAAGTACGTAATACCAAGTAATAACAATAAGAATTTAATAAACAAAACCAATGAACTGTCGCTCGCGCCATGCATGTCCAAAGTCAGCGCGGAACTGTCTCAAAACTAAAATTAATAGTGAATCCCGCCAAAACTGAGCCTACTGCGTCCTAACTAACGTCCTTGCGGTAAACACTTTGAACATTCCCACAGACCGTCAAATGTTATGACATTGCCAACTTTTATTTTATAAGTTTAGTTTCCATATGATCCCTACGACTAGTCTTTCATATGGAATTTAGAAGTTATAGTTGTAATTTTTTAATACAATTAGACAATCAATTGTACCCTGACGAAACAAGCAGTTCGTTACTACAAAATGATATTGAAATTAATAAACGTACTTACTTGGGTTTGGTTATCTTTGATTTTGTACAAGAAAATAGAAATAAAATGGTATTGAATAATTTAATAGTTAAAATCAATTGCAATTATGATCGACAGTTAATTAATCTAAAAATAATTATTTTACTTTACTTTTATTGACTTTCCGTTTTAATCCTTCCAATACTTTGATTTGAAAACAGGTACGTCAAAACTATTACAAATTACTTGCAAGTTTTATTGTAATTGCCGCCTCTAATTTTATGTCGCTTGCAAACAAATCTTAGTAGGTAAATTTGGGGAATTTATATGTTGGCGCTGACGCGAGGTGACACACAGTCGGCCGGGCGGCGGGCGGCGGCAGCGCGTGGTACGAAGGGCGCGACGGGGAATGCTCGCCATATTGTTGTGCGCACGCTATTGGTTCCTCATTCTTGCCGCGCTTTGAAAAGCGATGTTTCCCAATATACAGTCGCACACACAGCTTTCTATGCACGACGCGCGACGTGATTTTTAAAAGGAAGGAAAAATATTATTTATATCTATTGTTTTATGACTGAACTAGTGAACGAAAAGGTAAATAGAAGGTGAATGGGGAAAATTGTGCAGTAAAGTTAAATTTATTGAGGAAGAATACCGAAAAAATTACCATGTGGTCAACCTGATGACGGAAACATTTATCATTCGCATTGATGATGATGATTCTGATGAAGTAGCATCCAGTAACACCAACACACCATCGACATCCGGCTTCCATGTTCCATGTTCTAACGGTATAATGGACGGCGTGTCACCCTTAAGCTTAAGTTTTCTTGTTACAAACTACTTTATTTTACGATTGAAATAAAAATAATGCCTGCATACATTATCCATTTTAATTTCAACCTCTTCCAAAGTTCTAAGAAGCTAGTAAAGTAACTATTATGATTCTACAATAAAACCATTAATTACTATTATAATATTATAAAACAACAGCCTAGTACCATGTAGTACTTTAGAACGCGACTGTACCCATGCGCAGACACACCCTCCACTGTCGCTTAGCGTCGTGACGGACCTGTACGGAGCTAGATAAAGAGTTTGGTCGACGCGGATATTGACCCTAGTCAGCTGATTTTATGATTTATTTATTTTAAATTCCACTGCTGGTTTAATATTTAAGTATTTTCATGATTCTTTTTAATGAAATTAATGTTTATTTAACTATATCAACACGATGGAGCGTGAATGAAGCTAATAAAACGTTGTGAAAAGATGATTTTTTTCATCAGGATCGATTTTATATTTCACCCATCATCTAAGATATAGTTAGTACTGTCGTGTCTGTTCGTTTTCGGGAGCTTTCAAAATACCCTGTATGTGAATTTATTGTTACCATATTTTATAATATAATATATTTAAGTTATTATAATATAACCTAGTTCTATATTATTTAATGTTTATTTTAGTAATATTGCTCAAATGACCTAATATTTATATGTTGTTTTATTAATTGTATATATATATTTTATTATTACAACTTTATTTCCTTTATTAGGTTCCGTACCCAAAGAGTGTCAACGGGACCAAAGTCTCCGCTGTCATTCCGTCTATTCCGTCCGTAGATACTGAAATTTTCACAGAATGTGTATTTCTATTGCTGCTATTACAACAAACAATAAAAATAAAATAAAATACTAAAGGGTTCTAAAATCGTTTCTTGTATGAAATACAAACGTGGCCATACAAAATGTATGGCAAATGATGTTTTTTCTGTATTGATATGTGTCTTGTTCACAGACCAGCGAAACCTGGATTAACACGCATAAGGTGATGCTTTGTGTATGGTGTTGGAAGGGCATCGTTTATCACGAGCTTTACCGCCAGGTAAAACCACCGATTTGGATCTCACTGCCAACAAATAATGAGACTCAAGCAAGAAATTGAGAAAAAAAGTGGTCTTCATCATGATAACGTCAGACCACAAGATTAGTTATCTGTTTGAGTATTTTCTTGAGTACTTAAAACTGGTTTAAAACTTTAATCATTCATTTCTTTTGTTGCTTGTGTTCTTTAAAATAAAGCCTTATGGAGGTTTTAATATTTAAGTTTATAATATATTGTTAAGCATGTTCGAAATAATTAATATTATCTTTATTTCCATTATAAATGGATGACTAAAGCCATGTTGCTCCCAATCTCTGGTATTGAATATATCAAATAAAACTACTTGTCGCATTTTTTTTGATCAAAATCGCAAGATTTCTACAACAACGGGATTATGTCACTACCTACAAGATGGCAACAAGTTTTCATTTGAAATGGACCCATATATATTATAATTAAATGTAATTAAACTTTGTAACAAAAATTTATTTTATTTGTATATAAAATACGAAGGAACTTTTCCCGACCTTATATACTAAGTATATAAGTGTAACAAAATAGTGCTCAATGACTTAGAATGATTCTACCCATCAACATGAATAATTTTTATATATGGATCATCTTCGAAATCTCAAAGTAAGTTATTCCATATAAAATTTCGTACAAACTCATTAAAATGTTGCGATTTCGATGATAGATCTATAGTAAAAGTAGTCATATTGACGCGTAGAATAGAAATAGAAAGCGCTATTTTGTTAGACCATATAATATATAACTATGTTTTTTAATACTTTGTGAATATTAGTTAGACATGTAAATAAAAATTAACTGTTAAAAATGTGGCCTTATCATTTATATGCCATTTATTCAGAAGGAAAACCTATACATCATATACACAAATATATTGATACATTCGCTATTAATAAATTGTTCATTTTAAGTATTTGCCTTATTCATAACTATGAACTACTAAACCATAGCATAAAATAAATTTCCATTAATCGGGTAATAGTTGTTGCTGCTGGCATATACAATTTTTCACGCACACTAGCATCCTTGCAAATTGTCTTATACACTACAATATTGAGATGCCGCATTCACGGAGCTGTTATTTTCAGATAGCGCAGTATCTAGTCTAAGCACGCGAAGACCTATTAATAATCTAAGCCTAGCAATATCTGTGTGTTGCTGTGATATAGAAAAGGAAAACATTCTTAATGTTCAAATTAAAACAGCAAAGTGCCAATCATTGAAGGAGTGCCAACATTAGTACTGTTTACCCTATAACAATATAGTTCAATTATAATAATTATTATTAATTTTTTTTATTAGTTTAAGTGCATTATACATGAATGTCCGGTTGTTCAGGAGTCAATTAAGGTTCCAACTGAAACCAGTGCTGTGGTATACCACAGATTATTACGGAGGCGGGATCCTTTTGACATCACACAACAGCATTATTACAAATTTGTAATTTGTGCTATATACTAATTTCTATGTTTCAATTTTGTGTTGGTCAAATAAAAGTTTCTTTTTCTTTCTACCTGCATGTACCTTTTGATTTATTATAAACTAGTGCTTGACAATCCGCACTGTCGAAGCGAATTTTGCCTTGAACGCATCCACATTGTAATAAGACGGAAAGACAGACGTTAGATCGTTATTGCTCTCCTTTGCTGGCTTGAGAAAAGCAAACCGCTTAATTCAAATGTTCACATCAAAAGAGCGCCGAGCTTTCCATCATCAATTAAATCATACACCTTAAATAAATTTAAAATTTAAAGGAAGTTAACTGAAGTTAAATTTTAAAATATTCGTGGTTTAATTAAATGAATCGGCAGCTAGATGCTAATTTCGTTAGACCGGAGGACGCCTAATTGCTCTAATCGCTGAGGAGACGACGATTGCTTTTTCGTCCCCATGCTTTGTGAACCATTGACTGAAGGAATGTTTTACAATACCCTTATAACTTTCGTAATAAACGGCTGGATGACTTTCGACAGTAAGGTATCGTTATATTTGTTTAAAAACCCAAGTGTTCTTAGATATGTTTAAAAAAACAAATTGGCGGATTTTGGCAAAATTACGTTAGTAAAAAAATTTACTGTTAAAAGCCATCCAGCTGTTTGGAAAATTTGAGGTAATAAATAAATTTACAAACAAACATACATATTACATACATACAAGATAAGCGCGATAAACCACAAACCTTCCTCGCAGTCCGGTAAAAGGAGAAAATATTTTAGCGTAGTTTTTTGCCGAACGAATTGTTTGTAATATAAAAGGTTTAGCATGCATTTTTAATATATTAAAATGTATCGCTACAGAGAATGACTTTTCCGAATAAAAGGATCGGGCAGCAAACACGATCACTCAACTCAACATCCTCATAGCGTTACATAGGATTTCTCTGTGACTTTCTTTCTTGCGCATAGAGTATTAATTCTATGCGTAAGAAAGAAAGTCAAAGTTTGGAGACGATCCGTGGTCCAGTGACTTATCATTGAGTTGCGGCGTTAAAGGCCGCGGGTTTTAATTCCGAACTGAAGAAATATTTGAATGGCCTATAAATAATTGTTCTGGATCTAGACGTTAGCCCTTGTGCATTTTATGTTTGTAAACTGCCTCGTTTGAAACATGTTTATGAACGATACAGGAGAAAATCCTAGTATGGGCGTAGCGTTTCTTTTAAAAAAAGGAGACGAAACCCGGAATTAAGGCCGTGTAATACGGTGTGTTCAATTTTAATTTTAATGTTATGTGCTGATATACCACATACTCAGCAGTGAAGGAAAACATCTTAAAGAAACTTTCGTCTGAGGAATAAAATATTTCGAGCAGCGCGGAGGATCAATCGCACCAACAAATGACAAGCGCATCGGTAAAGCGGGGTATTTGACAATACTCTTACTCCCCGTCCCATTCAGAAGTAATAAACCACTCATTCAATTTACAAACAAAAATTGATTCAAATTTAATTTAATTTTTTATGTTTAAGTTATCTGAATTAAAATTATTTCTATATGTTTGAATATACTGATTCTGACAACGCACTTAACGGGAACCACAGGGTTTTTGCTACATTGTGTATAGGCTTCTGCTAAAGTAACAATTTTCACATACCATTTTCTTTTAAAAACCGTCTATGTATATTGAATAGAAAGGTCCAGAAACGAAAAAGGAAATCACCTTGGAAGTGAAAAGTAACTAATTAGCCTTTAGTTTAAAGAAAAATATTAACTTTTTCTAAAAATATTAGCTTTGAAATCAAAGAGAAAATTTTAAAGAAAATCTTGTTATAACTTATACGCGTTCTGAAAAATATCTAACGTAAATGTGCCAGGTAAAACGTGAAGCACCCAAAGGTTGTTTGCTGCTCGAGGCATTAAAACGCACAAACGGATAAAAAGGCTTTGCAAATTACGCTAGAACAATTATTATTGTATGTGCAGAAACGAAGCACCTGATTTTTGTTTTAAATTACAGGAAACTTTATGTGATTCACATTTTACATCGGTTATGAAACAAAGGTACTTGAAAAAGCAATGTCTTTGAAACCAAAACGAAACCTCTTCAAAACAAACATATTACTTTGAATTAATCAAAGGGGTCGTACAAAAAGTTTTGTAGCTTTCTATTACATTATGTTAGGAATTGTAACGATTCTAATTTAAATTTCAAACACTCTGCTTGCATATATTTTGTTTGCTAACACAGCATAACAACACGACTGGTCAGTTTTGATAATTGCTATTTGCTTCGTAAAGGCTTAAATATGTTAATTAATATGAATGTGCATAACGTGGGTTTATAATGCTTTTAATCTGACTGTAGAAATAGCTGCTATTTTGCAATATTTTTCATTTAATTTAGGTTGACAAACAAAGTTACAGTCCACTCGATGGTAAGTAGCAACGTCAGTTAAAGGACACCTGCAGCAATCGGATTGTGCTAATGATTTGAAAAATCCCACAACTACGTCTAGAGCCAATAACTATGGAAAAAAATTCGCAACTTATGGATGATAAACTGAATTCTTTTCTTTCATATTACTTGAAAATATGCTATAAAAAAAACAAAACGACTGATCGCTCACGCGCACGTGGTATAGTCAACACGGAACTGTCTCAAAAACTAAAATTAATAACCAATCCCGCCAAAAAATATGCCTACCGCTAAGTTCGTGCGTCCTAACGTCCTTGCGGTAAGCATTTTGATCATTCCACAGATCGTTAAACCGTTACGACATTGCCAACTTTAATTTTATAAGTTTAGTAATCCCTACGACTAGTCTTCATATGGAATTTAGAAGTTATAGTTGTCATTTTTAATACAATTATACAATCAATTGTACCCTGACGCAACAAGCAGTTCGTTACTACAAAAATGATATTGTAATTAATAAACATACCTAATTAGGTACTCACAATTATAAACACTATTTCATCGTTATCTTTGATTTTGCACAAGAAAATTGAAATGAAATGGTACTGAATAATTTAACAGTTAATATCAATTGCAATTGTGATCGACAGTTAATTAATCTATCAGAATTAATCTAAAAAATAATTATTTTACTTTATTTTAATTGACTTTCCGTTTTTAATCCGTCCAATATTTGAATTTAAAAAGAGGTACGTCAAAACTATTAAAAATCACATGCAAGTTTTTTTTGTGATTGCCGCTTCTAATTCTTTTGTCGCCTGCAAACAAATCTTATTATAGTAGGTAAATTTCGGTGCAACACGGCAGCGTTGCCAACACCAATTTGTCAAATTCTCCGAAAATCCATGTCAAATTCCCCAATTTAAGGACAAAACTTTAACAGATTCCCCACAAATTCCCCTCAATTTTATTTTAAGAAATGAAAGAATTTTCAACTAATTTTATAACAATTTTTTAACTAAAATATTTTTAATTTTTTACCGAAAAAAAATTTTTTTACACTTTCCATATTTTGGTAATAAGCATTTTACTCCATGCAATATTTTTAATTTCTTCCCTTGTTGCCATTAAAAAGTACCACAGTATCTGCATTTACGAGTATATGCATGCGTTTCTTTGCTTTTAAATTAAAAAATAAAGAAATGAAAAGCATTAAATGATACACAAAAGTTGCCGAAATAAATCCGAAAATTAAATGTGGTGCAATGAAGATAATTAAAAAAAGGGTGTCACACAATATTCCTATGTAACCTAACAAAAAAGTTAAGATAAGTATTTAGATTTCTTGAAAAAAGGTTCTGACTTGGCCCTGGCTATCGATTATCAAAATCTCCACATTTTCCCCGCATAATACCAATCCCCAAAAAATCTCCAACCAACTTTAAATTCCCCACAATTTAGGGAATTCCCCACATGTTGACAACGCTGACATGTGTAAAATGAGGCGACACGAGTTAGCCGGGCAGCGGCAGCGCGTGTGTGAAAGGGAAGGGTAGAGTGAGTAGTAATACCTAATGCATTGTTTCGTACCGAGCTCGATAAAAGAGTTCGGCGTCCGCGCGAATATTGACCCTAGTCAGCTGATTTAAATTCCACTGCTGGTTTTATGTTTAAGTATTTTCATGATTTTTTTTAATGAAATTATCGTTTCATTTAGCTGTATTAACTTGATGGAGCGTGAATCAAGCTAATAAAACGTTGTGAAAAGATGATTTTTTTTCCTACTATCGTCTGTCTTCGTTTTCGGGAACGTTTCACAAACACCCGGTATATTAACTTATTTAAAACAACAACATTATATTTACTCAACATTCTGTACTTTTTTCTTTGTTTTTAATGGAAATATTTTATCAGAACGTCAATAGAATAAGGTGGAATTGCATCAAATCCACATTAATATACTAAATAGTAACTATGACGTCATCTGTCTTGTGGAAACTAACCTAACTGATGATATTTGTAACAGCGAAATCTTTGATTCTAGATATCACGTTTTCCGTAGGTACAGACAAACTACAAGTAATATAAAAAAGGACGGCGGCGGAGTTGCAATTGCTATTAAAAAAAAAATGTTATTCGTCAATAGTTATGGGAAACTCACTTGGAAGACATTTGGAAAACTATTCGGTCGAATCACTGCAATTTGAATTTCTGCGTTAATTACTTACCTTTCTATGTCACCGTAGCTGATCTTATTATATTTTACAATAACTACCAAAATATTTATAGGCGAACAAAAATAATAAATTTATTTGTGTCGGAGACTACAATAACCCTAGTATACAGTGGAGAGATATCTCAGGTTTCTCCTACTTGGTACCCTCCCCCTTCACTGACCGCAATTAATGGCTCATGCTAGAAACTGCTTCATTATGTGGTCCATATCAGTTTAATGGTGCCCAACAGGAATGGTCGGTTCTTAGACTTGGTGTTTTGTACCTTTGAGGATGTCATTGTTAATGAGTGCTCTCCTTTAAGTCGTTTGGATACACATCATCCAGCTCATACTATTGAAATACCTCGCCTGACTGCCAACAGAATTACACTTAATCCTTCCAAACGGTTAAATTATAAAAAAAATAATTTTGATAGAGTAAAAACTGAACTCTCTGACATACATTGGTCACCCCTGTTGTCTTCTTTCGACATAAATGAAAATGTCGATGTATTTTATGATACTTTGCTTATCATTATCAGGAAATACACCCCTTATTCACATAAAATGAAGGATAATTACCCTGTTTGGTTTAACTACAGCTTAAAAAACTGTATTGCCGAGAAACAAAGCTTCCACAAAGTATTTAAAAAAACTAAAAATCCTCGAGATTATGATGTTCTCTGTCTACTTCGTACACGTAGCAAAAAGTTAATGTCTCAATGTTATAAAAATTATGTTGCCTCTACTGAGACCGAGTTACGTAACAATAAAAAGCCTTTTTGGTCTTTGTTAATAGCAAACGTAAAGAGAGTAACTCGATACCACATTCGATGAAATATAACAGCCTTGAAGCTTCTGATCATAAGGGGATATGTGACCTATTTTCAATTTATTTTGTGTTCAGTTTTTAAGACTAATAGTTCAGCTCTATGACTCCACTAACTCTATCAATGTCCGCGTCAACAGTACCCTAGCTTCTATCTCAGTTACTGTTGAGGAAATTATTAATGTAATTAAAAGCATTGATTATTCCAAGGGAGCTGGGCCTGATACAATACCTTCTTTTTTCATCAAGATCTGCGTAAATGAAATCAGAAATTTATACGTGAGTAGAGCTGCCGCAGCTATATTAGTAGTATAGTTGTAGCACGAATGGGTCGGCTCGACCGGGGAAGGACCACGCTCACAGAATACCACTGTAAAATAGCAGCTTAATGCTGCTGTGTTTGTATGGTGAGTGTAGAGAACCGGAGACCCTTTTACTGAAAAGAGGCATTCCATCTTAGTCCTCATGGCTGACAACGCATCTGTTGATTCTTTATTGAGGATAGATGTAGATGTCTATGGGTCACAGCAACCACTTACCATCAGGTGGACTGTGTGCTCGTTTGTCACCCTATCCTATAAAAAAAAAAAAAAAAAAGTTTGCCACTCTGTATACTTTTTAACCAATCACTCAGTTCAGGAATTTTCCCTGACCGGTGGAAGACGGCTCACATAGTTCCTATTTTCAGAAGTGGAAATAGAGCTATTTGCGAAAACTACAGACCTATCAGTATACTGTCTTGCTGCGCGAAACTTTTCGAATCTGTTGTAACTGAGCTCATTTATAATCACATAAAACCTCTTTTGTCGACCAACCAACACGGTTTTTTAAATAAATCTACAATCACCAACATACTAAATATAAAAACTATTTATATTGTGCTTTTGCTAAAAATGTTCAGTTTGATTCTATCTATACTAACTTCTCCAAGGCTTTCGACAAGGTTGACCATTTTCTCCTTTGTCGAAAGCTTTGTCAAATGGGTATACATGGCTCGCTGCTTCGGTGGGTGGGTCGAATCGTATTTGTCTCGAAGGAGTCAACTGGTGACTTTCAAGGGTGAACTATCCAACCCAGTTCTTGTTACCTCAGGTGTCCCACAAGGCTCGATTCTTGGCCTTTACTGTTCATTGCCTTTATAAACGACCTTGTTGCGCAATTGAAATGTCCCACCGTACTATATACGGACGATTTAAAAAACTCTCGAGGTCTACCTTGAAAGCACATTAAACGGAAATCGAAACCGTGGCGAGATGGTGTACTGATAATCACATCTATTTAAATATTAATAAATAAATGTTTTGTATTAAGCTTTACTAGAAAACCAAATAAAATTAACTTTAAATATACTCTCTATGGCCAAAAACTTAACAGGCAGAGTCTAGCTAAGGATTTGCGTGTAATTTTGATGATAAATTTAGCCGAGCATTACAATTATATTATTATGAGAGGTGGTAAGTTGCTGGGTTTTGTCCTGCGAAACACCAAGCAGCTTAAAAAGCCGAACAGTAGGGTATATCTGTATAATTTACTTGTCCGGAGTGTTCTGGAATATGGTGCAGTCATTTGGTCTCCGTTTTACGCCGTAAATACTGACCGCATTGAGAGCATTCAAAAAATATTCTTGAGATGTCTCTCTTTTCGTCATCGCAAGTTGGCCTCCTACACAGATAGGCTGCAGAAAATTAACATGGTTACCATGGTTAACATGGTTACAAGCTGGAAACGAGACGCATAAGGTTCGGGCTATATATCTACATAAAATAGTACACTCTACGATTGATTATCCGTCCCTGCTTGCATCGATTAACATAAACACTCACTACAGGGCCCGTGACTGCAAGCCTAAACTGTTTTCACTCCAAGTGTACCGTAACAAATCATATTACAACCCAGTGGGATGTGTCGCCTCTACAATGATATATCCCAGGACTATCCAAATGTTGATTCTCTAGTTCAAATCCAAATGTCTTCAATAGATCTATCCGTGATATTCTGAAATAATTGGTCTCATCTGTTTTATGTTTCTACTTACTTTGGTTCAAGCTTTAAATCTGTAACAGGCCTCTAGTAATTTGCTGGATGGTTGATTGCAAAGCCACTGTTTATTAAATTATTTATGACTTTAGCAGATGTAACTCATTATAATGTACTTCTTAAGCACATGTTTTGGCTTACAGTTTAGTTCTTAATTATTTAAATTTAAGAAACTTTTATCTTCGCAACTGTAAACTGTATTGTGTTAATAAATAATAATAAAAATAAATCTTAAAAGAAACAAATATATAGATGCGTTATCACCTGTGAGGACTAAGATATATAATGCTTTAGTTTTTTTCTATTAAATTAATTAATTATTCTGGCTCTTTATACCCTCCAGATCGAAATAGAACAGTTTAAGCTCTCCAATTTGGTGGGAGAGACAGGTAAGCGATAAGTAGTACCTACCCAGCAGAAAAGGAATCCTACCAACTAGTAGTCATCTGATGGTTAATAGGTGCTGTGGGTCATAGAAGTAATTCTCTATTTATTTTTAAAATTAAGACATATTATTCCAGGGAGGACTGAGATGGGATGCCTGATTAGAATAGAAAAGAATAGAATAGAATAGAATAGAATAGAATAATTTTTATTCAATATTGATTACAAGTAATTCTTATTGAATGTCATTATTTTACTTTACCACTGGTTCGAGAAAAATCCTCTATCCTGGAAAGAACCAGCAAGAAACCCAGCGGGACTTTTTTTAAATAAATTTTACAATTTAAATGACTACAAACTATTTAAAATTTTTATTTTAGATACAGATGGTAGGACCACCTCATTCCAGGGGTTATTATCAACCATGTGTTCATTTATATTATAATAACCCTTTTATACAGTTTTTGTTTAATTAAATATTTAAACTTGGTAAGAGAGACCTTGTATATTTTTGGGACTTTGTTGTAATAGTAAACATTGCCCCAAGAATGAATTACTGACTCTGTGGAGTCGAGAGACTGGTATCACTAGCTTGTAATTGTTACTAGTGTTTACAGAGTGTATATCACTTTTTTACTAAAACTATCTTTGTTTTGTGAACATACATTAAATTTTCGTAAATATACTGAGAGACAAAGGTAATATATTTATTTTTTAAACTTTCTCTAAGAGAAGTTGTAAATAGTTAATATGACCCTCTTCTGCAAGACAATAATAGTTTCTAAATCAGTTGCATTTCCCCATAGCAAAATCCAATAAGACATTATGCTATGGAAATAACTGAAATAAACCAATCTAGCTGTCTCGACAATAGTGAGATCTCTAATCTTTTTACAGCATAAGCTGCAGAGCTTAATCTGCTTGCTAGTTTGGATATATGGGGGCCCAACTGAAGCTTTGCGTCGAGAGTGATGCCAAGAAAAACAGAGGATTCAACAGGGCTCAGTTCTTTCCCATTTAAAACACATTAGTATTCAGATTTTTAACATTCATTGTTGTAAATTTAATACATTTTGTTTTATTGCCGTTTAAATGTAGGTTATTAACGTTAAACCAATGCACTAATTTTGATATAGCATTATTCATTTTGTCACATTTAAATGATAAACGTTTAAGTTTAAAAATCAAGGAAGTATTATCAGCAAATAATACTATATAATGATTATAATTTACAAGGGAAGGTAAGTCATTAATATACACTATAAATAGGAATAGGCCAAGAATCGAGCCCTGAGGGATACCCATTTTTACGGACGACCCGGAAGAACTTTTACCATTGATAATAACTTTCTGCATTCTTTTACTTAAATATGAAATAACAAGTTTAAGCGCTGTGTTCTTGACACCATAGTACTGTAGCTGCCTGATTAATGTCTCATGGTGAACACAGTGGAAGGCCTTGGAAAGGTCACAAAATACACCCAAATCATCTTCTGAATGGTCCCATGCACAAAAATATGTTTTATAAGTTCGACTCCGGAATCGGTATTCGAACGACTCCTTGTAAAACCAAATTTATTTTTATTAAGTAATTTATTTATATTAAAAATACATAACATCTGATCTAAAATAATTTTTTCAAAAATTTTACTTTATGTTGGTAGTACAGAAATTGGTCTAAAATTGGCGGGGTCTAATGTACTACCAGATTTAAATAAAGGTATGACTTTACTATGTTTCATTAGATCAAAAAACACAACAGGTTCGATGCTTGTATTAAAAATTGTGTCTAGATAAGGTGCTATTGTATCTATTAAAGATGCAATAACTTTATTGGAAATCCCCCATAAGTCTGCCGTTTTCTTAACATCAATAGTTTTAAAATATTTAACGATATCTTTTGGCAATACTCTATGGAATTTAAAAGTATTTGAACAAGCCTTTACAAATTGTTTAAGCAATGATTTGGCGACAGTAGGAGAGGAATTTAATGATTTTGTTGTCAAAAGGAACATCAGTAAAATGTTTCAAAAATATAGCAACTTTGATCAGATTAAGTTAAATTATTGTTAATATTCAATTGAAAATCCGAGTTGCGCGGTTTGACCTTGCCCGTTTCACTATATATTATTCTCCAGGTCATTTTTATTTTGTTAGATGCAGTTTTAATTTTGTTACTTAAATGTAAAGCCTTTGCTGTGGAGCATACTTTTTTAAAAATTTTAGATTATGTTTATGCAAACTCTCTAAATATAACACTATGATTATATGATCTTTCATTATAAAGCTCGTATAACTTTTGCCTACTTTTATAAATTTCTACTGTCGCCCATTCACTAAATGATTTGCGACTGTTTATAGAGAAAGTTTAAGATGTAAATATTCTATTAAATTCACAAGTTATAATTTTAAATAATGCACCATACAAATAATCAGCACTATTCTTAAATGAAAGTGATGGAAGTCCTTTAACTATGTTAAATCTAAACCTTTCCAAACGATGTTCATTTATTGGAACAAACACAACTTTCTCATTTTTCTGTTTTTGTGTATGTAAGGCAATGAGACCAACTATCTACAGTGATCTGAACTTAAATTTTGAATGGTTGATTTATGCAAGGGCTTAACATCAGTAAAATGTTATATATTACAGGTCCACCACATGTCGGTTCTAAGAATGAATTAACAATATTCTACGATTTAAATAATGATCTAAACTCAATACGAATGGAAGAAGTTTCAAGGAGATTGATGTTAAAGTCTCCACATATTATAACAGACTTGTTCTGTTTACTAAGTTTGAGCAAAACTTCTTCCACAATCTTTTCAAAATATTCATAAGTAGCACATGGAGGTCTATAAACACTAACAACAATGAGGTGCTCGAGCTCGACACAAGCCATTTCTACAGTTCGCTCAAAAGAGAGGCTCACAATATCCTTACGTTCTTTATATTGCCAGTTATCACATCATTGGATCACAAACATCTAAGGATCTTTGGCTATCTTTACACATCTTTTATTAATCTAAATAAATATTTGCCCTTTACATGTATTTTTTTCGTTAACTCTTCACTGTTTCCTTTTTAATTCTACCTATAAAAATCAAATGCGAATAATTTATTAGTGCGGTTAGTTTAAACCACAGTACGTGGAACTAACCGCATCAATAACTTGGTCTAAACTTTTCCATCACGGAATATCAATAATTTCTAGTTTTCAGATATTTTGTTTGCGCCTAATGATCTACATCTATGCTAAATTTCAATTTTCTAAGTGACCTAGACGTGGCTTAGATTTTCGATGAGTAAGTCAGTGATAAAAATTGCACTTTCAGACCTTAATAACTCAAGAAATACAATAGGTTTATTCATGACATTTGCTTCATCATGCATATTGCTTGAAAAGGTTGGTGTAATTATAGAGATAAAAATATTGGTCCTTTCCTGGTTAGACTCATTCGAGCTGCAGCCATAATACAGCTGCAGCTTGGTTCTACTAAGTAAACATATAATGTTCTAGGCTATGCTATTAACTCTTTTATACTATGGTTACATTTCATTAAGCTCAAAGTAAAGTTAAGCGTGAAAGCTTTCAAACTTTCACGCTGTAACTTAAAAAAAAACATTAACTATAGTAAAGCAAAGTACTTTGCGAAATATAGTTAATGTTTCAGATATTTTTTTTATAGAATAAGGAAGAGAAGGGCTGCCACGGATCTTATATATGTTCGAAGTTTATTTTTAAATAGAAATACTTTATGTTAGGTTAATTTAGCGAGCAAGTACAGGTCACTCCTGGCCGCGTACAGGAAGAAAATTAATTGCAATTAGCGCGAGGTAACGAGATTGCACATTGCATTCAAAATGCATAAAATGTTTTTTTACATTAATTAATAAATGAAATGTTATGTTTAATTTATATTTACGACACTTTAAGTGAAACTAAAGGCTAGCGCACATTTAAGTAAATTTGTCTAAAAATTAGAAATTCAAAAGAAAATGGTAATTAAAAAGTTCATAAATAACATTTTCTTTTCAAATATATTATGAATATTTATATTATAAACATATTTGCATTTTAGTACATTGTACAAAATAACAATAATGAGTAAGATTTTATTCAATGATAATAAGTGCAACTCCAAACGCATACGTATGCGTTTTCACTTTAGAGAACTAGCAAACATGGAATAATTAACAAATTTTACGGTCATACAAGGAACTCTAGTTTTTTTTCCCTATCCGTACCAATAATTGCAATTTTAAGTGCCAATTTACCACTTGCTCGGCGGTGTGGGCAACTATCGTGAAATTATGTCTTCATGTGGCACTTTCAAACGTGGTAGAGCCATGCTGCAGCTATGGTATGTTTGTAGCACGAACGGGTCGGTTCGACCGGGGAAGGAC
Source organism: Parnassius orleans (assembly GCA_029286625.1). NCBI lineage: Eukaryota > Metazoa > Arthropoda > Insecta > Lepidoptera > Papilionidae > Parnassius > Parnassius orleans. The sequence goes on from JAGSMP010001325.1 coordinate 27,460, forward strand.
AACGCACTTACAGAATACCAACGTAAATTAGCAGTTCAATGCTGCTGTGTTTCGTATGGTGAGTGTCAAGAACCGGAGATACTTTTTTACTGGAAATGAGGTATTTTGATATTAATCGAGGATAGATGTCGATGTCTATGGGCCACAGCATCCCCTTTCTTGTGGATGTAATGTGTGCTCGTTTTCCACACTTATTTTATATGTTGTACGCTTATTGTACGCGTATTATCTGTGTTGTACACTTATTGTATATTTTATAAGAAAAAAACAACTGTGTAATGTCTTTATGTATTAATTTACATCGATTTTTATTAAAATACTTGTACCCAAAATTTATATTTATCACTAACGTTACTTCATTATTTCTTTATTTTAAAGAGGTATTTTTATCAAACTTATTTTTTATATATCTAATGATTTTTAGTAACTACCAAAACCAAATGCCTTTAAAATCAGTACTCTTTGGTTATGCCTTTCCCATAGTCATAATAGCGCATTTTTGCATTTAATTTTATTTACATAACTTTAACTAACATAGAAACTCGCACAAACCGCAATTAAGTAAATGAGAGCGCTACGAGGGAGCAGAGCTGTGTTCGAGGCACGTTTAATTACCAAGTTCCACAAAACAGGCTAAATTGCCCGAAGACAAATCAGTAGTTAATGATTAATCCCGTTTGAAGAGAATGTTGTTATTCTCTGTGTACTAATACTTTAACTGTATCATTATTTACTTATTTATTTAAAGAGAAGCTACACCATCGACTACCACCAGCGATTTTTTTCTGACCGGTATGACTTAGGAACCTTCAAGAAAAGAGCCTACTCTTTGTGCCATGACCGAAATTATTTTTCCCATTTGCTTAACTACTATCCCACCTAATGGTATCCCACATTGTAATAACAAGGACTTAAGTTAAAATATATATCATTCTGTGGGTGTCGTAAGAGATGACAGAGAGAAACTAACAGGAGATAGGAAGTAGCAACTTCCAGGTAACAACACAAAATAAAAAACGACGCCTGACAAGCGTGGCAACTATATTGAGCTGTGGATTTCTTTAGGCTGTGGTGATGATGACGATGAAGGTAAAATTTCAATTTACTTGCACTAATAATTTAATGTATGGTGTGTCTTAAAACAGTTTGAATTATCAACTCTTTTACTTACTTTTATTGTAGTCTTTAGTCCATGTGGGGATTATAGGCGGCTAAATGCAGTTACAAAACCAGACAGATACCCGATCCCTAGATTGCAGGACTTTACCTATTTGTTGTCAGGTAAAAAAATATTTTCTAAAATAGATATAAATAGAGCCTATCATTTTATTCCTGTAGCGGAGCCATTTGGTCTGTTTGAATTTACGCGAATGATGTTTGGAATGCGTAATGGAGCACAAACATTTCAAAGGTTCATGAATACTGTATTTGAAGGTTTAGATTTTGTTTATACGTTCATCGATGACGTCTGTGTCAGCAGTGATAATGAAAGCCAGCACCTGGAACACCTGGATCAGATATTTGAACGACAAAACAGGTGTGGCATCACAATCAATATCGCCAAGTGCAGTTTCGGTAAGTCGAAGATCGAATTTTTAGGTTACGAGGTAACACCAGAGGGAATCACATCCCTGCCAGACAAGGTTGCAGCAATCGCAGTTTACCCCAAACCAGAGACAGTGCAGGACCTCCGTCGTTTTCTGGGTATGGTGAATTTTTATCGTGCTCACATACCAAACGCAGTAGAGTACCAGGCCGAGTTGAACAAGTACCTACACAACGGTAAGAAAAAAGATAAGACCCCGATCGTTTGGGCAGAGCAGTCTTTAGGTGCATTCGAGAAGTGTAAGTTGAGCTTACAAAATGCCGCCACACTATCTCATCCTAGTGCAGATTCGCCTATAGCTCTCATGACAGATGCTTCGAATAAATGCGTAGGCTGTACTACAAAAGGTAAGTAATTAATGGAAGCCTCTAGGGTATTTAAAAAAAATTAAGTACTGCAGAACAAAATATAGTGCCTATGATAGGCAATATTTTAGCCATTAGATATTTCCGTTCGTTATTTGAAGGACAACAGTTAGTTATTTTTACAGACCACAAGTCGACGATTCATGCTTTTAAGAAATTAGATAGCAACAAAGAAACACCTCGACGATTAAGGCAGCTGTTATTTATCAGCGAGTTCTCAACAGACATCCGATATGTAGAAGGTAAGAATAACAACGTAGCTGACTCGCTATCACGCGTCGAAACGATTTCCTGTCCCAAAGTACTCCATTATGTACCGTTAGGGGTTCAGAAGTAAGTGGGTTCTTAAAAAAGTCAAGATTTATAGTAAATTATTTTTTATTTATCTTACTTCCGCACACGTACAAAGTAAGTTTTATGAAGGGATCACTGGCCCAATTTAGGGGAAGTTCGCGCTGCCCTCAGGGTCGTAGACAGCCAGCTAGTAGAAGGAGCCGATGATACCCGAGCCCGACGGTGATAATGGCCGTTAGTAGGAGGGTAGGCCAACACTCCGTTAGCTCGCGGCACGGCAAGCAGGTAGCCCTTATGTAGTAGGTGGATCTTGGATCAGACGGAGGCCAGCATTAGGAAACTTCCAACAGCATTTTCCTAATGCTGGCCTGTCTGAGACTCTATATGCGCCCTAGTCAAAGTCCAGCACCCTTCTGGGAAGTAAAAATTCCTAAGCAATAAGCAGCCTCAGCAGAAGAGATAGGAACTAAGCAGAACAGTTACAATGTAAATAAATAAGAACTCACCCCAGCGGTATCAACTGCACTTGAATAATTTAAATTTTGGATGTAGTAGTAAGTTCAACGGTCGTTAGTTTAGCTCACGCGCGTTGGTGAACTTCAAACAGTCTGAGGTAGAAATGAACAAGGAATGGGCCGAACGGGGACTCGTGGTCGTCCGAATCCTACCGAGTCATTTGTTTTAGAGATCAGAGCAAAATGGGTCACGGTGTGCGGATAAAATTAACTATTCTATGGTTCCGTAGAATAATTATTTTAAATTAACAATATGTAATAATTTATTAGTTTTTATTTTTAGATTAGAATATTATATTTCTATTATCTATTTAAGATTATATCTATATTATTATCTATTTAAGATTAATTATTTATAACTATTTGTAAGGGTGCACTCAGATGCACCGTTACAGTACCCCGCCAACTGAAGAAGGATTTTGCGTAGTCTTTAGTAGTAAAATCCGTCTATCTGCTAGTCTACTAGGTACTGAGGAAAATATTTATTTCGTATAATTTACGAGTTTTAGGTCTTTTATGTGCCAATATCCTACAGATTTATCGAATTACTTTGAACTTTATCAACATCATTACAAGAACGTAGGGCTATGGAATTATTATTAAAAGAAGAGATTTGCTACTCGTTAGTATGAGATAGAGAAATAGACCTAGAGAGTTTTGAAAATAGCTTATATTTCTTTCAAAAGTCCATACCTAAATTAAGTGGTGATGTAACCGACGGGATAACGTAGGCTTTCAGGTAATTAAACTGGTTTTCGAAAATAACAGGAAGATTAATATACCCAACGGCAGATAATTTATGACTACCAGCTGAAATAAATGATTGAAGGGTGTCGGGTTTGATAATGGGTAAGTTAGAAGAAGAAAGTAGGTCAAGATGGGAGTTGTTACCTAGTATTGTGACATCTGAGCCAGAATCGAGCAACCCACACATAGGTTTGTCTCCTACTGTGATGGTGACATAAGGGCGTACATCAGAGTTAGGTTTTTATTTTTGCAATAGAATAACCCGAAAAGTAATTTTTTATTGTATTTAACCAATTTTCCCAGTCTTTCTTATCAAAGTTAGAAGATGTTTTCGATATACTATTTACTACAGACGTGCAACAGTCTTCGCCAAGTAGTTTTTTTGGTTTCGGTTCGGAATTACATTTAGGACAATTAGGGTATGTAATTAAAGTTTTTCAAGCCACATTTAAAGCAGACCGGGTAACGTTCCTGTTTACATTGTCTCAACGAATGGTTATTAGTACGGCAACGTGGACAGAAAATCGGTATTCGAGCTGAAGTATTAGGGTTAGCTTCAATAGGTGATATTGGTTCATTGGTACCAGATTTATAATTTTGATAGAAATTATTATTTGATGGGGATGTCGTCGCGACCGTAGGCTTTGACCACCTAACCCTAGGCCCACCCTATACGTGTCCCCTGGGTGGTGCTAAACGAGCGACAAAGCCGAAAGGATAGACTCGGCCTCGCCGTATGGTAGCGGCGTAAAGCTACCACCCTTAGTTCGCACCATGAGCCAGCAACAAAGAAATGGCCCTGAGCTCCCACGCCCCTTTAATGGGGCAGGTGTGAAGAATCTCCGGGAGAAAACCAGCGACGAGGTTCGCCACCCGTCACGCCCCCCGGAGGCGAAAAAAGATGGCGGAGGCCCGTCTGGCTACGCTGAAAGTATGTGAGCAAGGAATGATAAGATGGATGAAGAAAGAAATAATGAATAATAGAGGAATAGATGTGTTGTAAATGAGACGAATGAAGGGAAAGGATGCCACTGCACATGGCATGTATACCGCTTACTGGTCTGGTGTAGACGAGACCTACCGCATGCCAGGGAGTCGTGTCATCCTTTTCAGAAATAATGTCAATAATGTGGTGAAAGAGTATGAATGTGTAAGCCCAAGGCTGCTATGGATACGAATGAAAGTGTAATGTGAATGAAAATGAAGTGTACGCCCCAGATATGTCTAAGCCTACTTATATCCGAGAGCAGTTTTGGGACATGGTAAGGATGGTGTTGATGAAATGTATATGAAAATATTATTATGTTAGGAGATTTCAATGGAAGGGTTGGGGTGAAGAGGTCTGTTATGAAAGGATATTAGGAATGTTTATGATGAAAGTATAAATGAGAATGGTGAAGACCTCTCACCGTATGTGTGTGAAAAGAATATTTTGTGACGAACACTTTTCACCATAAGAGGATTCACATGTATACATGGGAAAGAGGTGATGATAGAAGCATGATAGATTTCATAATTGTGGATGAATGAATGAGGAGCGCAGTAGATACAAGAGTTTACTGGGGTCCAACGTAGAGACGGATCATTACTTGGTCTTATGCCGAATTAATGGTCTATTCAAGCGTTGGTGAATCGGACATCTGTGTCCACCACTGCGTTACAGCGTATAAGAATAGAGGTTACAAGATGAAGGTGGAAAGAGAAGTTCAAATGTAGACTGAGAGAAAATATAAGGGTATGGATGAATTGTGGGAATGATTTAGACTTGGAGACTGTGTGGTATAATGTCAAGAAAGGTTTGGTGGATGCAGCCACCGAAGTATGTGGTAAGTAAGAGAACGAATGAAAGGAAAAATAATACGTTGTGGTGGGATGATGAGGTACGGATGGAAGGTGAAGCAAAGAAGATAGCATGGCTAGATTTACTAGCAACCAAAGCTGGTAATTTAGCGGTATGTTTGATGAGATTGAAAGAAAAAGGCAGACTTTAGACGCATAAATAAGAGTAAAAGAAGTTGTTGAAAGGAAAAAAGCAAAAATAACGGATAAGAATGATAGAAGGATATCTGATAACTTCCAGGCAAATATTAATATGTTCTGGAAACTCAAGAACTGCCAGGGAAATTCAATACGGCCTAGAATTAATGCTATACGAGACGAGAATGGCTGTATGCTGAATGATGAAATCTAATTTCAAGAGATGGAAGGAATACTTTGAAAGCGTGTTTATGAGTGAAGAGTCGTCTGAATTAAGTGAAATAGAAATTCCGAAAGAAGTGGAGAGAGGTAGAGATGATGAAAAATAATGAAAGCAATGAAAAGCATGAAAGCAGGTAAGGCAGCCGGATATGATAGAGTATCACCTGAAATGCTAAGGGCTGGTGAGGGAGTGGCAGGCCTGCTGTACACCTTGTTTAATTTATGTTGGGAACTGAAAGGGTACCGGAAGACTGGTGCAAAGCCGTTATAGTCCCAATATATAAGGGATAAGGGTCACAGCAGGACTGTAAAACTACTGTAGATTAGCTTGCTTAGCATTGTGGGTAAACCATGCTAAGGTGTTAATTGACAAAGTTATGGAAGAAACTGATGGAAAAATTTGGGATGTGCAAGCTGTATTTAGAAAGGGGATGGTGTACGGATCAAGTCTTTTCCATGCGCATGATTTCGGAGAAGTTTTTGGCCAAAAACCAGAAAGTTGTGCGTTTATGGACTTGGAAAAGGCTTATGATAGAGTGGGCAGGAATGTGGGCAAACACTTAACTCATTTGGTTTGAGCGCTAGTTTACAGGCATTCAGGTCTCTTTATAGGGACTCTAGTGCTTGTGTCAGGATCAATGGGGTCTACTCGGACTGATTTGGCATTCAAAAAGGTGTCAGACAGGGCTGTGTAGCTTCCCCCTGGCTGTTTAACCTATTTATGGACAGTTGTTTGCAAACTTTGAAAGTTGAAGAATGTGGGTTGAGAATGGGTGAGTTAACCGTCAAATGCCTTATGTACGCCGATGATCAAGTCATATTTGCATCGTCGGCGGCCGAGTTGCAAATGATGGTTACTTAATGAACTGGACATTAAAAGAAAGTATGAAAGTGAACGCAAGTAAGACAGTGATGGTTTTTGAAAGAGAAGTAAAACGTTATGTGAAATAAGAATAGAAGGGAGATGATTGAGCAAGTGGATGAGTTTATATATTTGGGATGTTTATTTAGCAGGGATGGTAGATATGATAAGGATATAGAACGACGAGTGAACGCAGGAAATAGAGTGAATGGGGCTCTACACGCCATTATGAAAAGTCAGAATGTGTCAAAAGGCACGTAAAGGCAATTCATAATGCTGTGTTAGTCCCTACTTAATGTATGGTAGTGAAAGTTAGGTGTGGCAAAGAAGCATGAGAGTAGAATAAATGCTGTAGAAATGCGGTCATTAAGGAGTATGCTAGGGCTGAATCTGAATGACAGGGTGAGAAATAGTGTGATACGAAGTGTGGTTTGCAAGATGACGTTGTGACCAGGATTAAGAAAGGAATGCTTCAGTGGTTTGGTCATGTAGAAAGAATGAACGAGAAAGAGTGACAAAGCAAATTTATGTTGCAGAAGTGAACGGAAGAGTCAGGAAGGACGCCCTAGATGAAGGTTTATCGACCAAATTGGCGATATGAAAATGGGCCAGATTAGAGTACCCTTAACCGACGAGCGTGTATGCGATAGATATGGATGTAAAGGAGGCGAGAGAAGTGTGTCAGGATCGTGCCAAATGGAAGTCCGTAGTCTGCCTACCCCTGGGTGACAGGCGTGAGTGTTTATCTTATGTTTATTATTTGACTGGGTGTTAAATTTTTATTGTAATAATAATTTTGTAAACTAGGTTCTGATTTTGTATAGGCTAAATCAGGGCAATGGTAGTTTACTTGACGGTTTCAGAGTTTCATGAAATTGAGACGAAAGGCACTGATTTTTTCATAACTAAGGCATAGTTTACGAAATGTCGCAATAGAATCAATACCGGTAACACAGGCTGCGAGAACAGTCGCATAGCACTGTCGTATGTTGTGTAACAGAATATCTAATTTATGTTTTTCTGAAAGTGGTGCAGATAGACGTTAAAAGAGTTGAGACATAATTGATAAACAGATAATAATACTCCGGATTAGTTTATAATCGTAGTCAATAGGTGTGAAATCCTCGCTTAGTAGATTAAGTAATTCTTCCCAAGTATTTACAGTGTCACGAACACTACGATACCAATGAAGCGCATTATCAGTAAATAATTCCGATGCATACATTAATAATTAGCTTGAAGGTAAATTCCTAACAGTTTGAAACTCGTTTATCTTTTGTATGAACGCAAGAACGCAAGTTGTACCGTCATATTTTAATTTATGCAGCTCGCTAGTGCTCGAATGTTCGCACTGCACCGATGCAATGGGTGAGGCGTCGCGTAGTGAAGATAAGTTTGCAGAACTAGGTTGCTCGGATGCGGTATTATTAGCAGTCTAACTTTTGCATAGAAAATAATTTTGTCGATAAGACGTCGAAAACTTTGTTTAAAGAATCAATATTTTTTACGAATGAAGGATTAGATTTATCTATTCGCCTTAAACGATGATAAATATAATTATGCAAGGCTTGGGTTCACTCAAAAAGATTGTAATCATATTTTTCGGTCAAAGAATTAATTCGGGTAGCCAGCTTAGTTATAGAACTTTGAACGCCCTCATAATCGACCGTTATATCAAGACCCGATTCAAAAAGATCATCATTAGGTATTAACCAAATAAGTTTTGATATCTGTTTACGTAAACCTAATACATTAGGAGCCGGTTCATTGGCTCTAATAAGTACATCGTACGTTAACTCCTGTTTATTAAGCAGATAATATTTAATAGGGTGAGTTCCTTATTGTGTATTTACAACAGAATGCTAAAAACAAGACAAAGATAATAGCAGGATACTACAAGCATAAAATTACCACATTTAAAACTATACAACTGCAATTCTGTTCTTTACAAAAAAAACTACAACGTAAAATCTAACTACGATTCGGTGTAAACTATTACTAATTTTATGTAGGTACTTACACAATTAAAAAAGCAAAATCAACAGTTGTTTAGATGCGAACTGTTACGTATATAATTACCACCTTTAATAATTTAAAAGTTATCTGGGTATTTACAATATCAACATTTATTATATTAAATATATTAACAAAATAATGGGTAAGTAATAGTAATATTCTACGTAAAAATCGACATTATAATAATTTGGTGGATATGAACACTTATTAAATTATAAATAAAACGTACCAGTTCGCTGTTGTAGACACCTCCTCGTTCACAAAAACATAAGTTGAGAGCTGCAAAGCGAGAAAAAAAAGCGAATGTTTGGAAGTAAGATTAATCACGTTGAGCGCCACTGTACCGTTAGGAGTTCAGAAGTAGGTGGATTCTTAAAAAAGTCAAGATTTATAGTAAATTATTTTTTATTTATCTTACCGCACACGTACAAAGTAAGTTTCTATGAAGGGGATCACTGGCCTGACGTAGAGGCGAAGTCCGAGCGCTGTTCCTCAGGGTCGTAAACAGCCAGCTAGTAGAAGGAGCCGATGAATACCCGAGCCCGACGGTGATGATGGCTGTAGGAGGGTAGGCCAACACTCCGTTAGCTCCAAACTAGGAAACTTGCAATAGTACTATATGTGCCCTAGTCAAATTCCAGCACCCTTCTAGGAAGTTAAAATTCTAAGCAATAAGCAGCCTCAGCAGAAGAGACAGGAACTAAGCAGAACAGTTACACTATATAAATAAATAAGAACTCACCCCAGCAGGATCAACTGCACTTGAATAATTTAAATTTTGGATGTAGGTAGCATTCAACGGTCGTTAGTTTAGGCTCACGCGCGTTGCGACTTCAAACAGTCTCAGGTAGAAATGAACAAGGAATGGCCCGAACGGGGACTGGTGGTCGTCAAATCCTACCGAGTCTTTTGTTTTAGAAATCGGTGAGCAAAATCGTTGACGGTGCGCGGATTAAATTAACTATTCTATGGTTCCGTAGAATAATTATTTTAAATTAACAATATATAATAATTTATTAGTTTTATTTTTAGATTAGAACATAATATTACTATTATCTATTTAAGATTATATCTATGTTATTATCTATTTAAGATTAATTAATTATAACTATTTGTAAGGGTGCATTCAGATGCACCGTTAAAATTTCACGAACTTGCTGAGCGCAGAAACACGACGACTTCATTCCACAATCATCAAGTTCTGACACTGTCAGCAATGTAATTATTAAAATATTTTTGTCTATCATCGATAATTCGATATATTGCGAAACTTCGATGAAACATGCCAGACCCTATTTACCACAGAGTTTTAGAAAATAACATTTGACGCGGTACAAAATTTGAGCCACCTGAGTGTACGCAGAAGAAAGTTACTTTGTCAAAAATTAATTTGGCCATAGATGAACAAAGATATTAATTTATGTGCAAAGATTTGTATTAAATGTCAAAAATCTAAAGTTAATAGGCATATATTATCAGAATTTTGCGAAATTCCGTAGTCGACCGTTTTGAGCACATTCATGTAGATAGACATCGTCGGACCTTACCGAATACTGTACGAGGCTAATATAGATATTGCGTACAGTAATAGATAGAAAACACGATGGCCAGAAGCCTTCCTGTACAGAATATCGGTCCGGAAAAATCGCAGTGGCAATCGATTCAACAAGGAAGTTGTGCGAGGAAGAAAACTCTTCCAAATCGCACAGTGGTGGACCGCCAATCATCCAGATGGTATGGATGGTATCGCGAGTTTTGTCGCGATGTGCGATGGTGAAATTGAGCGGCTGGAATTAGTCCGAATAATTCCTCAGAGCACTCCCGTGATAGATGCGATAGAATACGCAAAGAGATGCTGTTGCATCTCTTGACGTAACTGCACATCACTCGATATGTCGACACCGAGGATTCCAATACTGGCTGAAGCAAAAGAGTGCTGAAACTGAGGAGATACGACAAAGGGTTCTTTAGCGAAACGCGACAAACTTGTGTCTTCTGGGGACTAAATTTAGTCGCTAATCCGAGACTTTGTTCAGCAAAGATTCGACTTCAGACACAAGTTTGTTCCGGTACTGGCGACGTTTTCCCAAGAAATATTCGCACGGCCGGCGTATAGAGCATCACCAGTGCTATCATCCGCATAGCAATAAATGCTACCGGTTTGCAACATATCATTGATATGTAGAAGAAACAGCGTTGTGATAGCACGCAGCCTTGTCTAACACCAACGTTAATAGGCTTTGTAGTCGGAGCATGCACCGTCTACAACAACGATCTCCGATCTGCAAGAAAGCTGGTGATCCAATTGCACAATTTCTCGAAGCCCATAGGAAGGGACCTTCGAAAGAAGCGCTTTGTGCCAAACCCGATCGAAAGCCTTCGCAATGTCCAAACTAACGGCCAATCCCCCTTGGACTCTGCCTCCGCCCATCTATGAGTCAGGTAGACCAGAAGATCACCAGCTGATCGAGGCGACGAAAACCGTATTGGCGGTCACTAATCAGCTGGTGATCCTCAAGGTACCTCCATGAGCTGGCAGTTTATAATAGACTCCATTATTTTGGAGAACAAGGAGGTGATGGCGATAAGCCTGTAGTTGGACGGATCCGAGCGGTCGCCTTTTTAGGATCAGGTAGACCAAAGCTGTCTTCCGTGAATTCGGGACTACGCCTTGGGAGTGAGGTACCGGAAAAGACGCGTTAAAACCAGGGCCAACTTCCGGAGCATACGTCTTCAGCACAATGGTGGGACTCCATCAGGCCCTCAACTTGCTGACGTCCAGGAGACTTTGCAAACCGAGTGCTGTTTAAACCGCACGTCCGGCATGGAGCACTCACACCGCGGGATAGTCGGCGGTGTGTTCCCCCGTCATTCAGAGTCGAGTTGGACGCAAAGAGCCCTAGGATCGGCTTTCTCCTTTGCGGCATGGGCCAGTGAGTCGCCCTCTCTGTGCAGAGATGGTAGAGACGGCTGACAGAGTTCCCTTGGACAGCCTTGGTGAGAGACCAGAATGCACGGGTTCCCGAAGAAAGGTGAACTAGCTTCTCGCCAATTCTGCCAATGTGCTAAGACCTTACCTTGGCAATGACTCTTTTAAAGGACCTGGAGGAATTATACTTTTTTTAAGAGCGCTGTTGTTTACAACCCGAGACGTTGATGCGTCAGCCCAGGCGGTAGCACTCCTGCTTATAGCGTGATGCTATTTGCAGGAGCGACCAAACCATGGCTGGATCCGCCTCCGATGGGTACCAAGGATGGAATAAAAGCTCCATGCCCTGAAGTACCACATCAGCACAGAATCAGCAACAACGCTCCCAGCGTTGTTGCTGATCTTCGGCGAAGCAACCCGCCCCAAGGGTAGGATGCAAAAAGACCGCATCCTATCCCAATCGGCTGACCTATAGTGCCAAACACGGCGGTAGCCTGCAGAATGCAACCGCGACGTTAGTGTGTGGCACCACACTGCGGACAAGACAATGGTCCGACGAGCTAAAGGCGTCGACGGAAATCTGATATCCGTCCGGATTAGAGGTCAGCAGACGGACCAACAGGGAAGGTTCATGATCTTCCACATCTATCCGCGTAGCGAAGTAACCAGCTGTGTAAGACCAAACCATGCCAAAGCAAAGTCATAAACAGATCTCCCCGCATGATCGGTTGAACGTGAACCGAGCCATTCGGCGTGGTGGGCGTTAAAATCGCCAAGGATCACGATCTCTGCGGATGGGATCTGCTGTAACAAGGAATCTATAGCCATTTGGACGTGGTCAATGAGTCGGTCTGTTTCGGCATTACCGCTATGGGACCTATAGGGCACCCGTAGATACGGGGATGGTCGTCGCTGTCTACGCGCAGCCATAGGATGGACAAGTCCGTGCCTTCAAGACTGCCGAGGCGTCGAAAACAGATGTCCTCTGACGTATACGCAACTCCGGCCCGGGGACAAAGGTGTTCTAATTTGTACGGGTAGGAGATATTAATATCAGCCGAGAGGACACCTTAGTCTCGTCAAAGAGCAAGGCCGGCTTCGCCGTCTCTAGATGGAAGTGGACAGCGTGAAGGTTGGAATGAAGTCCCTGATGTTGCAAATTCACGGATAGCGTGACAGGGTCACCTTGGTGTATTGCTCCGCTTGCTCCGAGCAGTATTAGTCGCAGCGGAATTTTGCCCCGAATACGCGGGGCAGCCTGAGCCACGCTCCAGGGTGGAGTAGCAGTCGTGGATGCTCAGCGAGGTTCTCCAGGGTGCTGGTACCCTCCTGGGGTAGTCTTTCGTTTAATTCCGCTACCATGTTGATGAGGGGGGAGAATTGGGCATCCAATCCTTCACGCTGGTATTCTATGAGTCGTGGGCACCAACCTGGTTCGAGCCGGCCCATCCGTGCGACAGCACAAGCTGCCGCGTGGGTCTACCACAGTTAATAAATGTTAACAAGCTGCTGCGTGGCTCTACCACAGTTAATAATGTAATAAATGTTAAAAATAAATGTAGTTTTTTGTTTGTAATCAGGTTAAATGTATAAACAAACACTGTATTTTGTGTAGTATTTCTAAATGTATGTATTTATTGCAGTACCATAATGGTCTAAATGCAAACTCATACCTTTTATGTAAAGTAATAGTATTTTTATGGTTTTCTTACGTGGCGTTCACTGTTAAGATGTCGCCGAGTCCTAGGTACCTAGGTATAGAATATTTTGAGTTTGTTCTCTCCTGAGACAAAGACGAGCCTAACAATAGGTTTTCACAATTTTTATGTATATATTTATGTTTTCATACGCAACAGTGAAACTTTGCCTTAATAGTTATAAAAATAAATTCATATGTATTCGCCTTAAGCTGTTAATTCAAAACGTAAGCGTTTAGTGAAGTTGTGTCAAAACAACATACAATGTAATTCGTTTGTATCTAGGGCACAGAAAATAAATTGTAAACGTACGAAAAATGTAAAAAGTCCAAATATAAGTATTAAAGTAAAATTATTTACAGATAATATTCATTTGCATCTTGTTTTTTGAAATTAGAAGTCTCATTTTGATTTATAATTATAACTATGGGTTGGGGACAAAGCAAAGAGGAAAATCTAGCAGTCGCCCAAGCCCAAGTGATTAATAGCAATAATAGTACTGTGGAAGCGAAATTAAACCATTTAGCAATCATAGCATTAATCGCAGTCATATTGTTAGGGTGCATAATGCTATGGGTATTAAAACGTCAGTGCCTAAAGTCTACAAGGACATGACTAAGGAAGCAAGTTGTGGTTAGCGGAGGACTGGAACACCCGGTCATAAGGGTACAATCCGTTTAGCAGCAATCAAGTATATATTGAGAACGATTTCGTGTGTGTCATCCGCTAGCGCCGCCGCCCCCGTGCGGTTGTGTGCGCTAGCGCCGCCGCCCCCGAGCGGTTGTGTTAGCTGACCGCGCTCCCGTCCCCGTACGGTGAGTGCCTTCAGTCAGTCGAGGAATAGAACGTCGTTTCCGCTAGCGCCGCCGCCCCCTAGCGGTTGTGTTAGTTGACCGCGCCCACCGTCCCCGTACGGTGAGTGCCTTCTCGCCCTCGCGACCAGTGTGATCATATGAGGCAGGTTCCTGCCATTTTGGCAGGATTGGCCTCTTATTTTAGCCTCTAGCATGATCAGTTGACGTTTTATAAAACCTGGCAGTATTTGGTAGTATTGGGGTATTAAAAATAGATTTCATTATGGCAACTTAAAATGCCGAAAATGGCAACCCTAGATACTTCGCCAGCATGTTGGGGATTTCCCTGTATTTCTCGTATTATGTTTGTATCACATTCAATAAACAACTTTGAAAAAATTTGTGTGTAAAGTTGATAATCTTAAAACGAGTATTCATAAACACGAGTTTATGGTTAATATTTCAATCAGTCATAGAAGAGACGTTCTTTAGTTTGGTATCGCATTATATTTCATGGTGAATTATATCTTGTTAATAATATTTCGTGGACGATAGTAATTATAGGTGGTGGTGATGAAGCGAAAATATGAAAGGGCGTATAGCGCGGAGTGGGAGCAAGATCCTTTACTTTCATCGTGGATCTCCAAAGCTAAAGATGATCCAGACTGTGTAACTGCAAATTGGCACTCCAGGTGTCCGCTTTAAAGGAGCATGCCGCTACTAGTAAACATCGAAAAAATATGAGTGGATTCAGCATGCGAAAGAATATTCTCTGTCAAATACATTTAATTAAGATTTATAAACAAACATGTAGCGTCTATCTTGCACGTTAAACAAAGCATTGGTGAGCATGGCGATTGTATTGCATTCAAACCAACGAAAGATATATTTCATTTTAATTTTTAAAAATATAGCATTTATATGTGTATTTTTACTTTTCTTAGTTCAATACAATGGTAAATAAAGTTGGCAGTATTTAGGTATTTTTCACTACAGACTTTGGCAGAATTTGGCAGGTTTTTAACCAAAGTAAGGCAGGATCTGTATTTTAAAGATGGTCACCGCCCCCTTTTCCCCAAGGGGCGTCGATTCCGAAACGGCAGAAAGGCCATCCAGGCCAAAGCCAGTCCCAGGTGGTGTTTAGTGGGTAGGCACTTCATAGTGAGTTCCACATAACCACGCAGCCGGCTGCGTGGTATGCTAAGAGCATTCACCATCTCCCTCCCCCGTTTCCCGGAGGGTAGTCCTTGCTTTGGGCGCAAAAAAAAGTGTTTGTCAATATTTTTAAAAGGAAACAAAATTTTTTGTTTTCACGAAGTTTGTATTTCTATTTTCGTACGTATAAAGTGTGTTATGTAATAGCAATAAATTTGAATATTATGTGTATCAGAAAAATATATTTTAATATATTTCATATATTTATATTAATTTGGGATAATATGTATTTAGTAATTTATATATAGATGTTAAAATTAATTTTGTCGTCACTATGGTTCCATAAGAGACAGGTAATCTTTATTTTTAGACTTGATATTTAGTTTGTAATAAATACCAGTTGTCATTGTTAAACAGTAAGACGCAATGTATGTACCTCCTTGTTACCGAGTATCACCACGATAACCCAAGTATAGAATTTCATGTGTGAGCGTAATGACTTAATAGTTTTATCATTTCATACAGGGTATTTTAAAGAAACAATTTTGTAATAATGTTTTTTCTGGTCTGTTACTTTATTGTTTTCACTCTACCGTAAATATTAAGGATTGCAAAAACGAGTAGAACTCATTATAGTCAGCCTATCAAAAGTCCACTAAAATGAACATAGGCCTCCCCTATAAATTGTCAAGTAGCTGGATATTTGCTATAGTTGCCACGCTTGGTAGACGAGTTGGCAACCGCAGCGATTATTATTTTAATCTGTTGTCAGGAAGATGATGCTGCCCATCTCCTCCTCGACGGGACGATATGAGTTGGCGGATTTTCTTTCACCGCAACAACAAGGCGAACATTTTTCTACTCCCGTTCATGACTGTAGTGCTTCCTACGTTCACTGTAAATAAATTTTATAAGGAATAAAACTAATTTTAAGGATTTTATCGCGTTTAATTTTCACTTTTTTAATTCCCGAAGTTTTGGGCACTTTACAGCACCCATGGTTACGCGAAGGCTGAGGTGTTTGACGACCTGATGTCATAGTAAGAATAGAATAGAATAAGGATAGAATAGAATAGAATAGAATAAATGCAGTAGTAGTTGTAGGTTTGAATTTATTTTTATTAATTATGGGGTTCTTAGCAGATGGTTGCCAGCCATCAGCCATCTTCCCTATGATATATTAGGATGTTTTTTAATTTCAGTAGCCTCGCGAATCATCATTGTCAGGAATCGGTGTTCTATTGCAAGGATTTGTTGTCTATCAGATCCGATATAATGTTTGGGACGATACTAAACGTGTTGACATACTTTAGACTTCCCGGAGCGTTGGTGCTTCACATCAACGATATGTTATTTTATACGGGTTTTTATGGAACTTTCATCCAAAGATGCGTAAAAAAACCCCACGTAAAAAAAGTTTAAATTAAACGTGATAAAATGCGTGACATTTGTTTTATTCCATGTGTAGTATACTGTATTATAGAACTGCATTTATGAAAATTTTAAGTCTACTCGAACGTAAAAAAATATCTACATCTATTTTATGGTGCCAATCAGTATTAAATAGGACCAATGATATGAATAAAATATTTCAAATAAACATTAAACCGTAAATTGATGAAAGACTTTTTTAAAACTAAATTAACTTTAATTATGAATGAATATAAAGAGTAAAATATAACTAATAATAGTAAATTTTGATTCCAAGACAATTTACCTTTCTTATGGATACATCACATATACATTCATACATACAGACATATATATTCACGTATTCCTGTAGCATATTATATCTATGCCAAATAGCAATCATCTACGTCTAATAGTCTTTTAGAATTCAAAAGAAATCTTTGACAGACAGAGACACAGACACCGAGGTGACTCTGAAAGTGATCGAATTTTGCTAAATTTGGCACGGAACAGCATTTAATGATGTTCCTAAATTTAAGCTTACGCGAGCGAAGCCGCGTGTAAAAAGCTAGTCGAGAATAAATACAACCGTTTTCTGGTTTTTAACCCTTATTCTATAAATAATAACTGTTCTTATTCTTCCGAAAAGTAAAGAGTTTCAATTCCAGTTGCACATCCTCACAGCTGTGTGAGCACTGGCTACTAAATTAAACAAAGTGTCGCCGTTACCCTTTTATATATTTTCATTACACGTCCGTTTGGGACCACTGCGTGTACTGTGCACAAATTGTACAGACAAGCCTAAGGAAATAAAATTTTATTTTTATTTGCGAATATCTTTTCAAAAATGTACGAATTTCATTACAGAATTTCATTACAGTCATTGTATGCGCACCTGTAGTGTTGGAATAGATTTTATTAATACAATAAATTTTTGAATTATATCTAGGATTTATTTCTATAATTATTAATTTACTGATAATGTATCATACAAGTTAAAGAAAAGCGCATTGTGTTTTAATGTACGGTCAATAAATGATTTGTAAAAGCAACATATCTACAAATAACGAACAAGAATGATTGAAGATATGTTAAAATTTTTGGGAAAGTCTGTTGGACTGCCATGGGAAGTTAGAACAATCTAGAATGAATGCAGTGCGAGACAAGTTTAGCTTTATTTTAAGACGACATTTCGAGTTAAAAGAGTTGGAAGCGATACTTTGAGGGATAGAAGAGATGGAAGGAGTGCTGGCAAGGCTGTTGTACACTTTCTTTAAGTACTCGGAAGTAAAGTACCAGGAGCCTGGTGCAACGTCGTTTTAGTCCCACTGTATAAAGGAAAGGGTACAGGACTAAAAACTACCGTGAAATTGGAAAAAATGTATGATTTGCAAGTCGGATTTAGAAAGGAAATGGGGTATATGGTTCAGATCTTTTATGTGAGCATGAACACGGAGAAGTTTTTGCCAAAACGCCAGAAAGTTTTCTGTACATTTGTAGACTTGGAAAAGGCCTATAGAGATTGGACAAGGTTTTTTTATAGCTAACACTGGCCTAGCGTTTAGAGAGCAGCTCTGAGCTGACTCAGACATTAAAAACTTTTTTTAGAGACTCTAGCGCCTGTGTCAGGATCAAGGGATTAACATGTGTCAGGATTAATGGATACCAAGACATCCATTAAATATATGCCTGTGAAAGAAGCAAGAGACGTTTATGAGTATCATGTCAAAGAAATCTGTAGTCTTTGCTCTCCCCTCTGGGTGACAGACGTGAGCGTTTAAATATTTTGTCTGTGCGTATAAAATTTCTCACTAAACAAGCTTTTCCCGTTGTATTGCAAACAAATCAGCTCCAGACGTGTCACGTTCAATCGGGATAAGTTTCATGTTACTCGTGTCGTGTGAACTCGAGATTCAAATTTACTACAATAAAAATTCCTATGTAATCCAGTTCTTGTTCAATATTCCACTTGATCAAGCAACATGTAAGGAAACATGAGGACAGAAGGAGTCTTCCCAAGTGACGTACAAACGATTAGCTAGCTGTTTCGTTCACCCTGTGAAACTGCGTTTTATTTGCTATTTTTTTGTGCAATTTTCATATATTGACGGCTCCGTGGCGCAGTGGCTTAGCAATGAGTTACTGCGCTGAGGGCCGCGGGTTCGAATCCCGCACGGAACAATTATTTGTATGACATGCAAGTAATTGTTCCGGGTCTGGTTGTTTGTCCTTGTGCAATTTATGTTTGTAAACTGCCTCCACGATACAGGAGAAAATCCTAGTGTGGGGGTAACGTTTTCTAAAAATAATAATAATAATCAAAAAATATGCAACATGTAACAAAAACCCTGTTGTTCCTGTTAAGTGTTTTAGCAATATTATAAAAAAATTAATATTATTTAAATATTTTTTTTTATATGGGGAAATTACTTTTAATACGTTTGAATACTGATTCTGATTACAAACCTAACAGGAAACACAGGGTTTTTGTTACATTTGTATACAAAAAAAAAACCTTACCTTGCGAAAATATGTAAATGGTGATTGCTTACCTAAGTTTGTTATTGTGTAAATGTTACATATTCTAATTTGTTACCAGTAAAACTGTTATTATCCAGTCACCATCACTCACAGTTCAGTCACTATACTAGCGTAAATTAGCAGCAGCAGTATTAATGCTGTGTTTCGTATGGTGAGTGTAGAGAACCGGAAACCCTTTTTACCGGAAACGAGGCATTCCATCTTATTCCTCAGGGGTGACATCGCATCTGCATTTTGATTCTCAATTGAATATAAATGTAGATGTCTATGGGTCACAGCATTCACTTACCATCAGGTGGACTGTGTGCTCGTTTGTCAACCTTATTCTATAAAAAAACATACCAAGAACATCAGCTTTACGCTGGTATTATGTAAGAGCGCGGTATTGCTGTGTAGTAGCGGCGCAAGAGATTCCACTACCTACCCTATATCATCCCGTGTGTGTCTTAAGAAGCGACAGAGGAAATAAAACATTTTTTTTTAAACAAAAAAGGTAATAAAACTGGTGATGGGCAACAGCAACTTTCTGATGTCTTAGAATAAAAAAAAATGAGGTTGTCAAACTGCCTGCCAATCGTGGCAGCAATAGTTAATATCGCCCTTTGAGGCAATCTATGGGGTAGGCCTATGTTCAGCAGTGGACTTTTGGTTGGCTCACACCACTTACATTAAGCAGAAACGATATGGTTTTACCTTTTGTCTATCAGATTAGATCTGTCACGTTGACGACTCTTACGGTACCTACAGGCCATTATGGAGTATTGTTATTAAAATATAACCCACACATTTGTATTTACCCGGTAGAGCCACGCTGCAGCTACATTATGGTTGTAGCACGAATGGGTCTGCTCACCTGATAAGGACCTTAGCTGATTGGTGCTGTTCTTAGTATGGTAAGTATAGAGAACCGAAGAACTTTTTAACTGGTAACGAGACATCTGAGACTAAGTCTTGAGAGTCAGCTAGATTAGTTTATTTCAGTTATTTCCATAGCATAATGTCTTATGGGATTTTGCTATGGGGAAATGCGGCTGATTCAGAAACTATTTTTGTTTTACAGAAGAGGGCCATTAGAGCTATTTACAACCTAAAACCGAGAGAGTCTCTTAGAGATAAATTTAAAGAAATAAATATATTAAATTTACCCTCTTAGTATATTTACGAAAATTTAATGTATGTTCACAAAAACAAAGGTAGTTTTAGTAAAAAAAGTGATATACATTCTGTAAACACTAGGAACAAACACAAGCTAGTGATACCAGCTCGACTCCACAGAGTCAATAATTCATTCTTGGGGCAATGTATACGCTATTACAACAAGGTCCCGGAAAGTGTACAGGCCTCTCTATTACCAAGTTTAAATGTTTTGTTAAGCTGAAACTGTATAAAAGGGTTATTATAGTATAAATGAATACATGGTTGATAATAACCCTGGGGATGAGGTGGTCGCTTCCAAGCAGTTTATAAAATAAATTTTGTACTTAAATAGTTTGTACATTGATGTAAAATTTACTTTAAAAAGTCCCGTGGGTTTTCTGCTGGTTCTTCCCAGGACAGAGGTTTTTTCGAACCAGTGTAAAGTAAAAATGACTTTCAATAAGAATTACACATGTAATCTATATTGAATAAAAATTATTCTATTCTATTCTATTCTAAGTCCTTTAATTTTTTTGAAATCCATGTTTCCTCTGAATCAGTTTTCCTTAACCGTTGAGCACGCAGTAAAAATAAAGTTTAAAAATAATTTCAGCTTTCCATGAATAAAACTACTTTTACGGACTTTACCACGTTTAATACTACTTATTTTTAATTCCTGAAGTGCAGCTATCCTTTTTTCCTTTCTTCTTTATGACCTATCGAAAGTTTGTAATTTAGTTTCTGTTATGTATATTTTCCTTTTTATCTTGATTTTAAAAACACTATTTTTTTTAAATAAAATATTGTACATGCTTGACGATCACGCGTTTGATTTATATGTTTTTTGTAAAATTAATCTCTTACTTTGTGGTCTTTGAATTATATTCTCCAAGGCTTTGGTCATCAATGAAAATCAGCGATGTGGTTTACCGCAACTCATGCTGAGTGATGACCTTATCTTTGGTTAGGCAACCGCAGTTATTTATTTTAATTAAGATGTTATCAAGAAGATGCTGCTGCCCATCTCCTGGATTAGTTTCTCTCTGGTTCCTTTTACGACACTCACGAGATAATATGGGTTAGTGGATATACTTACACTGCCACTACACGGTACTGTAATGTGATTATATCAATCACAATTATAGCAATGTTACAAAAACGAGGCATTTTGTATTACAATGTGCAATCAAACGATATTGTACTTTATATTATTACTCGAAAATATTAACTTATAGAATAAGTGACAAACGGTTAGTCCACCTGATGGTGTTGTTGCTGTGGTTAGACATCTACATCATCTTCGTTTGCGAATTTAAATGCAGATGCGTTGTCAGCCGTGACTAAGATAGAAATGCTCTTTCCAGTAAAAGGGTCTCCGGTTCTCTACACCATATAGAAACACATCAGCATTGCTGCTATTTTACGCTGGTATTCTGAGGAGAGCGTGGTCCTTCCCCGGTCGAGCTGACCATTCAAAGCAACTATACTATTAATATAGCTGCAGCATGGCCTCTACCACGTAAAAAACTTACCTTTTCAAACTTGACCTTTTCAAAAATGTTTTAAGAGAAAATTAACAATATTATTAAACTATTGCTTATTTTTACTTAAAAATGAAGGAAGTTTAAATTGCTAGCTCGCAGCTCAAAAAGAGCTAGAACTTGTAACAATTCAGTGGGGACGCCTGGATACATAAATCTGGCTTTATGTATGTAGGTTTTTTTTTTGACTTTGAAGTCGCTGTGGCTTGTGAAACTAATATAATTTTAAAGTTTTTAGGGTTTGATAATGTTCACAGACTTCTTGAAATTAGTGAATGAAAATTCATTAAGTAAATTATTATTCATAACAAATAACTAATCCGTGGTCCATCAGAAACTAATGCGCTTCACGTAAACGCCATATTGCTTTTTTTTGAGAGCGTAACATTTTTATTTTCAAATTAAAAAAGTGAAGGTCATCTACAGTATCCTAGTCTTGAGTTGGGATAGTTTTGTAAAAGTGAATTCTTCTTTTTTTTTCTTATTTAAAATAAAATTTCAAACCTAGGATTTTCTCCAGTATCGTGGTGGCATTTTTTTATACATGGACAAACATTCATACCTGGAAAAATTACTCGTAAGCCATACATATACTTGTTCTGTGCGGGATTCGAACCCGCGACCCTCACTGTGCTACAGAACCGTCAAATAAAATGTTATTTTAGGGACTAACCACACTTATTCAGATCAATTCAGTACTTGTAATATTATCTATTCTATGCTTTTGTCCACAGAAAACACCAGTTTTGTATGGAGATGCATACGCATCCGTTCAGCTTTCCGCGTCTAATCAGCTTTCGCAGCAAACAGGCATAAAATGAGCACAAGTGTGTTTCTATCATACGCACGCTAACGCCAGAGCTTAGCGCTGTTCCGCCGCGTTCAGCGCTAAATGGGGGCTGTCCTCGACGATAAGTTACAACTTGCATTGGTGGATACATAAGATTCGCAATCATTTCGCATACAATCATCGAGAGAATGTGTAAACAAAAATTATTTTGTATTTTGCGTTTATAACCCTGTTCGCAATAGCTCTGCAATTTCGTTAAATTTTTGAATATTCATCTGAAAATGTTATTTAAATTTAATATTGTTTTCTTTTAATTCGGGTATCAATGTGTGTATTCTCTAACCAAATTTCTGTTTCTCCAAAGGGGTTCGACATATTTTCGTTTGCATTTGCGTTTATTACAATCCAGTTTTTCTATTTCTTTAGAAAGATATACGATAATAATATCGCACATGGATCTGTCCATTTTGAGTGCAAAATATTAAATGAAAATAGTTTAATATTAAGGTTATTAGTTAAAATTTAAGGAAATTTAAGGAAATTAATATATTAACTTTGGCTCTGAATACATTTATGAAAATGTAATGTACGTACAAACTAGTGTTATACAAAAATAAGTGATATTAATTTGTAAATACTAGGAACAAACAAGCTAGTAGTACCAGTTACTGACTCCACCGAGTCAGTAATTCATTCTTTGGGGCGATGTATATGCTTTTACAACAAAATCCCAGAAAATATACAAAAATTGGACCTGCTCAAAATTCAAAAAATTTATTAAACATAGTTTGTATAAAAGGGTTATTATAATGTTAAGGAATTTATGGATGATAATAACCCTGGAATGAGGTGTTCATGCCAGGCTGTTTCTAATTGGTTTTGTGGGGTTAATGTGTAACATACATGATTGTAAGCTGTTATTTAAAAAAAAGTCCTGCTGGGTTTCTTGCTGGTTCTTCCCAGGACAGAGGTTTTTTCGAACCAGTGGTAATTAGATGTAAGAGTGACTTTCAATAAGTATTATTTATAATCTATATTGAATAAAAAGTTTCTGTTTCTGTTTCTTACCCGGAGCATGTAATCGCTGTTTAATATATAAATAACGATTTTTCATGAAAATTATACCACTGAAAAAGGACGTCAAAAGCGTTCTGTTATCTGTAAAGAAAACGAGTTATAAAAATGTAATGATTTCTTATATTTATGCGAACACTACACATTGAATCAAGATACTGTAAGCTCATTCTGTGTAGATCGGACCAAAAATTAATATTCAAAAAATTGAAGGTAGCCGGGCTAACTATGACATTGGGACGTCAAACACCTCAGTCCCCCCCGTGACCATGGGTGCTGTAAAGCACCCGAAACGTCGGGAATTAAAATAGTAAATTAAACGCGATAAAATCCGTAAAAATAGTTTTATTCAATATAAAAATGAATTTCTTTACTTTAAAGGAACATTGTTAGAACTGTCGTGCGCTGGCGTTCACTTCGGCACTTCGGAGATCATTATATTTAAAAACTTTGGAATTAGTCTATCTAATTATTGAAAGACGCTGGTTCGCACAAAATATCAACGAAAAATAGAAGAGTAATTCTAGTAACAAGGTATTCCATCTTGTCCTCAGAGGTGACAACACATCTGCATTTTGATTCTTATTGTGTATAGATGTAGGTGTTCATGGGCCACAGCATCCACTTATCATCAAGTTAACCATGATTTTTACTTGTTAAAAACGTTAGTCCCACATTTGGATTATCTCCTGTATCGTGGAGACAGTTTGCCAACATAAATTACACAAGCACAAAGATCCAGACCCGGAAGAATTTTCGAGCGGCCTCCATCGCCACGATTCATTATCAAGCGTTTCATTATCACTTCATTCATTGCACGATTCATTATCACTTCGCCACGGAGCTCATTTGTTACTCTTACTTCCATGAAAAAATGTGATTCCAACCATACACGTATCTCTTATTCTTTTAGCTTAATTATGCCCATCTATGGATTATCAATGTGTGTTTATGCTGTATTCTCGCGCAGAGTGACTGACTGACATTTTTGAGTGGACAGATTTGTATAACTGAATATTCATTCAAAAATGTCAATCAGTCACTCTCATAGCCCAATGGGACGGTAATCCGACAAGACCAGAAAGAGATCAGGTGCAGGGCCAAAGACTTTATGTGCTTTCCGAGGCACGCCGGTGAAACAGCGCCTACTTTTTGACTGCGGGCTTATGAGAAGATCTTGACTGAAAACTGATTTTTGGCGTGACCCGATTTGAACCCAGAACCACATTATTAGCGGTAGCTTTTAGTATCACTAGACCAACGAGTCTGATTCAGTTACAGTTTCTTGGTTGTACAATATTTTATACTCAAACATTTCTGTCTCTCCATGTTATTTATAACTACAATTAATTTTAACCAACACCAATATTCAACTTTTTAAATAAAATTTACGACGACACCAGTTTTTACGAGCGCAACGTTACGGCGTGAATATAGAGCTGCCATTAAAGCTCGTTGACAACGCAAACTGCGCATTACCCTGTAACAACGCCGCTGTAATGCTAACTAAGTAGGAAAACAGAGTGCAGTTTCAATTTAATTATCACCAAAGTTATGGTAACAAAGTACTACTTTATCATTAAAATCAAAATCGGTAATATATTGAAAGAAAAAGAAAGAAAGGGTATGTTTATTAATTGCTGAAATTACTTTTATAAAAGAAAAATCTTAATTACAAATAAATAAATATCAAGTTTTATACTCATTGTGCAACAAAAGACCACCAACTCACTGCAAAAATGCTACAGTAACAGAGTTACCGCAGCACTGATCTGTCAGAACCACATAAGCCTACCTAAGCAATCACGGACATTTTTAACTATTTTATAAAAATCACTAAGTATTTATGTAAAGTTCACATTAAATCTAATAGTTACTAACCTAGTTTAATGTACATCATTTATAATACCACCTATGTGGTGTAGAGATGTGCATGCAATTGATGGAGGACGGAGGTGCTCTTAAACTAAGTAAGATTACATTATTTTGTTTTATATTGACTTAGCTAATTAATTTTATATATTTTAATATATTAGATTTTCCGAAGTAACTCCTGAATCTATTAAATTATGATGGTGATAATGGTGAACATGAAAAGAAAAGCAATTTTATGATTAATTCCGTGTTTTTGTAATTGTATGTTGTTATAAATAAAGAAAAGCAAACATAGCAATATAAAAGTAATAAAGTGATTGAATGTGACGTGACTTTCTCAGATAAAAAACGGCCGAAAATCTCCAATGCTGCAATAACTCTCAAGTAATCAATAGTCCTCAATACTCCTCTCTCAATACAAATAGCTACAAATCACTTCCTTCGTTAGTTGAAGATTTATCGTGAATATGGAAATTTCGGCATCAAATAACAATACATATGTACAGCGATGCCTGGATTATTATTATTTCAATTTAACACAATGTTTAATAAACATATTATTTAGTTAATATAAGCCAATGCTTGACCACAAACCAACCTGGTGGCAAGTGGTGATGAAGCCCTAGATAGTAAATCGTACTGTCTTAGTGTAACGAAAGCCTATTGAATTATTGTCTTGAAGACATCCAGATTTTAATCGGATGTAAACACCGACGCCAACAAATTACTTCACTGCATTGCTGGTATACATTATAATATTTTAATATAGTAACACAATCACTGTGTAGTGGCGGCGCAAGAGGCCCCATATCAGTTGTCGCGAAGACCCAGAGAGGGTAATGAGTGGAGATAGGTAGCGGCATCTTCGGATAACAAATCGAAATATAAAATATTCGAACAAACTGCCTGCCAACCGTGACAACTAAGTTTAATATCTCCCTACGAGCCTGACGACACTCGTGGGATGATATGGGCTAGTTGATTCTCTTGCTGCCACACCACGCACATTTCGAGAAAAGTCTAATGAGAATACTTATAATAAGGCAGTTTTTATTCATGAGGCCGTACACATCGCGAGTTTTGTAGAATCCTATCTATATAGGCTGTGTTCGTTAAAACATTAGAAAAGAACAGAATAGAACAGATTAGAGTTTTATACGTGGTAGAGCCACGCTGCAGCTACTCCTATATTATGGTATGGTTGTGGCACGAGTAAGTCGGCTCGACAGGGGAGGGATCACGTTCTCACAGAATACCTACGTAAAATAGCAGCTTGATGCTGCTGTGTTTCGTATGATGAATGTATGGAATCGGAGACCCCTTTTAACTGGAAATGAGGCATTCCATCTTAGTTCATAAAGATGACAACGCGTATGCATTTTGATTCTTGATCGGATACATATACAGGCTGGCCAAAAAATCGTGGATCAAACGAAATAGGGAGATACAGGAGGTCATTTCCAACAAAAAATCTTTCTACAGCATGGCCATAATTCAATTGGCCCAAAAGTTATGAATATTTTTGTTTTCTTTAAATAAAATACCGGGTTCTTTACAATTAGACTAATTAAAAAAGATAAAACAATAAAACAAACGGTTTTGTATTATTACTAGATAATGTGCAGCACCTAAAAGTTATATTGTGCTCTGGTATTTTAAGAGTAATTAATTTTACCCAAAATTGAAGCGTTTAAAACATTTTTCTCACTTTAAAAGCACACCGTGAAAAATGTACTATGGAAAAGTGACCCGTATCAGAAAACTTGCGGATTTAATGCGATTCAAATGAGATGTAACACATCACTCTTTGTTTATTAATTCTGATTTTATAATTGTTTTTTGAATCATGTAAATTTACAAAATGGTAAATTTAACAGAAAATTAAGATTTTGCTAAGAGTAATTTCAGATGCCATCATGAAATAAAAACAACAACGATTAAGAGTAAGTAATTTTTACTCAATCAACTTTTTACATTAAATGAACAAAATTTCTGCCTCTGACCATAATGCACAATCTGCACCACCTAATAAAATTCGTACGTAATTTACGGAATGCAACTCTGTTGTTCATAATTTGTACCCTAGCAAACTCGAGCTTTTGTCGTATTTCTTGTTCGCTGTTATTTTCTCCTTGAGACACTATTTCTCTGAAATAGCCCCAAAGAAAAAGTCTATCGGGTTAAGGTCGGGCGAGCTGGCTGGTCATGTAATAGCTCCGCCTCGACCAATCCACCGGTTGGGGTAGCGCTCGTTCAAATGTTCTCAAACTGCTCGTGTATAATGAGGCGGTGCACCGTCGTATTGCAGCCACATTTCTGCCATTCTATCTTCTGGAACCTCAGCTTCGTTGAGTATTTGGTTCAAATTATTTTGTAAAAAATTTAAATACAGAACACCATTGAGCCTTGCTGGCATAATTGGCAGCACCAACTTCTGGCCAATTATGCCAGCGCACATGTTTATACCAAACAGATGCTGGAATCGATCATTTCTGATGATATGGGGGTTGACTATGGAGTAGAAGTGTAAATTGTGAATATTAAATATTCCCATTCTTCTGAAATCTAACTCATCCGTACATAACACTTTGTTCAGGAACTGCGGATCCTCTCTGTGGCGTCTTAGCATCTCTCTGCAAAATCTCATTCTAGGTTCATAGTCAGCGGGCAAAGCTTGCACCCTTTGCAATGATAAGCGTGGAATCTATTTATTTGAATGATAAGCTGCACCGTCGACCTTGGAATCACAATATTTCGAGATATTTGGCGTAGCTATACCAGAGTCCATTCTTAACTCTCTCAGTACTTGCTTTTCATTCTCAAATCGTACCACTGGTCTACCTACTCGGAACATGCTGACCAGGTAAGACTCCGTTGATGTACGCGTTATGTATGCATAAAGACCCTGTAGTCCAGAAAAAGTCACAGTTAGGGTAGCGTTGTCGACATCCCTGGCGGCAGCCCTGCATTGTCGTCCCAAAAGCCATAAAGATAATGCATTTCTGAACCCCGTTGGGTGTATTCTCCCTCGCAGCAGCCATCTATCCGCTTATCTAGCCAATCCGTAGTGATCACAAAGTCCGATTCACACAGCGCAGGTCACAGGTAGTAATCTATCACAAGTCCAAAAAGAAGCGTATGTCACAGGTGTGCAAGATCACAAAAAATACGTAGCAGCAAAATAATATGTACGTAGTACAGGCAGAAAGCGAATCAAAGATACGTACGCAAGCACTTCCCGAACCTGCCCCTGAACTAAGACCGGTGTTCTGGCCTTTTTCAACAAAGGATTAAATGATTAGTGTGAAAGAGAGGCAGTTTTTGTCGACTCTCTGGCGTTTGACGTTCTGGCCTTTTGGACAAAGCGATTTCGATAAAATTAGTGAATAGTTCTGTTCTTTCACCAAGTGCGACAAGCACAGAGAGATAGTTCTACCATTCCAACGTACAAAAACTAGCAGTTTAACTAGCAGCATGATAAACTTTAAAATTATTTTGAATTGGCTAATCTACTGAAATTGCTATGAACAAACGATCATAAAACCAGAATTAAGAAACAACAAGCGATTTGTTACACCTCATTTAAATCAATATTAAATCATCAAGTTTCCTTGATACAGGGTCACTTTTTCGTAGTACATTTTTTTTCAGTGTGCTTTTAAAGTGAGAAAAAGTTTTTGGTAACGCTTCAACAAAAATTTTGTAAAAAATTAATTGCTCTTGAAATTTATAGTACCCAGAGCCGCAATAGAACTTTTCTTGGAAATGACTTTTGTATCTCCCTATTTCGTTTGATCCACGACCTTTGGCCAAACTGTATATGTACAGGGTTACAGGTTGTCGACCTAGATCCGTTAAGGGGTTGTAGTGTGCATCATTTCTGACTGATTTGACTATCAAACACCATACCCCAAACTGAACCGTTTTTGATACAGGACTTTAAAGTTTTTCATAAAATAGACGAATTTATTGACTATTGTCCATTTATTTTGTAATTAGTGCTCTAATTTATTTGATTTTTAATTTTTAGTAGATAATTTGTTTTATTATTCTCAAGACCAACATTGCTAGTAACTAAACAAATTAGGTCGTACTCGTAGATTGAAGGTTATAAAAAGAATAAATTCATAAAAGTTTTTTTTTCTTTCAGGAATATTAAAAAAGTCTTTGGAAGGTATGCTCCAGATATGCTTATAAATATTTACGTTTCTTCAGCTATCCAAAAAGGTATAACACTTATGGGTATTATTACAAATTAATAGAAAAAACTTAAATGATACGCTCCCAGGTAGTAACAAATAACGGTGTTTAGCATAGCCTAATGAGCCGTGGTATCAGATGGTTAGCGCTCGCTGTAAATTTCACAGTACGCGAACAAACCGGGTTCGATACCCGCCGGCACCAATAAAATTGTTAATTGCAATTTAAGTGCTGATTACCACGTGCTCGGTGGTGAAAGAAAACATCGAGGAAACCTGCATGTCTGAGAAATTAAAAAAAAATTTCGAAGACATGTGAGTCGCAACACGCATTGGAGCAGCGCGGCGGACACTTCCTTGCCCTAAAACCCTTTCAGAAATGAGGGGAGGCCTGTGCTCAGCAGTGGGACATATAACTCTAACTTTATATATATATATATATATATGATCTTTTCATCTAATCGTATATCGCATAAATAAAACCTTCGTTATCCCAAAAGGTTCTTGTTTGCCAGTGAAAAGGGAGACTGAGTCTGCGAAAGGCTCATTAAGCCTCGTAGAACGTTACGAAAGCTGCTCTTTCGGGGTCGTTAGCTAACAATAGAGGTTAGTTTTACGTATTGTGGACTGTAATTAAATTATAACTATCAGTACATAACCAAGTTGATAATCTTTATGAATGTCGCACTTGTTAATTTTATTTTTTGCATCGATATATATATATACTACGCACTCTCATAACTCATTGATATTTTGTATGCCTACTGTCGTTACTTAAAGAACCTACCTTATATTTTATTATGTACATATCGAGATCTGTAAATTAGCCTATGTTCATTACCTAAACAGATTTGGTTTGATTTTGATACAATGAACAAGCTGAACAAAAGTGGTGTTAAACAAAAATATGCGAAGCGGTTACTTATTAAAAATAATGGTATTTGTTCTGCGCCAACGGAATGTTGTTTGTACCTCCAGTAATAATACTAGCCTTATCACGCTTCAATTCAATAAATTCCTGCTCGTGATCGTACACCTCTGTGCACACTGGGAAAAGAGTAATCACAGTGAGACGACGCAGAAAATTTTCGCACGTTATAGGAAAATTGACTAACACTATTTTCGTGACGGTTTTGCTTTTTACTGGTTTATGATAAACAAAGTGTATTTGTGTAGATACAAGGGAATTCACCATAATCACGTAGCTAGTCGGCGACACCACTAATATGCCTAAAATTGACCACATTTTACAAGAATACTAGTGCCTTAGGCTCTTGGCTTGTTTTCAAGGTTATTGAGATTTTACATATCTTTCTTAAATCAGTATTTCTTGTAATCTTTAATCAACTATTGCAATTATACCCTCGCGGCTCTACAATGGAGAATGAGATCGCTACCATGCTGTTTCTAAATAGTATAAAAATACTAAATTGTATAAAATATTAATATTTATAAAATATAAATATTTTATAAATAATTATATTACAATACAAATATAAATTAATGTTAAAACAAAGTCGCTGGGTTTCTTGCTAATTCTTCCCAGGGCCAGCTTAATTTCAATAAGTATTTTTATAATCTATATTAAATAACAATTATTTCATTTTATTCTATTCTAATAAGTTCAATAAGATACATAACAATAGTGAATAGTTGAGCAAATTTAGAGAACCGAAGACCCTTTTAATCTTAACGAGGAATTCTGTCTTTATTCTCGCAATTTTATTCACCATCAATGATAGATATAGGTGTATAGACACCCATATAGGTACTACCAATTACTGTGTTCTCGTTTGTCACACCTAAGTCTATAAAAGGGATAACTTTCGTTTTTATAGAGAACAGAATAATAATTTAGAATAAGCACGAAAATAAAATTCAGTACATAAACCTGATTTATTTATTTAATAAACAAATTTATTGAGCGACTTAACTCCGGTGACAATTTGTCTTTGATTTCTTTTCATTTTGCAAGAATACAAGCTAACAATCAGACTACGCCTAATTTAAAATATTTTGTTGAAAATAATTGTTGAACAATGAAAAGAAGGAATCAGTTGATGACACGTAGTGGCTGTGTAAGAATAATCCATTACCCCATATTGTTTCGTGGGTGTCCTACAGCATCTTCCTATTAACACTAGAAAATTGAAAGAAAACTGTCCCATAGATTGTCTTATAATATCCTCTTATGAGGAAATCTATTAGAGGCCTACTTTCAGCAGGCTGTAATAATAAAATGAAGAAGGAATTGAAATTTTTAAATTGCGTAAGTTTTACTTGACTATTAGAATTTAGGACTTTACAAGGCAAATATTGAATAGACATTTTGTAGATTAATAATGTGACTAGCATCTAGGATCCCATCAATATTTTACAACAGTTGGTATATCGGTCGAACATTGGCATTGTAACGGTTAAAAATTAAACGTAATAGTATACCGTTGATTACCCACGCCGGTCTACGTGTTTAAGTAATAAGATTAGTTATGAAGTTTTAGCTTTAATTTACTTTGATTACTGAAGCGTAGTCAACTCGGAGAACTAAAATGTCCTTACTATCTGTAATAATACCGGCTCTTATACCATTCGAGCTGGGGCAGAGAAGTGACTATACTGCTGCTAGACTGAGCTACTGAAAATAAGTAGGGTGATATTAACCAAAACGGACTCCCGGGCAAAAGAGAAACATTTCCCATGGAGTTTCACCTTCGCCGATATTACTAGGGCCACGGAAACGATTTTCATACAACCGTGACCACGCCAGCGTCGGCGTCCTCTGAAATTACTCTTCGGGTGAAGATATTCACCTCCTCAGGAAATGAGCGCCAATACATCTAGAACTCAAGCATTTGAATTCTCGACCACCATCTGGTTTAGGACGTGTATTTGATACGTGTTATAGCTATTGCAGCTATAATATGGCTATAGCACAAGTGAGATGGTTCGACAGGGGAGGACCACGCTCTCAGAAACCGAACCGGAAAAACTGGAGATCTTTCTACTGAAACGAGCCATTCCGTCTTAGTCCTCAGGAGTGACAACTGAGATAAATGTAGATGTCTATGGGCCACAGTATCCACTAACCATCATGTGGACTGTGTGCCTGTATGTCACTCTAATTCTAAAAAACAGCAGACAGCGTCAGCACCCACTGGCTCTCTTCAGAGAGGATACTCGTCCTATCTTCACCTCCACAGGCAAGACGAAGCACAGCTACCATCACTAACTTCGGACCCCCAGTCCGTTACGAGGAGGCCTGAGGCCAGTACAACTGAGAACTCTGAAGCATTTGACTTCCGACCCCAGCGTCGCATCTGATTTAGGGCTTAGGAAAGAACGGTGCCTTGCAACGACACCTCTCCTCAGGCAGAAAAGAAACCTTTCTACTTACAAATAATCTTAAACTGTTCTCTTTAAACCACTTGATCACTTAGAAAGACTTAGGTCGCTTGGGGAGAGAGGTAAAGCTCTAGTGTGGGATACTACTTGACAGTCTCTCATCTCAGGGGTATTAGCCGTGGCGGCAAGAGGCAGTAACAGAGCAGGAACTAAGTGGCGCAAATTGCTGAAGAGCCTATAGGTCCGTGGAGTCCACGAGCGGCGAAGTTTCTAAAAGAACTGTATCTCAATCTCAAAGACTGGTCGTCGCTGCTAGTGATAAGAGGGTAGTTGTTTTCAGCCAAAGGCTAAATAAATCCATTTAGCGAGGAAACGCACCAGCGTTCACGCACGATACCACGGGGAGAAGGACTGTATGATAATTTAAGTTTTTAGTTTAGACTTTTTATTATGGTTTTTAATATTGAATATATTTCAATGTTATGTAAATTAATAATTATACTTACAATTAATATTTTTTAAATCAAGGTTACTAACGGGCGGTAATTATTTACAAACATATACAATTTGTCTAATTATTTTACCTTTATGAAACCAATCCTACAATTATCACAATGCCCGCTGTTTATTTAACTTCGCTATGAAATGTTTATTATCTGAAGCAGCAAACCTTCTAATTGGCGCCCGTGAAGAGAAACAAGTTTACAGATAAGCTACAAATAAAATAAAATATATTATAATTAATAGAATCAACAAAATAATAAAATAAATATTATAATTAATAGAATCAAGTAAGATGTTGTATTAATTAGCTAAGATCCGCTATTTTTTTGCGCAGATCTTAGATAATTAATTTTAATAACTTTAATAAATTGTATTAATTCTGTTATATTTTTTACTATTAATACTACTTACCTTATACTTCCTGTTAACCCTTAACTTAGAGGATTCACAACATTAATTAGTCGAATGGCGGATTTGGACCCTATAAGTTTCTTAGTCCGTACTCTTGACCATTAGGCAACTGTCGCTTGTTTTGTGAAATCTGATTAATGCGATATTGTTGCTAAAGAAAAATGGTCCGTGTTTCTATATCAAGTTGTTAGTAGTTTTAGTTAACATCATATATTACTTAAATTCTTAATTCAAGTGATTTGGAAACAAACAACCAGATATAATAATTTCTTAAAGCATGTAGTAGAACTCACCATAACCTATTAAGTATGTGTGATAGAGCCAGCAGTGTGTCCACACTTTGTGTTATAAATACGGAACAAAACATGATACAATTGAGCGTTCTTATTCTTAGAACATGTAGCTGGTGAATGTAATGACCTAAGTTCGCCGATGTAACGGTAGAAATAACCAATGTGTTATAGAGAAACTCGCAGACAGACCAGGCTGTACCGAACTTGACAGTGGCTTAGTGCGTCAGTCGGTGGGCTGCTTCCTTACAACCCCAATCAGGTATAAATGTTTTAATTTATTATTGATGTATATTATAAGAAACGACAACAACCACACACCATTCCCATTTGATTAATTGAAATAAATTTACGGAAGTTAAAAATATTATAGGGCGTCCCCACTAGATAGAGTGACTGCCTGGCAAGATGCAAAAGTCAATGGATGCAGGTGGCTCAGGACCGTGCTGTGGCATTCCTTGGGAGGCCTATGTTCAGCAGTGGACCTGAAGGGCCTAATGATGATGATGATTCGAGTAAAGCTAAGAAATAATTATTCCTACTTGATTTTAATTGGAAGGCGAGGACCATAGATGTCTAGTCTATTTCGACTAGTGATCCGCTGCGGTTTCATATGGATATATTAACGTGACGTAATTTAGATTTAAGATATTCATCAAAAACCATTTATTTTAACAATTTTTCAGTTCCTCAAAAAATTGCCCAAAATTTTCGGATAAAATATAGACTAGACGCCACAAACATGATTAGGTACTTGAATTTTTAACATTTGTAGACACATCAATTAAAATAGAATAATAAAATAAAACACGAAATAATAGTAATAAAGAAAACAACAATTTGATGGATATAACAAATAAAAAAGTATACTTATAGATTATAGTAAAAGATAAAAATAAGAAAATTAAATAAAACGTTCCTCATGTTGTATGTTGGCGCGTTAGGCAAACGGACCTCACTCAGCTTGTGCTGTCGTGCTTGAAACATAGCGCTGGTTTTCAGTCATTTCAGTGGGCCTGGCAGTAACGCACGGACGTCCTCGTTCGATACATAATAATATCATTAAGCCAATCTGTTAAACTATGCTGAAATTATAAATATCAAACCGAAGGTATGTATGTGCGTTATATATACGCTTTATATTTATTTCCATAATATTGTGTGTTAACAGTGTGTTCTTTAACTTTATTAATTAATATAATATTAATTATTATCTGAAAAATTTATTATAACATTGTTTTCGTTCACTATGGAATATATTTATATATTTAAGGCTTATAGCTAAAACTTTATACATAAATTAATAATTGACGACACTAAATTATACTTTTTTTAGCCTGCTATCAAAGGACCTATCTGAACATTATCCGAACGTCCACCGTAAATAGGATTTAAGGTTATGTCTTCACTTCATTTTATATGTTGCGACCTTGACCGCCTGTGCCACGTGCCACTGTTTTGGTAAGTAGTACGCTTCAGCTTGTGTTCTTCTGAACTAGTATTAGATATTGTTTATATTTTTCAAATATTTTAATTGTTTTCAGGCTACGAAGCAGTGGCGGCAGGTCGTTCCAACACTGGGGCGGCGTACCTAAAACTCCCACGGAAAACGGCGATACGATGGAATGGCACGGCGAGGGAATAACTTAGCGCACGAGTTATTTTCTCACCGACTTCAAAAAAGGAGACGGCACTCAATTCGACTGTATGTTTTTTTGTGTGTTACTCACAACTTTTTCTGGTTTTAAACGTCTAACTCTACATCTTTACATTTTCACACGTGGTAGAGCCATGCTGCAGCTATATAAATTGTAAAGCTGTAGTACGAATGGGTCGCCTCGGCCGACGAAGGACCACGCCTCACAGAATACCAGCGTAAAATAGCAAGCTTAACGCTGCTGTGTTTCGTATGGTGAGTGTAGAGAACTGGACTCTTTTACAGGAAAGAGGCATTCCATCTTAGCCTCACGGGTGACAACGCATCTGCATTTTGATTTGTAATCGAGGATAGATGTAGATGTCTATGGGCCGCAGCAACCACTTAATCAGCAATGACTTCTAAATCTTCGTTTAATATATTTCTTTCTGATTGAGTTTCCTCAGGCACATGATATGTAAATGTGTGTCATCAGCGTTCATATGGTGTCTACAATTTTGATGTGTACCATATGTCTACCATATCTGCACAGTACAAAGCAAACAAAAGCGGTCCTAAAATTGAGCCTTGAGTACACCTTGTTTGACAGCTCTGAAATCAGAAACCAAGGCAACCCCTATTGTCAGTAATTTCTACTCGTTGTGCGTGATATTTAAATAGCTCTCTCAAACCATTTCATCGTAGTCACGTCGAAACCATAATAGTACAATTTTGACAAAAGCAATGGTACATTCAGGCAGTCAAATGCTTTAGAAAAGTCTAGTAGATCTAATATTATGCCTTTTCCACAGTCTTGGTCTGACAGAATATCAACGATTACTTTAATCAGAGCGGTAGTTGTACTATACTGCTGTCAAAATAAAATCTTTGATACACATGGCAATGTACTGATCAATATATGTCCGTCATGTTCGTTGGATTTGCGTTTTTAGGAATAGGTCTGACCAATGCGTATTGCCATTCAGTGGGATATGTAGGGTTGACATTTGCGCATATTAAAAGATATGCCATCTATATCACCGCATTTGATTTAAGTGACCGTGCTATGTTTAAAATATCAATTTCCTGTACTGTCTTTAATTTAATTTACTTGAAACTTTACAAGAGATTCAAAGAAAGATGTTAGAAGTAAGCATTTGATTATGTCCGGGAACATTTAACAAGCTGGTATTGATTCATTGGGATCAATAAAATATGATGCGGTAGTTCTGATTTCTTTTATAGAGAGGGGCAAACGATGTGGGCTCACCTGATGGTAGTAACTACAACTGCAACACCAGGAAACCAGAGGAATTGCAGATGCGTTGCCGGCCTTTTAAAAGGAGTAGGCTCTTTTCTTGAAGGTCCCGGTCGTATCGGTCCGGAAAATCGCTGGTGGTAAACTATTCCATTGGAAGTTAAAGGAGGAAGAAAACATCTTCTAAATCGCACAGTGTTCCGCCAATCATCCAGATGTGTGGATGGTATCGGGAGTTCTGCCGCGATGTGCGTTCGTGAAATTTGGCGGCTGGGATTAATGCGAACAATTCCTCAGAGCAGTGGCCGTAGAAGGAAAGGAGATCTCCGCCGGGCGTTGTTCTGCCTGGGAGCGGCCAACGCCTGAGTGGTAGTTCGGAGCTATTGTATATACTGTTTTTAATTCGGAACTTTGATAGCGCGCGATTTAGGTTTCGATGTATTTCGCTTGTGGCGCAACGACAGCGCCACTACATCACCCCTTGCTCAGACCGGAGGTCGAGTACAGTCTAGATGTCGACGAATGCAAGTGCCAGGAATTGCCTTGTAGTCTGCGGTGAGTCGAGAGAAGGCAAATAATCTGCGAGAGTGCCGTGAAGCAGAGGCGAGCAGTAAGGCTCAGAGCCGCCGAACACTGTAGCAGCAGAGTAACTTGAAGGAACAGGAAGCATTATTATAGTGCTGCGA
The DNA here is from genome assembly GCA_029286625.1 of Parnassius orleans. NCBI lineage: Eukaryota > Metazoa > Arthropoda > Insecta > Lepidoptera > Papilionidae > Parnassius > Parnassius orleans. The sequence continues at coordinate 65,333 of JAGSMP010001325.1, forward strand.
TGAACCTTTATAAAGCTAGATGGCTTGCAGGATGAAGACTGAATATTTGCTCGGAAGCGAATGAATGGGGTACTTGAGGACGACGACGAGGATTTGAAGGTAGTTTTCCGAAAGCTGTTGGTTGCGTGTTCATATCACGTCGGGGTCACCACTGTGGCCGTAGGAAAAAGGGAGATCTCCCGCCGGCCGTTGTTCTGCCTGGGAGGGCCAACGCCCGAATGGTAGTTCGGAGCTATTGTATATACTGTTTTTAATTCGGAACTTTGATAGCGCGCGATTTAGGCTTCGATGTATTTCGCTTGTGGCGCGACGACAGCTGCCACAGAGCACCCCGTGGTAAATGCGAAAGAAAATGCAAAGAGATGCAACATCTCTTCGCAGCGCCAATGAATCGAGCCGATCGGAAAGGACTCGGTCGTCGACGATTCGAGCCGCTCTGCGCTGGATGCGGTCAAGTGGAAGAAGCTGGAACTGGGGAGCCCCAGCCCAGATGGGAACAACCACCACCTCCCATGGCCCCACCGACCCCGGTCATACGGGCTGAATCTCGGGAGATGCGCGGTACTTGCACGTGGCTCTTCCCGCGCGCACTTTCTTGACTCCCTACAAATATTTTGTCTATACCTTGTCCCAGTTTAACGTCATTCTCCCCCTTCTGGGGCTGACGACACACTGACGCCTACGTCGTCAGGCCTTTCTTCCAGCATTCATTCTAGTCTTCTCCTGCGGTCATGCCATCTGTGGGCAAACTCGCGCAACAGCCCGTAGTTCTCCCCGCCGCTCACGAGATCCGAGTAATAGATCGGCCCCTGAACCGAACGAACTAGTCCATCCATCATTTTCACTCTTAGGTCATCATACAGAGGACATTCCCATAGAACATGGTGAACGTCCTCCTCTATCGCACCACACTCGCACATACTTGATTCACAAAGTCGCATTTCACTCAATCTCTTCCGAAAGCATCCATGTCCGGTAAGAATCTGAGAAGTTTGATAGTCCGGTGAGACCCAGGTACACCTGAGTCTCAACGCCACCTCAGGAAAAATCGATAGAGTTCGCGTCCTTTTGAGTCATTCATCCATCGATCCTGCCACACCGATCACCTCAGTCCAAATTTCGCGCTTCCGTCTGCTCAACCTCTTTGGGCGCGGTCATACGTGCCATACCCATCCTACCAGCACGGATGACCTCCAGGTCAGCGTGAGAACACCAGCCAGCACCGTAAGGCCGCCGTGCTAGTGGATCGGTACGCCTTAGTTAACAGAATAAGAGCGGTTCGCTGCGATCTGAGTAGTGCACTACGAACTGTATACATGTTCGCACGCCCGTACCAGCACTCTGCCGCGTACGCGTGGATACACAACTCCTCTATAGATTATTTTAAGCTGGTATCGGACAACTTGGCGATGATGTCGATACGTTCATTTTACCTGAATCCTTGATCGCCCTTTCAGAAATATCGGACGCGTGTTGCACAAACGATAGTCCTGAGTCCAAAACCACGCCAAGCACTTAGCACTGTTTCACAGTCTTGATGGATTCTCCATCAAGTTTAATAACGGAGGGCGCTGAAGTTTCTCTAACAGTCATAGTGGTCGACTTTGATGAGGAAAACTCCAGTCGATTCCTTAGCCCCACTCCGTACAAGGTCCAGAGTGGCTCTGGCCCTGGATTCGATGCCTGCTCTGGTTTGCGATTCAATGAGAATCGTGACATCGTCAGCATAGGCAGTCTGGCTACCCTCAGTGCAGGGGCTGGAGTAGGTCGTCCATACGTTCCACTGCGTAGGCCCAGCACGGAGCCTTGAGATCCCATGGTCGACGTCTTCCACTCACTTCCGGTCACCGATGAAGAGACCCACACGTCTGAGGTGAAGTAGTCCACCAGCATTTTGTAAATGGTGGACAACCACCTCGTTCGCTTTGACCATCATCATCGGCCACCAGGCGTTGTCGAAGGCGCCTGAGATATCAAGAAGATTGCCTGCACGTAGCATGCCCGAGAATACTTTGCCGTGCTGAGCAAAACACGTAGAGTTGTTACCGTAGATCGTCCCGGAGAAAATCCATGCTGGTATTCCGACATCCCACGACTAATCGCAGGAGCACATCTTAGTATTATCTCGTTCTAGCAATTCCCAAACAGGAGGAGCGTTATTGGACGGTATGCCTTTATGTCGGTGAGCGGCTTGTCATTACCCTTGGGAATGACAATCAGTCTTCCGTCCTTCCATACCTTGGGGAAAACCCCTCTACTACACACCCTAGCATACACCCAGTGAAATTCAGGTGCCGCCATCCATACGTTCTCACGATTCGCGACTTACTCCATCGAGTCCCGGAGCCGTTAGGCAAGGCCTGACTATACCTCCCAGGTCCTCAACCGCGAGCGGAGGCGCAGCCCTACCAGACGGCACAAATGTCGCCAGCAAACGGACCTGCTGGTGATAAGGCGTGTCGCGATCAAAACTGTCATCTGACAGAGTGCAGACATTAAATCATGCATCGCCGCTTTCCATCTGTCCGGGTGCCCACCCGCAAAGGCAATCCTTGATAACATTTGCAGGCGGACGCACCTCCGCTACTAATTCTATATGACAGGCCCCATGGGTCCTCGTTACCAGAGTTGGCAACTTTATGTGAAGGCGACTGCTGCGCCCCCACCATCATCTTCCTATATCTCGTACATCATGAAAAGCCATCCTTCATCTCCTCAGACCTACCTCCCAGACGCCTTTACTCAGCCACGACGCCGAAGTTTGCACTGCAACTTCCGAGTTTTGTCTAACTCAGATGTCCACCATTCATACCCCCGACCCCAGGGCGGCGCCTCTAGGCCTTCCTCCGCAGAGCGGATGACGACCCTGAAACCCTCCGCCAGGAGGCCGCTTCACATGCAACCATCCCATTCGTAACTTGACAATCGTTCGGAACCTGCAGTCACCCGGTCACGAGCAAGGGGATCCTAACAGGTGCAGCGCGAGTGCTCGGCGGCTGATTGTGGCCGTAAATGTTATCAATTGTGGTCACTGGCGCAGACTCCCTCGTGCACTCGCCACCAGCAACATAGACATCCCCGTGGTTAACGTGAGGTCCACATTGACCCCTCCAGGCCCAGAGTATGTAGGCTGGTCAGGCTGGTTTACATGTTAGCGCCTGTGAATATATAAAGTCTTCCATCTGCTGCCTCTGTGTGTGACATTTTGTCCTCTTCCTGTATAGTGCCTGTTTATCACAATGCCAAAGTGGCGAGTGCGCATTGGCGTCGAGGCCGACGATGACCCTTCTGCCCTTTAGGCAACTCAGGGCGACCTCTAAGTGATGCAGGTGGTCATTGATGGGTCATTGAACTGGGAACAGTATTCCATGTGAGGCCGAACCTGCGCCTTGTAAAATTGCAGGCTTTGTGCCGGCATGAAATACTGTCCGCTCTGCTGAGCACGCAAGCTTTTAGAGGCCAATTTGGCCTTCTTCCAAGTGACCACGAAACTGCACGTCACCGATATGTCGACGCCGAGGATTCTGATACTGGCTAAGGCAACAAGGGAGTGCCTTGAAACTGAGGAGATACGACAAAGGGGTTCTTTTAGCGGTAAACGCGCAAACTTGTGTCTTCTGAGGATTAAACTGGACTAGATTTTAGTTCCCAATCCGAGACTTTGTTCAGCAAAGACTCGACTTCAGACACAAGTTTATTCCGGTACTGGCGACGTTTTCCGAGAAATATGGCACGGCCGGTGTATAGAGCATCACCAGTGCTGTCATCCGCATAGCAATGAATGCTACCGGTTTGCAACATATCATTGATATGCACAAGAAACAGCGTTGGTGATAGCACGCAGCCTTGTGGAACACCAGCGTTAATATTGGTAATCGAGCATGCACCGTCTACAACGACCTTGATGTCCGATCTGCAAGAAAGCTGGTGATCCAATTGCACAATTTCTCGGAAGCCCAGCAAGAAGGAGCTTCGAAAGAAGCTCTTGTGCCAAACCCGATCGAAAGCCTTCGCAATGTCCGAACTAACGGTCAATGCCTACCCTTGGACTCTACTGCCTCCGCCCATCTATGCGGGCAGGTAGACCAGAAGATCACCAGCCGACCGGCCACGACGAAACCGTATTGGCGGTCACTAATCAGCTGGTGATCCTCAAGGTACCGCATGAGCTGGCAGTTTATAACGGACTCCATTATTTTGGAGAACAAGGGGTGATGGCGATAGGCCTGTAGTTGGACTGGTCTGAGCTGTCGCCTTTTAGGATCGGTTAGACAAAAGCTCTTCCATTCCATGATTTCGGGACTACGCCTAGGAGTAGGAGTACCGGAAAAGACGCGTTAGAACCTGTGTCAACTCTGGAGCACACGTCTCAGCACAATTGGGGATTCCGTCAGGCCCACTGACTTGTGGATGTCCAGGAGAGAGTACTTTGCGAACCGAGCGCTGTGAGAACCGCACATCCGGCATGGAGCACTCACACTGCGGGATGGTCGGCGGTGTGTTCCCCGTCATCAAGAGTCGAGTTGGACGCAAAAGGTGTAGCCTAAGGTCGGCTTTCTCTTTGCGGCGTGGGCCAGTGAGTCGTCCTCCTGTGCAGAAATGGTTGTGATGGCTTACAGAAATTCCTTGGACAGCCTTGGCGAGAGACCAGAATGCACGAGTTCCCGAAGGAAGGCGAACTAGTTTCTGCCAATTCTGCCTATGTGCTCTGACTTTGCCTTGGCATAACTCTTTTGAAGGACAGGCGAATTAACTTCTTTTTAAGCATGCTAGTGTTTACATCCCGAGCCGCCGAAGCCTCAGCCCAGGCCGATAACACTCCTGCTCTGCGTAATGCAGTCTTACAGGAGCGACCAAACCAAGGCTGAGATCTGCCTCCGATGGGTACCACAGATGATGGAATAAATAGTTCCATTCCCTGTTGCACCACATCAGCACAGTCAGCAACAGCCCTGGGATCATCCGGCGAAAGCAAACACGCCCCATGGGTAGGATGCAAAGAAAGACCGCATTCCGTCCCAATCCACCGACCTGTAATGCCAAACACGGCGCAACTGCAGAACGCAACCGCGAGGGAGGCGTGAGTGGCACCACTCTGGATGTGACAATGGTCCGAAGAGCCGAGAGAAGCATCGACGGAAATCTGATATCCATCCGTGAGAGGTCAGCAGAAGGTCCAACAGGAAGGTGTATGATCCTCCACATCTGGAATCCGCGTAGGCGAAGTAACCAGTTGTGTCAGACCATATGCCAAGGCAAATTCATAAATAGATCTTTCCGCATGATCGGTTAAACGTGAACCGAGCCATTCGGCGTGGTGGGCGTTAAAATCGCCAGGATCACGATCTCTGCGGATGGGACCTGTTGTAGCAAGGAATCTGTAGCCATTTGGACGTGGTCGATGAGTCGGTCTGTTTCGGTTACCGCTATGGGACCTATAGAGGCACCCGTACACGCGCGGATGGTCGTCGTTATCTGCGTAGCCAAAGGATGGACAGGTCCGAACCTTCAAGACTGCCGAGGTCGAGAACAGATGTCCTCTCTGACGTATACGCAACTCCAGCCAGAGGCACAAAGGAGTGTTCCAACCCACCGGGTAGGAGAGATACAAAGTATCAGCCGGAGAGGACACCTGCGTCTCGGTCAAGAGTAAGGCGGCTTCGTCTCGAGTTAGTAGTGGACGGCGTTTAGGTTCGAGTGAAGTCCCTGATGTTGCAAAAATTACGGATAGCGTGGCAGGGGTCGTTTGGTCTTGTTGCTCAGTTTGCCCCGAGCAGTTATTGTTTTGAGCGAATTTAAGAAGAATTTACTTTCACAAAGTTTTTATAATTACATCCACGTTATTCAATACATTTATGTTAAAGTCCCCTAACATGACTATATAATTGCACCATGCAAGAGTCCTGACAGTTTCAGACAAAGCATCAAAAATGTGTCTACATTTAACCATGGTGGTCTATAGGCAGTACCAATCGCGATCTTTGTACCGTTAATTGTAAGAGCAAGCCGCATTTGTTCTACAAGCGGAGTCGGAGGATGAGGCATCTGGATAGCGAGACACACCGTATGTAGAAGCAGACTCAGCCACCGCGAGCGCGCATTGGTCGGTCGGAGGATGTGACAACCGGTACCAGGATTAGTGCCGCGGGCGCGCGCGCTTCCTCACCCTCACTCAACCAAGTTCCGTTAATCGCCATTATATCGACAGCGTGGTGATCTATAGCTACTACTAGTTCTTCATGCCCTGTTCCTAAGGAACCTACATTGAGAATCCCTTAGTTAAGATTACATATCGTGTTGTATGAGATAAAGTAATATTCACTATTGACATCCTTGACCAACAAATATCAGAGTAATACTCACAATAAATTATGCCACACTGACCTTGTTTCGTTACTCTATTTTGTTGTTGTTGTAGTTTTGCAATATTATAAAAATATTAACTGAGTTTAGCAATAAATATAACGGGAATCTAGATGATATAAATATTTTTATATTTAAATAACTAAAGCCTAAATACGTATAAAATACTAATTGGAAGTTTATAAAGGAAGTTACATAAATATAAAACGTATCGGCCCCAGAAATTGTCCTACCACACACATAATAACAACAAAAATGAGCGTCAAGTTTTATAAAGTCTGAATATTGTACGAAAACATCTACTTTGTTTGGCAAAATTAAAAACAAAGAATACACTAAAAAATTTAAGAGACTATAACAAATAAAATATATGGGTAGTAAATATATAATATAACTCTAAATAGAATTACAAATAGCTTATTACGGTAACTTAGCCTAATTATATATTTTTAAATTGGATTTTATTTTCGAAGTTGTAAATAAATCTTATTAATATTTTGAAATATACGAATACCCGTGGTACTCGTCCATAACACACATGAAAATAGTAAATAGTAACAAAATTAAATGAAGAAACTAAAAACAAAAATTATTTTTTGTGAGTAAACTGAGAGACAGTTATGGTGACCGAACATATTCGGACCCAAAAACCTTTGCAATATCCGTGTTGCGATTTATTGGATCTCTTGCTTCCCGACGTGAAAATTTGACCCTTCGTCCGAACATATTGCGAACCCTGCTGGCGCTATGCGAAACAACTGCTCATTTTTTTTTTTTGCGCCCAAAGCAAGGACTACCTTCCGGAAGCGGTGGTGGAGGTGGTGGCATACCACGCAGCCGGCTGCGTGGTATGCTATGAGCATTCACCAGCTTATGGGACTCACTTTGAAGAAGTGCCTACCCACTAAAACCACCTGTCGGACTGGCTCTGGCCTGTGGCCTCTTCGCCGCATCGGAGACAACCCCTTGGGAAGGGGGCGTGGGGCAACCGTCCGGGGACGGAAGCGGGTCACCAACACAGCCGCAAAGGGCGGCAGTGCTGGAGTGTGGTGAGTCGCATGAGCGAGAATGCACTCACCGTACGGGACGGCGAGCACGGTCTGCTAACGCAACCACGGGGCGCGGCGATAGCGGAGGCGGGAAGGGAGGAAGGCACTAACCATACGGGACGGTGAGCGCGGGCACTAACAACACCGCACGGGGCGGCGGCGCTGGCGGGGGAGGGCACTCACCGTCGGGGACTTTGAGCTCATCAGCTAGCACAACCGCACGGGGGCGGCGGCGCTAGCTGGGGCGGGAGGGCACTCACCGTACGGGGACGGTGAGCGTGGATAGCTAACACAACCGCACGGGGGCGGCGGCGCTAGCTGAGGCGGGAGGGCATTCACCGTACGGGGACAGTGAGCGTGGTCAGCTAATACAACCGCACGGGGTGGCAGCGCTAGCTGAGGCGGGACGGACGGACTGACGTTTTCATTCCTCGACTGAACTGACTGAGGAAGAATACCCGTACGGGGACGGTGCTCGGTCATGAGCGGACTCCGCTAGCGCACGACCGCACGGGTACGACGGCGCAAGCGGAATGATTTTGAATTTTTTTGTTTTACTTAGTCGTTCGTTTATATAGATTTTGCAGGTCGCGGACTTATGGCCTAGAGCCCCGGTTGTGAGAGACCAGTGACCACTTTCCTCCAAGTGAATACCAAGCTTGAGAACACATGTCAGAACCAAGTGTGTTGGGTTCTTCCCACTCTCCTCTGGAATGCCACTTAATTCGACGTCGTTTGCAAGCAATTCCCTATCATTTAAGTCGGTTTGCAGCTGATAGACGGTCCAAAACCAATTCCAGTAGCTTTATTCATGTAAGTATAAATCTGTACATATAATACTTAATATATAATTCTTCTGTAAGTGTTTGTCACTGAACTTCTCCAAAACGGCTTAACAATACTTTTTATCATAATCAGTTGATTATGATAAAAAGTATTGTGTGTGTTTGAGCGTGTCCCTAGATGGTTCAGATTCACAATTAGACCCGGTAGGTGGCGCCGTTGTCGAGACCCAATAAAAAATATCGGGATAAAAACTATCCTATCTCTCAAGTTAGAGCAAGCATTAGACATTTAAAAAAAATTATCAAAATCAGTTGAGAGGTTCCGGAGATTAGCGTTAACGAACATCGTGACCCGGAATTTTTTTATATTACAGATATTGCAATAACAAAGCTCTTAAATGAGTATTTTGGTTCGATAATTATTACTAAGATTATCTTGCTGGATTTTTTGCTGGTTCTTCCCAGGATAGAGGTTTTTCTGAACCTGGGATCAAAGTAAAGATGACTCTCTTTCAGAATTATTTGTTACCTCTTTTGAATAAAAACTTTTCTATTCTTGTCAAACACGTTTACTTAATGATATTTTATTCTCATGTAAGTGGATTTTTTTTGTATAACCTTTTTAAACCTGAGTATGAAACATGCGTCTTCGAGCTGTCAAAAAGACTTTCCAATGTTCTTGAAAATTTAACACGACCCGTTTGTACGTGCTTTGGGAGACCGCTTTATATCGACATCGATTTATATACAAAGATACGTCTTTGGCTCCAACTGGTAAGACAACTTTTTTTATATATAATATGAATTAACAAACAAACTCACAGTCCGCGTGTCATATATACCTTTTTATAGAATTAGGATGACAAACGAGCACAGTCCACCTGATGGTAAGTGGTTGCTGTGGCCCATAGACATCTACATCTATCTTCGTTTGCGAATTTAAATGCAGATGCGTTGTCAGCCGTGAGGACTAAGATAGAACGCCTCTTTTCCAGTAAAAGGGTCTCCAGTTCTCACTCACCATACGAAACACAGCAGCATTAAGCTGCTATTTTACGCTGGTATTCTGTGAAAGCGTGGTCCTTCCCTGGTCGAGCTGACCCATTCGTACCACGTATAAAAACCCGTTGTTACACTAGTCTATGAAGTAATACCTAACAGCCTGTCATTATACTGCCTCTCTATACACCTCTGACCAGAACATAGCAGTACGAGCACTGTTATTTGGCGGCAGAAACAGGTAAGAGGGTGGTACCTACTCAGACGGACTCCCAGGCAGAAAAAAGTCCTACCACCTAGTATACAGAGGCATACATATGTCACGCTTGTAATTACTGAGGTGGTAGGCAGAGTCAAAATGCATCATCGTCTCAACAAAACGATTACATTGTGTGAATATGACCTTAATTGTTCAAGTTCACGTTCAGGAGATACACAATCACTAACACACGCACCAATCATTATCCATCCATGCATTCTATCCATTGCAGTCTATAAAAATCCACAACTGAACATAGACCTTCCACGTAGATTGCCTAATAAAGGATTTTGCCATAGTTGTCACGCTTGGCAGGCGGGTTGCCATCCGCTATTTTTAATATTTAAAGTTGTTATTGGAGACGCTGCCCATCTCCTGTTTCAATTTCCCATGTTGTCTCTTACGACTCCGGGGCGATATGGGTAGTGGATATTCTTACACCGCCACTACATGGTGCCCAACCGACGATGATCTATATATACATATAATATAAATAAAATAAAAGTTTCTGTTTGTAATACGGAAATAACTTGCTTCTATTAATCTAAGGTTATTTTTGCATGTTAATAAGACATAAATAACCATTTTTAAATTTTGTCTGTCCGTCCGCTAATCTTCAGAATGGCTGGTCGATTGCAATGAAACTTCCTGGACATATATAGAGCAATGCAAGAAGTGAACTAAAGCTATAGTTTATTCTAGAAATTAAGGAGTTTTTGAAAACTAAATATTGTTATAATATGTAATCGACGAGTAATCATCTTTAATCTTAATAATTAAGAGTCCTACCCAGTCGACGCCAGAGCGGTTCGCTAGTATATAATAAAATATGAATATGACAATTGTTCTTCAACACTACTTTATAAATATTTGACGACCGAAACTGTACACTTCGTTAAATAATATACTTACGTGGAGAGTAGCGGCATCAGTACAATCTCTCTGATACGCCCTCACATGTTATTCGGTTTGTTGCCTCAATTGACTGAAGTACCCTACAGTCTCGATTCAGTCAATCGTTAAGTTCAAGTACTTACTTCAGGTTATTATATCAAGAGTTATGAAGTCAATTAGCGTTGACATTTTTCTATTACTAGTTAAAAATAATCAGATATCTGAATTGCTGCTGTGTTCCATATGGTGAGTGTAGAGAACTGGATACCCTCTTTACTAGAAACGAGGCATTCCATCGTAGTCCTCAGGGGTGATAACGCATCTGCAGTTTCATTCTTAATTGAGAATAAACGTAGATATCTATGGGCCTCAGCATCCACTTACCATCAGGTGTACTGTGTGTCACTCTTATTCTATAAAAAAGAATTAATATTTTTTTGTAGATAGGGAAGCAAATTAGCATTTGGATTAGTTTTTACTAGGTGTATACCATATAATGTTTGTACACCTTTACAAGTCCACCTATTTCTGCCGCCAAGCAGTAGTGTATTCAGTTACACCCCACCCACAAGGTCGCAGCTCAACATAGGCTTCCTCCATAAGCTGCCACAAGGCACAGCGCGGTACAACCTCGCGCAAGAAGAGTCCAGACTCCTTGCATATTTCTTCATCTCCTTATTCCATCTAGTGAGCGACCCATACACTGTCCTTGTCAATACTGGGCTGCCACTTGAGACCCTTTTTTCTTAGTTGGTTTATCGGATAGCCTTCCATCTCAATCCTCAAAGAAAAAAATGTACTTGTGGTCTTCTTTTTGAAGTCGATTGCATAGGCTGCAGTAGCATCAAACCATCAGGTAGATTTCTAGCTACTTTGTTACTTTAATATCTTAACAAGTGGTTGAAAATGGAAAACTAATATTATATAATCATACATAAAATATAAAAATAATCACGCCCATCACCCACAGGGGTAGGCAGATAATGCGGACATCCATTTGGCACGATCCTGACACACCTCTCTCGCCTCGTTTACATTCATATATCTACGCACACACATGCTCTGCGATTAAAGGTTCTTTTAATTTGGCCCACCTTCAATATATCGCCAATGTCGTCGATAAACTTCCATCTATGGCGTCGCTTGCCCGTAGAGAGCCAGTATACTTACAGGCGGTAAGGCATTCCATCTTAGTCCTCAGAGGTGACAACGCATCTGTAGACTTCTTTGTTTGAAGATGGCTGCAGGTGTCCATGGGCTGCAGAAGCCACTTACTATCAGGTGGACTGTAAGTTCTTATGTTAGCGGCAACTGCAGAGCCGGTAATGACGCCCTTCCTTACCTTATTATCCTGTTATTTCTACATGTGTCATTGTACAGGTGCAGGTGTAACCAGAATTCTAACGAAATTATTTCCTCAACACACACTCTTACATACGCACACTCACACGCTCATGCGCACACGTGCACACGCACACAGTGAGTGAATATCGCCATTAATTAAAATCGCTCGATCTCGATACACGTAAAGGTTCTATGAAGAATTAATAAGCCAGTTTAATCTATTCACATAAATAAAATTGAAGTGTCTGTCTGTAGCATTGAAATAACTGGCTTCTATTAAGCTCAGGGGGTTATTTGCATGTTATGACATATTATAATATTTTTTTTTTATTTTTTTGTCTGTCTCACCGTCTGTCTGTCCGGGCTAATCTTACAAATGGCTAAACCGACTGTGATGAAACTTTACGGATAGATAGACAGTAATGCCAAGAGGGATCTAGACTATATTTTATCTGAAATCCTTGAAGTTTATATATAAGTATAATCTAAATAACACTACTTTAATAGATCCTATCCAGGCGATGCCGGGGTGGATTGCTTGTACACGAATATAACTAGAGTTCCGTATTAGGAAAAATTGTGACATGAAATACGATGCTGTCATAACAAGCAGAGGAGGTTTTAGTTCCCGCCGGACGTCTTCATTACCGGGCGATGTGATATATGAGAGTTGTTTGATTTATATCGCACCCATTTCACACGGACTTCTAGTCAGAATAACATAATATATATTAATTTAAGGTAGGCATTGGATTGTAGTCTTAATTTCAAATATATATTTTTAAAATTAATTGTAATATGGTGCCTCACCGTAGTATCGAAATTGGTTCGTTTGTGGGCCCGTCTTTGGTGCGTCTATTTGTTCGTTCGTTAGTTCGTCTGATTGACTGACTGACTGAATGATTTTATCCAAATTAATGTCTTTCTAGATCTTTGCAACAGTTTAAAGTAAAAATAAAACATCATCACTTTTCTTAACAGAATACAAATTCCACCTGAACGAAATCGCAGGCACTGATAGTTATAAAAATATAAGGGGTGCGCATACAAAGCCGAAATTAGTACATATTGTTGTAAAATAAATAATATAATCCTTATAATGTTTTACTGGCAAACTGGCCATGTTATTAATAATATTAGTTGCAGCATTCAGCTGCAGCACGAAGAATTCCGCTTGACCGGAGAAGGACCGCGCTCTCACGGAATACTGGCGTAAAATAGCAGCATTGTGCTACTGTGTCATATACATTTAGACTTAGAGTTCGAGTTGTATTTTATAGAATAAGCGTGACAAACGAGCACACAGTCGATCTGATAGTTAGTGGAATCTGTGGTCCATACACATCTACATTTATCATCAATTAAGAATCAAAATGCAGATGCGTTGTCAACCCTGAGGACTGAGATGGAATGCCTCGTTTCCAGTAAAAAGGGTCTCCAGTCCTCTACACTCACTATTCGTAACACTGCTGCATTAAGCTGTTATTTCGAGTACGATCGGGTGAGAATACTAGTTTTTTGTTTTGAAAACCGCAAACGTTGTTTTCGACTCAAACACTACTGCTATTGCCTAATATAGCTAAGGAAACGCTGTCATTATTTATGTGCGCACTTTGTTAACGTGATTTGCATATATGATATTATGAATAGGTACATTGTTTTGTTTTTTTAAGCATAGCACAGCAACTAAACCTCAGTGGTTTGCGCTGTGTTTAATGTGTGTTACTAATTGTGGAATTTTATAGATACTAAATTTAAAAAAAATTAAGTTTATTCAGATAATATATAACTTTATTCCGTATTTGCCTGAAAACAGTACCCCCCCACCCCCCACCCTGCGCCCACGCCCGCGATAGTTTTTGTTCTGAACTGCCGGCCTAGTAGTATATATAGGAGTCTTTTTTTTTTATAGGATAGGGTGACAAACGAGCACACAGTCCACCGGATGGTAAGTGGTTGCTGTGACTCATAGACATCTACATCTATCCTCAATAAAGAATCAAAATGCAGATGCGTTGTCACCCGTGAGGACTAAGATGGAATGCCTCGTTTCAGTAATAAGGGTCTCGGTTCTCTACATTCACTATGAAACACAGCAGCATGAAGCTACTATTTTACGCTGGTATCCTGTGAGAGCGTGGTCCTTCCCGGTCGAGCCGACCCATTCGTGCTAAAACTATACTACTAATATAGCTGCAGCATGGCTCTTCCACGTATAAATAGTCTTTATATTCTTTGACGCGGGCAACAGCTTGAATTAATATTAAGCGCAAGGTGCCATTCACAAGTCTCGTCTCAGATAAAAGACAGTCTGGAACAAAAACAAGCTCGGCTCATTACAAGAATATTAGTTGCTTCACCTTCTTGATTACTATTAACGAGTACTAATTACTGCGAAAAGTGCACTCATTTCAACATAAATCATTTGTAACAAAAAATATAACAAAAGCGTGAAATCTTGTTTACATAATTAATTTAATGTTGTAGTTTCTTTATAACGCCAGAAGAAAGAATTCAACTATGGTAACTACTTCAGTCCATGGACATCCGCCACCAACTTCATTGAGAACGGGGAGGCCCATTACATCAAACAGTGGAATATTACAGGTTAATGAAATATACAAATACATGCGGGACTCGAATCTGTGGCCTACAGCTCCGGAGCCAAATATTTAACCACTGCGCTACTGGACCGTCAATACATTTTGTATTTAAATGAATATTGTATTTTAAAATTATTACCATAAAAAAGCCCTCCATCCCTTAGTCTCAAAATTGAAAATTTGTTAACTTTTATCAATCAAGATTAATTTGACTAACGACCCTTCCTTTTAATTGAATCACAATTTTTATGCATAATTTCTTCCCCTTTTAAGTAAAAGTGTTTTAAAGTTTTATTTATTGAATAAACCTTTATCTATTATCATCAATAAACCTTTACCAAATAGTTGGAAATTTTATTAAGAAAAGAGAAAGAATAATGCGATATTTTATAAAACGTGGAATACTATTCTCATCTCTAGGCTGGGGCATCCCAGTAGCACCACCTTCCACTTGACCGTATTTAATGAAGAGTGGCTTGAATCGTCGACAACTAATTCTTTCTGATCGGCTTGATCCACTGACCTTGCAAAATTCACATCTCTATGCATCTTTTCGTCGCACATACACTATCAGTGCTCGGAGGAATTGTTTTGATTGATTCCATCTGCTAAATTCCACCATCGGATAAAGCCACTGAACTCGAAACTCTATCCACATCACATTGATGGTTTGTAGTCTACGTACTACCATGTGTTTCACGAGGAATTTTCTACCACGCACGCCCACATTGTGAAACTTACTGTCGCCAGTGGTTTTTCCGGTCCAATAATACCCTTTGAGGAAAGAGCCTACTTTTTAAAAGTCAGCTACGCACCTGCGATTCCACTGGTATTGCTGTTTCTCCTGTTCGGCGGCAGTTAGTTGCCATCGGGTGAGCCGCATGCTGTTTCCTCTAACCTCTTCATAAAAAAAACATTCCACTGCACAAGATGGATGACTCATCCCACTCTCCGAGTTATCCACGCCACGAAGCTGAAAGCTTAAAAGCTAAACGCAAATGCGTTTATTTTCCTGTGAGAAAAACTCCTATACTCTAATGTGCTCTAAAATTTAGTATAATTAAGTAAAAATTTTTCAGACGCTACAAAACATCCTAACATAACAACTAGGTGGTGGGACACCATTTCTGCCTAGGAGTCCGTTCGAATGGCTACCATCCTTTTACCTTTTTCTGCTGCCAAGCCGCAGTGCATGCCCTGCTGTGTTCCAGTCTAGAGGGTCTAGAGAACTACTCAGTATAATAACAGACTGTGGTATTCCATTATGGGCCTCGCAGGTGCCCACACATCTGTAGCTTTGTTTGAAGTTGGTTTCAACCATCGGGTGGACTGTATGTTCGTTTGTCAATTTTATATAATAAAATGTAAAAAGCAGCATAACCCGTCAGACAGTGTGAGAGTATCGGCTCTGCTCTCAACAATCCGGCTGTCCAGCGTGAAATTGACAAATCTCCCAAGTAAGGCCAGCTGGCACATTTATGAAATGATAACTCGACTGCCTCGTTGGTCTTGTGGTCGACGGTTTTATTTTTGACATGGATCTTAATTGAAGATATTCCCATTTTCTTTTTAGATTTTTAATTCTCTCTGAAATCGATTACCGTTCAATTTATACTTATTAATGTTTAAAACAAAGGGTTTTCTTTATGTTTTAAATATTCTTTTTACTATAGAGACTTGAGAGGTTTTCCTCCCTTCTCCGCTGCCTGCATATTTGTCCAACACGATGTAAGCGTACGACATTCGATGGCAAAAAAGTAACTTTCTTTGAAAAGTTTTTGCTTATTATCAAGAAATAAAGATTGTAAATAAAAATGTGGCCGATGAAGAATCTAATTCAATAACATACTTTTATAGTATCGAAAAATATTATATGGCTATCGCTTAAAAAAAAAAACCAAATTCAAACGTTAATTTTTTTATAGAATTTATTTTACTATGGTGAAATTATATTATTTCTTTTATTTGAAGTCGGTTTTTACTTTTTATTAAAATATTAATTTGTTGAACCTTTTCAGTGGACTAAGCAACATAGGACCATCACAAGCTCAACTTGTAATGAAATATAAGTTCCGCTGGGTTTCTTGCCGGTTCTTCCCAGGGCAGAGGTTATTTTCCGATCCAGTTGTAAAACTTAAATGATCTTCAATGAGTATTCTTGTAATCTATATTGAATAAAAACGATTTTGTTCTATTCCTCAATTTTATATGGGGCCAAGGCCTGAAGTTATATATTATGTATTAAAAAAGATTCCTCAAAATCGGTTCACCACTGACGAAGATATTGCGTACAAAAAAGCACACTGGCATTGAAAACCCTATTTTTAAATTCGTCTAAAAGAAAGTCTACAATGTACAAAGAAATGTGCGAAAAGCGCACCACATTGTTTCCATTGTTTCATCCAGCTCTTATCAATTGGATCCTTATAAGTTCTTTTAAAGAAGCAATGTAAGAGAAAGCTACTTTGTTTCATTTTAAAAGAGTTCTAAAGGAATCACTTTAGTGCAGTTGATTACAATATAAAGCGGGTCGACGGCTCGGTAATAAACTGACTTAGCGTTTGATTTATTCGCATCGGGGCCACTAGTTCGAATCCCACCCCGAACAATTGTTTGTATGACCTACTGTTGACAATAATTGTACGCATAATAGTAAACGCATCCACTATACCAAAAAAATCCTAGGGTTGAAATAAGTTTTTTTTTCAGTGGTAGGTAACAACATTATAATAATTTAAAAACTAAACAACTACATAAAACGGGTACATTTAATACCATTGAGTCGTATATGCGTTAAATAAATCGTTAAATACTCTTAATTTAATATAACAGTAATAAATATTGTAAGGTTAACGTCGGAGCTTGCGGTGTAATGTATGGCCATAAACCGTTACGGTTGAAATATAATATCCAAAGTGATTTGTGATGAATTAAGATCGATCCACTATATAAGAGAGAAGGAGAGAGGTTTGGAGGTGAGGTTTTATAGATAAAATACCTTTTCCACTTTCCGGGCTATGGATTATTTCTATCTAGCTTTTGCTCGCGGCTCACATACGAGTATAGCAGAAACGCTTTTATGTTGATTATTCGACGTTCACTCGGATTTTACCGATATACTATATACATACTACTATATAATATATATATATATATATACTACTCTGATCGGTAAAAGTGCAGGAAATTGTCCGTCTACTTTTAAGTAATTGACTCATAGCATTCAAACATCTTCTCAAGAACTCAAATATAATATTATGAATATCTTTGTGATAATAACTCAAAATATTAAAAAAACTGCGGTTACCCAACCCGCCTGTCAAACGTGGTAACTATGGCGAAATCCTCCCTATGAGGCAATCTAAGGTAGTGGCCTATGTTCAGCAGTGGACTTTTATAGGGTGTTATGGATGTTATGTAATATTACTTTGATGTGTGGCGGCGTAGATAGTACATCGCCCCATTTAAGCCGTTCCGTGGAAGCCCCTCGTAAGAGGTCACTATGGGAAATGCCAGAAATATTTCATGTCGGTATATCCATCTAGTTTACGCTGAACATAAAACACCCAGACCGGCGGGCAGCAGCTTCGCAGGTGCTCGCGTCTGGTACTGCTATTGACAATCCGCCCGCCAAGCGTGACGTTTAAGGTATGCTTGGCAGGTACGACGAGAAGTGAACATTTACGGACTGAAGGCTCGGACTTGAAATAGAAATATGAACGTTTTATTCAATATAGATTACAAATAATACTTATTGAAAGTAACTCTTATGCTTAATTTACCACTGGTTCGGTAAACTACCTCTGTCCTGGGAAGAACTAACAAGAAACCCAGCGGTACTTTTTTTTTTTCAAAAAAAGAACAACACAAAACAAATTAGAAATAGGATGGTAGCGATCACTGCATTTCCTGGGGTCATTATCATCTAGAAATTCCTTAATATTATAATAATCCCTTTTATACAATCCTTGTTTAATAATTTTTAAACCTTTAATTGTATAAACTAATAATTATAGTTATATTTTGGTTGTTGACTGTCCTTTTGGTTAAGTGGTCGTAAACAAGGCTGCTGATCATGTGGACCTGGATTCAAATCCCAGGTCCGACCAAAATCAGTTATTGGGTTTTTCTGTCAAGAAATTCTCAGAGGCAACCCGGTGTAAGTTGACGGTATTTCACCACTGTGCCTCGAGTAGCACGTAAACTTGTTGATCTCTGTTCGGTTGTGACGGATTGCCGATCTATCGGACTATGTGAATGAGAGAATAGAGAGAGCAAATGTGCTGCGCAAAAACTTGTGCACTAGGACAGGATGTTCTGAACAAATGGCTAGTCTCCGTTGTTTTTATAGAATAATAGTGACAAACAAGCACACAGTCAGTCAGAGGTAAGTGGATACTGTGGCCCATAGACATCTACATTAACATGTAGTCCTTCCACGGTCGATGCGACCAATTCGTACCACAACCATAAAATAGCTGCAGTACGTAACATGTAAACAACAGCTGTGTAACAAATAAACATTGTTATACTGTAGTTATTTTTTTAATTATAGATTATTCTTCTCTTTTTCTATTCACTTTTTACTATTAACAATATTCCAAACTCTGATGATGGGTATTTGTAAGGGATGGAAGGATGGTTACGAACTGAAAATGAGATTACCCTATACATATTTCGTTAACAAAATCAATATTTACCTTAGCTCACACAGCGCAGCGATCTGTTTCAATACAAATATAAACTGCTACAAATCAAGTTGCTGTACGTACATATATACTATTTAAGTACATCTTGATTTTAAAATAGTCTTGTGACGAAGATTTATTAAATTTTTCGACATAAGTAACAAAACCGTTATTTAAATTGGTTGTAAAAGCGTTCATTCAAGCGATTAAATGTCGCCGAAAGACTTTAAAACTTGAAACGTCATTTGAAATGATGACAGCTGTCTTTAGTCTACTTTCACTGAGACTTTTGGTTCAATTTAAATGTGGATATAAAAAATGTTTTGAATTTTGTAAAGAATTACCCACCTAAAATACCTACAATTTCCACGGAATATGAAATATTTGTATATTCAGTGTATTTATCAAATTTATTGAAACCTCCTTAAATAAATTGTTGCACTATAATCCTGGCCTGCGCAGATGGCTATTCTCCATTGCGACTGGCAACTTGAAACTTTATTATTATTTTGATGATAAGAAATACCTCGACCAGCGATAGGAAGCAGTACTAGTGAAGAGACGCCAGATATCTGGTACTGCGATTGTTCACCTTAGCGGCTC
This sequence comes from Parnassius orleans, assembly GCA_029286625.1. Taxonomy (NCBI): domain Eukaryota; kingdom Metazoa; phylum Arthropoda; class Insecta; order Lepidoptera; family Papilionidae; genus Parnassius; species Parnassius orleans. The sequence goes on from JAGSMP010001325.1 coordinate 84,920, forward strand.
CAAACGTGGTGATTAAGGGAAACCCCACCTACAATAAGAGAGGTCGATTGTTTGTAGTGGCTACTACAAAAAGAAGGATGAGGAGACGGAAATATCTTTCTGCCATCCAGGCTGATGCATGCACCAACTGAATGGGACTACTGGGGAAGAAAGGTTCTCAAGTGGGCTTGTACCGGTAAGCGAAGTGTAGGCACCCCCACTAGGGGTAGCGACTTGGTAAGAGATGAAGGAATTCGATTAATGCATACATTGAGGGAGGCTTATGTTCAGCAGTGGACTTGTGAAGGGTTTTAATGATGATGAAGGTTGATTTCGTTTCTATACATTGTGTAAAGTTTAATAAAGAATAAAAAAATAAACGTTTCGGAGAGGCAGAAATTCAGGTAAGACTAATTTCAATATACAGTCGCTGCGTTCATATATTCTTACCTTTGACATATACTACAATATTATTAAAATTTCATCGTTCGGATTCGGAGAACGACGTTGAGACCTCTCCCAAAACCTCCCCCAAGAAATATATGGTCATACTGATTACAGCATGATCCTGCGCCACCTTCATCCATCGATTTCCTGCATATCTTACGAGATCGTCCCTCCATTTAATGGGTGGAGGCTGCCCTAAACTTCGCTTACAAATACAAGGTGGCCACTCAAGAACCAATCTTTTACATCGGTGGTCAGTTCTTCGAGCTATATGGCCGGTCCATTGCCACTTCAGCTTACTAATCTATTGGGCTAAGTCGGTTACTCTGGTTCTACTACGGATATCCTCATTTCTAAGTCCATCGCGTAGAGAAACCCCGAGCATAGCCCTCTCCATAGCTCGCTGAGCAACTTTGAGCTTACTCTTGATATGGTCAGAACCTTAGGGCTGTGATATAACGTCGAAGGTGGATACAAAAAAATGATAATATAAAAATAAAAATACAAAATACTACTGAAACATAACCTCTTTGTTTGTCCTTAAAGAATTGCCCCAAAGACAGAACCACGACACTCGTTTTAGAATGAGAATGATTGATTAAAGTTCGAACGATTGGAAGTTTCAAATTCTACCCTCACTTCGTTATATTTTCTTTCATTTTCTTCCCTCATTCATTACAATTAAAAAGCTTAAGAGCTTTGCAACGCCTTGTTATCGAGAGGTTACGCTACAGTTTTCGATGAGAGGCTTTATTCAACTTAATATGTAAAGCTTTCGCTGAGAGCGCAGCTTCGGAACGAGTTGCATTATGATATTAAACTGAATAGATCCATATATTGGTAGTGCGTAGTATAATTGCGCCCCTTCAAATTGTGTAGATTTCTTACCATAATTATTTTTACAATATATATCGCGTAGCATCAATTAATAATAAAAAATACAATGAGAGGTCAAATCGCTCTGGAAGCGATTTGATCCAAACAACCTTTTTAGGTAAGAGGGTGGCATTAACATCGTCATACTCCTTAACGGAGATTTTGTCGTACCAGTTTTATTACAGAGCCAGCTGTGCTTCTAAAGCTCTAAATAACGCTGTTGCGATAAAATTGTGGTAGGCTAAAAAGAAATGTCAGAAACATGGAAACTGTACAACATAGATCTGTACAAGCTGTTTGACAACTCAGTTACGCAGTAACTAAGCATTGATTGTGGCACTGCGGGCCACGGGTACTGCGGGATCTTTTCTTCATTCACTAATTCCTTACAGCCTACTAAAAGTCCACAGCCGAACAAAGGTCTCCCCATAGATTGCCTCTTAGAAGGGATAATTGCTATAGTTAGATTGGGGCATGGAATTGGAGAGCATGGGTAAGGAGTTTTTTGGAATTTTTATCATGAAAATGTTGCTGCCCACCTCCTGTGTCATTTTCCCTCTTTTGCCTTTTAGGACTCGGGATGTTATGGAGTAGTGAATTCTCTTAAGCCACCAATACATTACAAACTATTATAATACAAATAAAAAGTAAATCAAAGCTAAAACTTTATAACTAATCTCATTACCTTCCAGTATGGCTTGTAGCGGAAAGTTTTCAAATGAAACACCGCGGCGGTCGGTTAATGGTACACGACACGGGGAGCTACGTGTACATCAGAAAGTTCTTTAACTACGATTATAATAAGGATCCAAAATACAGATAACTTTTAACAAATCTTAAAGTTTTATCTATATCTGTGTCTATAAATCTTAATTATATGTTTCATAAGTAATACTTTAATTTAAAAATATTTTAAATTCGTTAGAACTTAACTTACGGCCACCCGAGGGCTTCATGAGCCCACTTCAGATGTGTGGGGTTGCGGGGGGAGAGGAGTGTCGGTATTGCGAGGCACCGCTCTCTTTACCCTCCGCAGCCGAATCTTGGTTGTCGGCGGATCCATAGACTAGATCCGCCGCTGGGGTCAGGAAGGCTAGTGCTTCTGAGTGCTTATTTTTCCTGGCCACATGGCCTTCGCGCATCGCACACTGGGGCGTCTGGTTCGCAGGTGAAGTTAGAAGCCGCGGAGGAAAGCGCGCCATGTGTTCTGGTGCGCCTTTCCTGAGAAGGAGATTTAGGAGGAGTAGTCCTCTCCCGAGGAGGGGCCAACATATAGCGGCCTGCGCTAGTGAGACCGCGGATGTGTACGAAAGCGTTCCCGTGGAACTGCCAATATGCCACGAAGGTGGAACACCATGGAATTTTAGTAGGTGCGAGTTCGACATAATCCGTCCTTGCCCCCGCGAGGCGGGTATGCGAAGGCATTTCCCCATGTAAAAAAAGGCTTAAAGATGTTAAAGAGAGGCGAGTTTGAAACATTTGTTTGTTCATTCAGCAGTGCAACGTTACTATTATTATTTTTAATATCTCTAACTGTTCCAGCACACACAGTCGTAGCCCTTTATTACAAGTATAAGACTTTAAAGGAGTGATCATTGGCTAGGTTGTGTCCAGTGTCCAAGAGATGTTTAGCACAATGTTATTTATCGGGATTACAATTCCTGTACATGACTAAATGCTCTTTGTAACGTGTTTTGAAGTTACGACCAGTCTGACCCTCGTAAACGGCGTGACATTCATTACAAACACGTTTGTAAACACCAGAATTTTGACGAATATCTAACTTATCTTTATTATCACAGATATTCCTAAGAAAATTGTTTGTTTACAACGCCACGTAAACGCCGCTCTGTCGAAGAGTATTAGCTATTTTATCAGATATGGAATCTAAGTAGGTCATACTACTCACATATCGACGAGCACTTTGAGATTTAACCGCGTACAGAGAATTGCAAATGACATGCTTTTGTTTTTTTGTCAATGATATTTTGAGTAACCGTTAGAGACCGCAATTTGATACTACATTATGCTCCGGAATAAAAATAATTTTACAGATTTTATAGCGTTTAATTTTACAATTTTTAATTCCCGACCTTTCGGGCACTTTACGTCATCCATGGGCACGGGGAGCACTGAGGTGTATGATTTACTGATGTCATAGCCAACAAAAACTACATACAACTTTTTATTATTAATTTTTGGTCCGACGAGAACAAGTTTACAGTATCTTGAAGTCCTGCAGTAGTATGCTTAGGTTTGGATTTAATTTTATTAATTATGGGATCCCAAGCAGATGGTAACACCCATCTATCTTCTCTATTGCAATTAGGATGTTTTTTTTAAATTCCAATAGCCTTGCGAATCATCCTTGGTAGGATATCGGTGTCCTTACACATACTTTACACACATCATTTAATTTCTTTAAGTGGCAAGAAGCTTATTAAGTTGTAGCAACTTTAATATAACGGATTTGCTGCAAAGTAACGCCTGATTTTATTAATTATTTAAAAAAAAATTCTTACAATAAAATAATTATTCTGTAAAAATATGATAGGTAATATATGTAACTATTATATAAATACTATTATATTGAACTTTAAACTACAATAAAAAAACTAAAACTTTTCATTATCATACAGTCCTACTCCCCGTGATATCGTGCCAAGAACGCTGGCTGCGTTTCCTCGCTGAACGGCTGTACTTAGCCTTTGAGCGAGAAAAGAACCAGCCTTCTTATCACCATCCGCGACTGAAAAAAGACAATAACGTATTTTGGTACGTCCCGGGATTCAGATGCCTGGAACCTCATAATCAGTGGTGGCGCTTTAGACGAGACCTACGAGGCAATCAAGCTCATTTCGATCATCTCATATTAGTGGTAAATAAGGTACCCCCGTGTATTGGCAGTAAAAAGAATACATCACTCCAATGCGTGCCGTTTGTGTAATAAGAGACGACTTCAGGAATGCCAGAAAGACCAAATGGCCTCTGATAGAATATAAAAGAACAATTTTTTATTCAATATGGATCGCAAGTCATTCTTATTAAGTCATTTTTTACTTTTTCCACTGGTTCGAAAAAAATCTGTCCTGGAAGAACCAGCAAGAAACCTAGCGGGACTTTTTGGAGGATAGATGGCGGTATACCATATCGTATATGCCTGATCTAAACTATCCAGACAAAGGTGTCAGATAATAGTACTGCAATCATTAATGCGCCCGTCAAGTTTGGCGATTCTGGTAAATCCTCCTACAATGGAATATACCTATTTACAGAATGCTCCGGGCTAAGAAATAAAGTTAATTAAATAATAAACTTTAAAAAAGCAATACCGATAACGCGGTGAAATAGATTTTAAATATTAATAACTGTTAAGAGCATCAGAAATTGATAACTGCAAATAAAAAGTTAAATGGACTTTTTATTCGCGTGCTATAAAAATGTACGAGTACCAAGGAAATACACGAAAGAATTTCCTCGTAGTTGCGAAGCTTATTTAAGTAGCAACTTTTTTAATATTTTATACTAACTTTAATGTATTCTGTTCATAAATTGCAAATAATACATTAAATAAGCTCCGTCATCATTACAGTTATCTCTATATTGGTTTAATTAGTATAATATGTATCTAATAATATATAAAATTATATATTGTATATACGTTTATCCCCCGTGTAGTGGCGGGTAAGAATACCCACTACAGACAGAGGGAAACTAAGATAGAAGATGGGCAGCAGCATCTTTCTGATAACAGCAAATTACAATAAAAAAACTACGGTTGCCAACCCGCTCGCCAAGCGTGGCAACTATGGAAATATACCCCCCATGACAAAAGTTACAAAAAGACGGCTCCCAGTCCCCGGCGGCCCCGCTATTCCTGACTACGGTGGCGACCATGGTAACAGCGGGGCAGGGTGTGCTAAGAATCTCCGGTGGAGGTTTGGTTGCCACCTGAGACGACTCGACCTGGCAACATAAAACGCACGCACCCTGAGGACTGAAGATCCTGGAGCTGGAAGAAGGGATAGACAAGTTGCGCTGGGATATTATAGGATTATCTGAGGTCCGAAGAGGGGGGGAGGAAACGGTAAGCTTCAAATCCGGCAACTTGTTCTATCACCGGGAGGACGACCATCTGTCCCAAGGAGGTGTCGGATTTGTCATCCACAAGTTTCTCGTTAACAACGTTGTAAAGATTGTGAGTGTGCCGACGGGAGTTGCGTACCTTATACTCAGAATTACCAAACGGTATTCATTGAAGGTCATACAGGTTTACGCATCAACCTCGGCACATCGCGATGAGGAGGTGGCTAAAGCCATGCATTCCTTCAAAATCCACTATACGGTGTTAATAGGAGACTTCAACGCAAAACTAGGCACAAGAGAGAACAGCGAGTTGAGGGTAGGGAAATTTGGAATAGGGCAACGGAACCCAAGGGAACAGAAGCTGGCCGACTTCATGGAGAAAGAGGGACTCTTTATGATGAACTCTTTTTTCCAGAAGCGGCCCCACAGGAAGTGGACCTGGTCGGTTCGACAAAAAATGAGATTGACTTCATTATGACGACTAGACGGCAACTGTTCAGTGATGTCTCAGTCAACGTTAAGTTGGAGAAGTATTGTCTAATGAAGTCAACGACGCTCCGTCCCCCTTGTGCTCTAATCCAAAGTCCCTAAACCTTTCAGCTCGAGTTACAAAACCGTTTTCAGAGCTTAGAGAACTTCATTACAGCTCGTATTAAAGAAGCGATCGAGTGGAACCAGGGCTCTAAAGTCTTTGCCAGAGATCTGTCTGCTAGAAAGAGCCAACTTTCGAAGCTGAGGACCGAATGTGGCTGCATCGTTTCCGGGAAATTTGAGATTTTGAGCGAGATTGAGAGTTTCTATGGGTAGCTGTTCATCGTTGGAGCCACACGCAAGTGTGAGTAATGATCCAAGAGCTAATCCTATCCGACACTATTCCGATGATATCCCGGACGTCAGTCAGAGCAAGATTAGAATGGCTCTCCAGAACCTTAAAAACGGCAATACCCCAGGCGAGGATGGAATTACAGCGGAGCTTTTGAAGGCGGGTGGAAAACCGATACTTGAAGTCTTTCACGTACCGGTTTTACACCTTTTAGCAGTTGGATAGGTTTCGTACTCTGGTTCTGTACTCTGAAAGCTATCGTAGCCCTACTGTACAAACACTTTTTGGCACCACTGAAGGGACTGCAGCACCGCCCAAATTTCGACGGAATTAAAGGCTTTCTCATAGTCCACATACGCCAGACATAGTGGCTAATTGTATTCCTCGGACTTCTGTACAATTTGCCGTAGGGTATGTATGTGGTCTAAGGTGCTAAATCCTTTTCGGAAACCGGCTTGTTCGGGGGCTGGAAGTCGTTGAGTCTGCATGCGAGACGAGTCGTAATGACTCTCGTAAGCAGCACGTAGACGCAGCTGAGAAGGGAAATCGTTCTGTAGTTCTTCAAGAGAGCGTTGTCGCCTTTCTAAAAGAACAAGACCACCGCAATTCTGCTCCACGCCTTCGGTGTAGTGCCACCATGGAGGACGGAATTAAAGAGCTTCTGAAGGACTTCATGTACCGGTTTTCCACCCGCTTTCAGTAGCTCCGCTGTAATTTCATCCTCTTGCCGTTTTTAAGGTTCTGGAGAGCCATTCTAATCTTGCTCAGACTGACTTCCGGAATATCATCGGAATAGTTTCGGATCGGAATAGTATTATTTATAATCGATATTAATTTAAAAAAATCTATTTCTCTTTTACTTTTCATTTTATATTATACTAGTATACATTCACGTTGTTATTTCACGTCCGTATAGTCACTGTGAACATTAGACAAAGATAATGTAAAATTGGAGTGCAACTAAGGAAATAAGCCTTCTTTATTTACTAATGGAACGTTCATCATACCATCCCGGTTCTCTATAATAGCTAGGGTGATTTTGTATAACCATCACATACAGCTGGCGTGGTGACATACATATGTATGATACGGCAATATCAAACCATAAACACTTAATTAAAGTAATAATTGAAACTTATTTGATTATTAGCTTAAAGTATGAAGCAAAATTGTAAAATACCTAGGAATGCTTACGACATTTTTACAATAAATTAATTATTTTTGGTGAAAAGTAAAATCACAAACTTTTGTTCGTAGTTTTATTTTATGCCCTCAAACATAAAAATATTCATTTTATGACACGGACACAGCGTTCTGTATCGATAATTGAAGTTGTTGCATGGCGCAGCACTATTTGTCTCGCAACATGCACATTTCACACACCGTTAC